>JAWZXG010000027.1:0-269248 GCA_037178625.1 Skeletonema tropicum
AGCTCTTCCATCACCATGATCTCCTCCTCCTCTTCCTCCTTCATAGGTAGATACTTAGTCAGAGTATTTCATCTGTCAATGTGGTGATGCTGTACTGAATGCAGAGGAAGTATTTTGGATTGGACTTCCTGAGCATTGAGTACCACATGGTCGGACATCATCTCTCATCTCTCATGGACAGCTTTTCTGTCAATGTGGTGATGCGGTACTGAATGCAGAGGAAGTATTTTGGATTGGACTTCTTGAGCATTGAGTACCACATGGTCTGACATCATCTCTCATCTCTCATGGACAGCTTCTCTGTCAATTGCCTGCATTCTAGTTCTGCTCCTCTCTAGAGAGGTAGTTCTTCTCCAGCTGGCGCACAATTTTCCATCAGCATCAGAATGGATGAGAGGTAGGCCACAACAACACATAGGCATAGTGTGGTATGTGAGTGGTAAGTTCTTTTGATGCTCCTCCATTATTTCTTTTGTTCTGTGATATGACTGGAAGCAGTAGCTACAGTTTATGACTTCCATCACCATCTCCTCCTCCTCTTCCTCCTTCATAGGTAGATACTTAGTCAGAGTATTTCATCTGTCAATGTGGTGATGCAGTACTGAATGCAGAGGAAGTATTTTGGATTGGACTTCCTGAGCATTGAGTACCACATGGTCTGACATCATCTCTCATCTCTCATGGACAGCTTTTCTGTCAATGTGGTGATGCGGTACTGAATGCAGAGGAAGTATTTTGGATTATTTCATTGAGTTGGCTGATTTGTTGTTAAAGTGCCTCTCAACATTGAATTTTCTGTTACCAAAGATTCCACAATTGAGACAGTAATGAAAGGTCCCACCCAATATTGTGCAATTTTGTGGGAATTCGGCTGCTATCAATGAATTTACTTGCTGTGGTGTGCTTCGCATAAGTTGGTCGTGGAGTTCAATTTGTTTCGCTCTCAGAGATTTTTCAGCTCCTAGTGCATTGGGTTTTGCTGTGTCGCCACCACATCCATTCTCCTTCCAATGTTGTCGAATTTGTCGTCGTGATGGAATCCAAAGATTGCTCCCCTTTGTTTGAAGAAGACGGTTGTGTGCACATTGTTCTGCCGTACAATACACCCCAAATAAAGTTGTTTCCAAAATGTGCTGTCTCCTTTGATCACTGAGAGCTAACATTTCGCTATCATCGCCTTCATCAAAGTTGTAGTCAATGTTGTCATCCCCTTGGTTGTTATTTTCATTGTCACCACTATTACTAATATTACTTGCTGCTGCTCGCTGAAAATCGACTCGCTGCGAATCGACTCGCTGCACACTTGAATTGTCATGTACCGGTTGATTTTGTTGTGGTTGTGGTTGTGGCGGTGGCGGCTGATTATTATTCATGGCTGCTGCAGTACTATCATTGCCACCTCCCTGATTGCTATTTTTGTCGTCACCACTAATATTATTATTATTATTCGCTACAGCAGAATCATCAACTCGCTGCCTCTTTGACGGCGATGCAATTAAATCGTCGTCCAACGGTTGATGTAGCGGTGGTAGTGGCGGCGGCGGCTGCTGCGGCGGAGGAGGTGGTGGTGGTGGTGGCAGCGGCGGCGGCGGCTGCTCACTATTACTCATGGCTGCTGTCGTAATTGATACCGACGCGAGCAAAGTGTTCCGTGGAGAATTATTATTAGGGGGGATACTGATTTACTGGTGGGAGAAGTGTTCCACAAGTTATTAATTAATTATTTGATTGGGGAGGCGGGGGAGGCGCAGGGGGGGGGGGAGGTATTAATAAATTATTGTGTTGATGTTGCTAGTACTCTAGTTGGCTATGACGCAGGTCTTCCCCATGTTGAGCACATGCCGCTTGGATTGGATGGTGGTAAGTTGCTGGCAGTGGTGGTGGTTTGCATTACACTTTCTTTTTGTGAGAAAGCACATAGGGCCCCTCTTTTTTTTGGTTCTCATCATCCCTCGTCGCACCCAAAAAAATCACCTAAGACAATGGCAGCCGCTCCACTCCCCCCCCCCACTACTGCTTCTGCACACTACATGAACAATTAAAGCGCAGAAAAACAGCACCAATATAACAGCAGCACCATTTCCGACGTGATTCTCGAAGGATTTGAATAATAATATTGCATGGATTGACTTCTGCAGTAATATTCTGTAGAGTTATTTTGTGCGAATCAAATGCTTCTTTATCCACCAATGTCATGGGTCGTCCTCGGCGAGTAGCCGGAGTATTTTAACAGTTGGTGGCTTATATTGAAGCTAATAAATAGCGCAAGCGATTTGTAGAGGAATTACTGGGCTAGCGGCGTCGTCTATGGAGTGGCGGAGCGTCGAATCATGTGTATGGAAATAATACATCTGGAGCGCAGCGATTTGTGTGATAGTAAATAGTAACACTCCAAGGGAGTAGAAGTTCATAATGGCGGCACTAATATATTAGCAATAACGGTAACTGAATAATAATCAAAGGAATTTAGTAATAATAATAATTCTATGGAGTAACTCAATAAATAATAAATGTACCAGATATGTCATGATTTAATTACATGTTATGTTGTAGGGGGAATACCTATGTATATTATTAGTAGCAAAGATTATATTGGGCGGGGTGGTATTTATTATCATGAGGATTACAGGGATGGTGCCGCTTTTGTTCGGATTTGATGGGGGAGGGGGATTGCGAGGAGCATGGTTTGGGCAAGGGGATTGCAAGCAACAACATGTATGAGCGAGCGAGGCTCCTTATATAATATGGAAAATAATATTGTAGTTACAGGAACGATATTTGGCGGATATTAGCGCGATGATGTGGCGCAGATACCACCTGAATTTTATACAACGATATCATTAATTTGATGTGCTATGGCAAGTTGTGTCGAATGGTATTTGAGCGGCGCCATGGTGAGTTGTGTCGAGAGAAGGATGTAGGTTGTGTCATGGTCAGCTGCATCTGATGGTCTGACGTCACGACTACCGTTAGTGACTCTATCCGGGTTTAGGCGTGACACCTCAATTCAGTCATTGACGCGATCATTCCTTTGGATGATCATGCCTTTGATGCCTCTTTTGTTTGGCGGAAGTCCAAGTAGTCGAAGTGTACTGTTGACGCTTTGCTCACTTATTCTCTGTCAGTGAAACATCTCTCTAGTTTACATCAAGTTTTAACAATAAATACCTCTTTTCTTGGTGGATCTACTCTTCTATTCATCGATAAGTCACTAGCTGACGAGTGGCAACTGTCACCAAAACCGTCCAGTACCGATAGGTCACTGGAGCTGTGGGAAGGAGCATCCACGGCAAGTAGCGATCTATCACAGGTTATAGTAGCCCAACTACGCTTTCTTGGTGTATAAGGTTGCTATTTCCTCGTCAGCTTTTGGTATCTCTTCGAATGCCCTGAGCTATCTTCGTTTGCTGCCCATCGCAACAACCCCATCGACTTCTCTCCGTTGTTTGGTCGGCTTGATCACCCGCCTCCTTCGTTGGTAGTCACCCTAAGTTTTCACCCAGTTAAGTTTTGAACATTCCTCCGAAGTTTGCGTGCTAGCTACACCTCGTTCGGAGTACATTGGCCCCTGAAGGATTCATCATCGTCAAGTTCAGTTGTGCCGGCTAGATTCCATTGCGTCAAAAGCCACCCGCTAGATTCCATTGTGTCAAAAGCATATAAGTAAGTAGATTCGCCTCTGCACCGTTAACAATGCAGTCGCCTTTTATGACTCCCTTAGACCCTCCGTTGGCGCCAACTATCGTGAGTGATGTCTCAAGTGTGGAGTCCGTAACTCCTCGAAGTGAGGAGACCACCGCCCCTCCTCGTACTCAAGCGCCCTTGTCTGTTCAGGCTCCTCGTGATTGGGATGGTGATTTGATGTGGTTTCCAGAGGCTGTCCCTCCCGAAGCCCCTGCTGGAAATGTTGCCAGCGCGACTAGTCAAGTGGCTAGTTCCTCATCGTGGCTCAATGAAGCCCCTGCTGCTGCTAGAAATGCTAGCAGCCCGACTAGCCCAGTGGCTAGCACCTCTTCATGGCTCAATGCAGCCCCTGCTGCTGCTAGAAATGCTAGCAGCCTGCCTAGCCCAGTGGCTAGCACACCTTTGTGGCTTAATGAAGCCCCTGCTGGCTATGTCGCTAGCAGCCCGTCTAGCCCAGCGGCTAGACCACCAATGTGGCTCCGAGACATTATGTCCTCTGTTGCCCCCGCTAGCAGTGATGCTAGCAACTCAGCCTCTGCTTCGCCTACTACTTTTGATGATGGAGCAGAAGGTTTTGCTGCTCTCCTAGCGAAGATGGAGTCGGATATTAATGATACTCCTCTCACCAAGGCTGAGCATACTAAGCTCGTCGACTTGTTTGCTGAATTCAAGCTATCAGCGGTGTGTGGGTCTGCAACTCGTGTTTCTGTGGATCCTCCGGAAGATCATGGTGTTGTTTCTACGGATGAACCTCCTCGTATTTCTGAAGAAGTGCCTACTCGTGTCTCTGTGGATCCTCCGGAAGATCAGGGTGTTGCTTCTGTGGCTGTGCCTGCTCGTGTTTCATTGGATCCTCCGGATGATCAGGATGGTGTTTCTGCGGCTGCACCTACTGCTGTACCGTCTATTGTGTCTGGTTCTGTATCTGTCGGCACGACTTTTGATTATGAAGCCCCGATTTCTGCTCTCAAGGCATGTCAGGATCTACGTTGCATCGATGTCTCGTCTATTTCTCCGCCTGTCGATTCAGGAGGAGGAGGAGGAGAATGTAGTGCTGCTGCACAAGTTCCTCCGTCATCGCCAGCGTTTATCGATATTCCGTCTGGTGCTGTTGTCCATTCGCAGTTTGTAAGATGTGATGTGGACAACTCAGTTCGAGTTTCAATGTCTGGGACCGAACAAAATCAACTTGACCATGTTGGTTTTCGTGTTGAGAATGTCGCTCCAGTTATTTGCGGTGTTACACAACATGAAGAACCTATTCAAGTCTCTGCTATCAAGTGGGGAGCTCTGCAAGAGTTTGTAGGCTCCGTCTTTCATGTGGGAAGGGATATGCTTCCGCGCTTCAGTACAACTTCAGGTCTTAAAGTTACTGTCTCTACCCACTCCAACCTCGGGTTTCTATCAAGGATAATCCTTTTTGGTAGTATGCTCTCCGTAGACCCGATCAATCCTGGATTACAACATCTACTTCTATCAATGTTGTACCGTCTGTTCATCTTCTTGAACAACCCGTTTCAATCGTTGTGGTCTCTCTTCGGTTTCGGTTTGATCATTCTCAGCATCCTTCGAGCTTTTACCATATCATTTTCAACTCTCTACCAAGTTCTACAACGCAAGAAACACACCTATCAGCTCTTCCTAGTTGTTGCCATCCTTCTGATCTACCTTTACATGGACCATCTCCATTATGCTCTTTACGCAGAATCAGTTTTGGTCTTCCTGCTCTCCGTCATCTCGGCTATGCCGAATGCCTCCGATATGAATGTGATTTTCAACTTCAATGGCGTCTCTTCAACTTCAATGGGCCCCGCGGTCCAGAAGAAAAATGTGATCTCCCATCGTAAATCTCGCAAGCATAGTTTCAGAAGGAGCTCATTATCATCATTATCATTCTATAAACAGGGGCGCGCAGAATGGTGCGATAGTGGTGGCGTGCAGCGGTGTATGTGGCGGGTTCAGCGCGGGCCCTCGGGGCCTGTAAAGTATTGTGTCGTCATCTTGCTGTTGGCCATTTGCTGTGTGGCTTGTCAGTAGTCTTTATACAACGGAATTCGGCTATAAAGTTGCTCTGCAATGACGTTGGCCTTAATTGGTATAATTGTGCTGTGCACAATTTTACCAATTAGTCTCTTTACAATAGAATACGGCTATAAAGTTGCTCTGCAATGACGTTGTCTTTAATTGTGTTAGAATTGTGAAAATCATCTATCTGTCCATCGGCACTAGTATTTGTGTAGGGATGTGAGAGAAGATTGCAGTGCGCCTGATCAAATTATATATAATTGTGCTGTGCACACTTATACCAATTAGTACATTGTCCGGCAGTCATTCGTCGTCTCAACTGTTTGTTGTCGGATCAGCTGTTTAGTTGCGCTTAGTGTTCACTGTTGTGCATCTCTTTCACTTTCAACTCATCCACTCGATTCTATCGTTTCAGTGCGAGTTTTTTATTGTTGGTGCCGGCATGTTATAGTTCACCTCTGTATGCGAGATCTGTGCGAGATCTGTGCGGCCGGATTCGTTGGGTGCGGTGCTTTGCTCTGAATTACTTCCGGAACTTCAACTTGAAGTGTTGGGATTTTCCCCCCTCCTATCCCCGCTGAAATGCCCATTTTGATTGTCATTTAGATGCTATATCTTATGATTTAGATCAAAAATCGCTTGATTTGTGCTAAAAAGGACTTTTCCAGGCTAATTAAGTCAGATTGTCGATGAGCTTCTTCGTTCTTTCCGGTGTGCATCCCCGTCACCCTCTATTTTCTTAATTTTTTCTCTGAGTGACGTGGTAAACTTCGTTACTTAAGGAATTAGTACACTTGATTCCAATCGTCTTACGTCACAAAGTACCAGAAGTCAGGTGTTGGCAAAATCCAATGAACAAAAAAGTATTTAAGTTCATGCAGCAAGTACTCAGGTCGACATTGGCTCAATTACATTATCTGCCGAGTCGTCTATTGACGCAAGTCTAAATAGACGCCGACGTTGGTTGCCGACGTGTTTGCATTTGAATAACTGCCGATCTTTGGCCACGTACTGATCAATACGTCAGTTCTTAACTCCACGTCGACGTCTTGTGTTGAGCTGAATCTTTTTGTCGACGTGTTGTCGATGTGTTGAACCACAAGATCTTGTGTTGCCGACGTAGCTTACGAAGGAACTCGTTTACTTCATGACGTGGTTGGTTATTGATTGCATTGTTCTCTGCTGATTATTGCGCTGGTGCGTTGGCGGCGGTTATGTAGGCAGTTTGTACGTTGTCGAGCCGTTCAACAGCTCTCATAAATTATGCATTGCATCATTTACATCATCACATTTCTACATTGTCCGAATAAATAATGAAGTTTGGCAACACAAATCCAGTTATATCCACCGTTGGTAGTAATGGTAAGGGCTTCCGTGCCGTGCGGAATCGGAGCAATGTCGATGCACGTCTTACTTCGTCAGGGGTCAAGACTGCCGCTAAACCGTCGGCTCCTGTCATTGCATTGAGCGTAACAGACATCAATTGGCGTTTGGTGCGTACCGACGATCGTATCTTCTTGCTGCTAGCGTCTGTTGCATTAGGCGATGGGTTTGACGTTGCCAAGTTGGAGAAGGAACAACTGCTCTTTTCTGCTCTTTCCGTCTTTGAAGTCGGGTCAATCAAGTACATCCTGAATGAACTGTCTGAACATTACCCGAATGTCCCAGTTGGTAAGACTGATTCTACTGACAAAGATGATCTGGTGTCTGCAGCGGTCAACTTCTTAATGTTTGCCGCTATTGCTCAGAAAGGAGGTACAAGCCAAGCGCCGTACACTTCAAATTGTGAGCATTTTTGGTAAGAGAGAAGGTTAACCTTCGTGTGGTTCAATGATTTTGGTATTTTTGTTCATTGTACCGTTTTACAAATTCTGTCTTTCCTTTTTACTTACAAGTTTTTTTTTCAACCTTCAACTTCACACCAGTGATGAGAACGGGAAACTTGTACTTGAAGACAAAACTCATTCGGGCTCCCGTGATCAACCTGTTCAAGATGATGATGAACCGGATTTGTCCGAGAAAGGTGCTGTCACGAAAAAGTCTAAACCGGTACCTGTCGGAGAGAAGGCCTCTCCTGATTCAACTATCATGTGAGTTTATTTTGTGTGCATGTGCACTGCCGCACTAAGTATCGCTTGCTTATTGAATCATTTTAGTATAATCGATCACTGAACAATTTTACCTAATAAACAAATGCAACTGCCTTCTACATAGCGAGAATGAGTGGGTTGATTACACCCATTCAGATCTCTCGGATGGATGGAAAAGGAAGAGTATCAAGCGTAAGGGCGGCAAATCCCGCGGAACTATTTACCACCATTACCTCTCCCCTGACAACAAAGTTTTCAAGAGTTTGAAGAAATGTGCAATAAACTGAAAGAGCTGCTCGTACTGATGGTCGATGAAAGAAGCATGTTGGGCTCACACGTAACATTCGGTGCAGAGGAGCATGTGAGAGATTGCGCATTTAATGGGCACAATAAACGGGAGAGGTGGGGCGGTGTCCCGGTTGTGTTGTTCTTCGGTGACGACTACCAGCTGCCACCGTCCAACAAGGGGGGAGCAATAAACGGCTACCACGAATACCACAACAACGATAGGCCAAAAACAATGACAGGAAAGAGTAAAAACAATCAAATATGCGATTACGAGGGTAGCAAAATCTTGACTGAGATGATGACGGATGTGGTCTTCATGTTGACGAAGAATTTTAGAGCAAAAGACAAGGAGGATAGCGATCTCATGAACAGGATGAGAGTGGGGAACCAGACTGATGAGGATGCAAAGCGCCTGATCAAACTACACATAGACGAACTCGGAAAATATCATCCAAAACTGAGGGAAGAGGTAGAAAATGACCCAAAGACGTTGTGGGTATACGCGAAACGGGACGATATGTCCCAGAAAAATGTAGACATGCTGATCAAAACACACGAACGACTGAAAGTACCAATAGCTAGGCTCAGGTGTCAATTCAGCAGCAGGATGGCGGGCAATAACACAGCATACCAGTCGCACTTTTACGGCAGGAGGCTATTCTACACCTTTGATGTGTGCGTAGGTGCACATGTTTGCTTGGAGTCAGCCAACATCGATCCCAACTCAGGATTGTACGTCTCAGCTATTGGGGTAGTAGTCGAGATCGTTTACGATAAGGATCGCTCCGTTGGACCAAACGGTAAAGGTGAGGTTAGCCTACCGAAGTACATTGTTGTGGATTTCCCTACATACAAACCACCACCAGGCGAGGACCCATGGGACAAGAACAACCCAACGGTGAGTAAAAGTTGACACACGAAAGACACAAGACAATTGCCACTCTCTGCGAAAACACTACTAACTCATTTCATACTGATACAAATGCATCCTACCCCAACTTATTGCGCACAGCACGTGCCAATCCCACCCTACGAGCAGATTTGCAACAGAGGATGCTGCACCGCATTATTCATGCCATTGCAAATTGCCTACGCCATCACCATCCACCGCTGTCAAGGACTCGAAGCTGGATTCGACAAAGGAGACCGCTGGAACCGCATGATAATAGATCCAGCAGATGAGTTGTGGGAGATTAGCAAGTTTCTTGGAACAATGTACGTGGACGTGGCTACCAGCAGAGGCAAAACACTTGGCTCCAAAGATCAAGCATACCCGTCGGACAGTGCCATATACTGGACCGGAAGCAACATTTCAACGAACCGATTAAAAAATTGCAAGAGAAAGCAAAATGGCCAGTTCTGCGAATCGTACAAGAAGCGAGCAAATTGGGTGAAATACTTGGAGGGGAAGGCAGAAGAGTCGAAGACAAGGTATAGCAAGAGAAAGTTGGAAGAAATCACAGAAACATCGTACGCAGCAGCAATCAAGGGCAATTTCATCAAAGACAGGACAGACCTGACAACCAGGATTACCAACATCATAACCAACCCGAACAAGAAGTGGAAAGAAGCGAAGAAGGATCATGAAATCCCAAGTGATTACTTCGCAGGATCTTCATCTGGTGATTAGTAAAATTGATCACTGCACAGTTTTACAAAACAGACACTTTCTCAACACAAAGAATACAACAACTCAATTAAGCGTCTGCATCTGGTGATCAGTAAAACATCTGCAAGCGCACGATTCGATATATCAAGCACAGTTTTACAAAAAGACATTTTCTCGTGACGAAGAAAGACAAAAACTAAATCGACTAACGCCCGTGTAAAACCTGTATTTCTTTCTCGTACAGACCGATTTAGATGCTCAAAAAGCGCATCTAGTACAGTCAATTTCTCGCTTTCAACAGGTACTTCTTGCTTTCTACATAGGAACACATACAGATCCTACGCCGGTAGTCTCTACCGAGGACTCTACGTGTCCCTAAAGTAAACCTTCTCACTAAAAAACACATGTACTGATTCCTACCTATAACTCTGTAGAATAATGGGGGTGAAAAATAATGAATTTTCCCACCTGTAATAGAAGGGCACCTGCGGCCCCCTATTACGCTGCTCTGCACTCCATGAACGGGGGCCCCGAGGGCCGACTACGTTTATCATCGCCCAGGCTCTCGTCCTCGACGTAAGCCACCCCATTTCAGTCATCTGGTTCTTCTTCCATCTGGTTCGGATCCTCCCTTCACCGTACATTCTCATGTTGACGACTTCATTCTACAATGTGATACTTCATCAGAAGGAGCTTCGTGTTTCGCATCAGGAGGAGAAAGCATTCAGTCTATCAACTACAGCTGGACTCGGCGTCTTCGCTCTCGAGATAAATACTTCGAATTTTCCAAGTCCAAGCTCTATCGTCTTATCCTATTCGTCAATGTCTCTTGGGTCTCTGTGAAGTATTTCGGTTTGGGTCTCTTCTGCATGATAGCAGTCGGGTTCATCGTATCTGGTATTCAAGGTTCAACTTCAACTGAAACTGGTACTCCTAAGCAAAGTTCATGTCATCATTACCATCGTCGGGAAGATATGAAAGCATTCTCTTCCAAGGCTTCTGATGGACACTTTACTCAGCCAGCTGACATTGATGCGTCTCTTCCATCCAAAGTAGTTTGTCCGTATCCAACTGTTGAGTCTCGTCAAATTTGTCCTCGTGACAAGGTTCTCTTCGGTCTCTTTGATGACCAGTCCTCGTCAAGTTCCATTTGGTCGCCGACAAGTTTTCTTCAAGACTCAGTTCAATCCTCCCTTTTGCCTCGTCTTCAACGAAGCAACTTTTTCGGTTCAGTTATGTCCGTCGACGTAGTCAAGATTTTTGACTCTCGTTTTGGCTCTCGTATCAAGAAGAAGCACCGACTTGTTCCTATGACGCACTCGTATCTCCTTGATTGCAAAATTGCAAAGTTCTTTGTCGATCATGGTCTAAAGCAATCCAAATGTGATCCGTGCGTGTTCGCAAGTGCCAAGGTCGTTGCCCTACTCTTCAATGGTGGCTCAATCTTCTTCAGCGAATCTGACGAAGATATTCAAGACATCTTGCATCTTCAAGAAGATCTTTTCGAAGCGCAAGTTATCTACTCCAAATCAATTCCTTCCATAACTCAAGTCCAAGATACTGGAATCTCGTCTCCAGAAGGAGCATCATATCTTAACAGAATCTTTGGAGCTTGTGTTCTTTCAGTTCATCGCATCAGCCCAGATCTTAAGGCCATTGCTGATGAATGTCTTTGGTTCGTGGTTTTCCTCGCATCAAGTCTCTCAGATACTGCTATCTTTCAGTACATTCGTAAGAAGTCAATAGTTCTTTCAAGCTACTTGACTGTCCGAGAAGGAGTGTCATGGTCAGCTGCATCTGATGGTCTGACGTCACGACTACCGTTAGTGACTCTATCCGGGTTTAGGCGTGACACCTCAATTCAGTCATTGACGCGATCATTCCTTTGGATGATCATGCCTTTGATGCCTCTTTTGTTTGGCGGAAGTCCAAGTAGTCGAAGTGTACTGTTGACGCTTTGCTCACTTATTCTCTGTCAGTGAAACATCTCTCTAGTTTACATCAAGTTTTAACAATAAATACCTCTTTTCTTGGTGGATCTACTCTTCTATTCATCGATAAGTCACTAGCTGACGAGTGGCAACTGTCACCAAAACCGTCCAGTACCGATAGGTCACTGGAGCTGTGGGAAGGAGCATCCACGGCAAGTAGCGATCTATCACAGGTTGGTGTGGTCTGAGGTAGGAGAACCAGATTGGTCAAATTTGGTAAAAGAGCTAATACAGTGGAATAAAGCTAGTAGTAGCCTTTGGAATTATGAGTAGTCACGATTGGCAATATGAGTAGTCCCGTTGGCAAGATGAGTCATTTGTAGCTCAAAATGCCAAAAAAAAGCAATTTGTTTAGGCTTTGTCGAAGAGAGGCAGGAGGTTGGCTGGTTGGTGACCTCTGCTGATGAGTCGATGGTAGAAGTTGAAGATATGGCCATCGGCATTGTCTCTGTCGGAGCAAAGCTGAAGGATACGAAGAACGCCTCCCATAATAAGGCCGGTGAGCACCCCCGGAGGGTGGCAGCTATTGGGAGGTAAGTATTGGTAGAGGTTCATCTCCTTCTCGTATAAAGAAGTAGTGATACGACCATCCTTCTCAATAGTGACGGTCATGTCCATATAATCAATTGTAATAGTCAAGTAGCATACTACCTTTAGGTACGTATGTATCTGTGACCATACGGATACGTGCTCGCTAAGCTATCGCTTATCGAGATCTCCTCTCTGCCTGACGCATGCCGCTCTGGATTCTGACTACGTGGAAGTAGTCAGCCTCGTGAATCGTTACTAAGGTTCTACGTCTTGGAATTAGTACGATTCTGTCCTGTAGCTCTGAGTCACTCATCTTCCATGAGCAAGCTCAACCGCTAGCAGCAGCTCTCTCCTTCGAAGAGCACACAACTACTCCAAATACGTAAATTAATACTGTATTCATCGTCGTTGTCATTACACATCTATTAGCCTGTGTCATTATTTTAAAATAACAAGTGCTCTCGTCGACAAGCACCGCAGAAAGCTACCAGATACCTCGAAACGAGAAGAATTTTCCATCCTGGTGAAATATCAGAAGGACTGATCATTATCATGTCGCAAAATGAATTAGCATCAATTTACTTGGCCTACAACACTCTCACCGAGGACAAACGGCCAAAAGAATCTCAGGTAACTCGTGGATACATCGAGGATAAAGACAAAGTCGTCTTTCCCATTTTTCCAGTTGCCAAGATTGCCAATGGTCGGAAATGGACTATCGATGGCGGATCAACTAATGAAATGGTGCGCGCGGCGATTTGTGACTGCATGTTGTGTGTGGTGTGTAGTGCGGCGCGGGCCCTCGGGGCCTGTTTTTTTTTTTGCAATGTACCCGTCTATAAATTTGCTCTGCAATGCTTGTTTTTGTAACATAAATGTGTCATGATGTCAAAATTATTCTGTGGATTTCGTGTTGGATTTTTTTTTGCAATGTATCCGTCTATAAAGTTGCTCTGCAATGCTTGTTTAATAACATTCTTATAACAGAAACGTTTTATAGTACATACTCACTTACTTACTTAGAGCCGTTCCAAGCAAAATTGCATCGTAGATGCATAAGATTTTGATAGCAGCTAACAAAAAAGTGCAGCGCGCTGTCCGAGCAACCTGGAGCGCAACTGCATGCATGCATGTTTTTTCGTTCGACAGTCAGTATCTAACATGATAGCCGCTACTCTCATAGCCACCACGTTGCACAAACCCTACCAATAGTAATATCCAGTGAACTATATCGCAGACAACACCCTTTGCAACTATTCAGCCGCAGGGTTTTATTATTACAACTGTCTACACCGCATAAATAAATGACTAATACATGCTACATAAATGTCATTTCTGTCTATGATGTTGCTATTTTTATCCAGCCTATTGCAATATTATGGACAATAAATAGCCGACACTTCTTATATATAATAATGTTGATGAGTTGCGGTCTTTAGAGCCGCTCGATCCGCCGTCTACAGGCTTATTGTTGTGTTAGAGTGTCAAGTTATTTATGCAATTTTGTGCACATCTTGTGTCCTTGGTATTTTGGAGGTGTGGGGGGGCTTTAATGGTCATTCCGAGCAACCAGAATCTCACTTCATATTACCATCGGCGATGGGTAGCGGAGGGGTAGTGCCTATAGATGTTTATCATCTTCGATGGGTGCAGGGAAGGTGGTTGTTTTCATTTCAAATCTCAATGAAGTGGATTGCAATGATATTATCTCCACCCCTACAGCAGCCGAAATGCCACACTGCTGCGAAAAAATCGCCATAATGTCGTTTAAGGGATGGGCCATCGATACCTTATGAAATATACTCATGGACTGAGATAGGCGGCCATACTAGGGGTGCCATTGTAGGCCATTGTGGTGGCATCTTTTTCTCTTTTTCTGCACGATCATCGATCATGCAAAAACCGAGTTACCGATCGCGTTTGACAGTACTTTATATCGATCGCGTTTTACATATTCTCAAATATATGACGTCACTTGTTCCTCTCCTAACTTCAACGTGTGTCAGCTTCTCTGCTGGCAGGAAGAACATGTCGCCATCCGTGACTTTTCCGCGCAGCCACTCATCGACTATCATGCTACGGAACACCACATGCAATTAGAAGAGTGCATAAATAATAATGAGTGGCTTGCGTATGACATTCCTCGCACGCAAATCAATATCTTAAATATGTGACCATTACGGACCGGCATAACCAAACCACGAACAAAATTGACCGTATAAAATATGCACACTTCAAGAGAGAAAGCGCAGCAACAGCAACCATCCTCTTCCGACGTGAACAGCAAGAGCGCTCGGAAGGGTGTTAGATGCTCATTTCTGTCTATTCGTCAAATAATTTACAACGTCCAATGGCCGAAAGTGCGTGTAGGCGATCATATCTTCCGCGAAATAGTAGAATTACAATCATCGCGCAATCCATGCTTCGAACACTCTACTGATCCACATACTCTTCTGAGGCTTGTTCTTTCCTCTTGCAATATGCGTGAACTAAAACATGTATTGTCTGAGCTAGGATGCGTAATGGATCTATATCGCACCAGACAGGAACAATTATCTATCGCTTACAATGTCATTTCCAATCGCAACGTTACCTGTAACGGTTCAAGCTCGGCTCAGTTCTACAAATCGGATGCAGAAAGCAAAGCTGGAATAATGAATTATGGCCGTTGTGTAAATAACAGTCATAACTTGCAGTCGTTGGCTGCTCCAGAGTGTTCCAGCGTATTGTCTAATGGGTAAGTCCGAAAGTGTATTGTTAAGATGAGCTGAAATTGGAAGAAGCGTCTTATGTGATTCAGAATTTCATGTATAAGCGAAACGCTTAACACTGCGTAAAACATTACGTAGATTGATCGTACGAACATAGAAAGGATCGCTCATTCATCTACATTTAAGTCGCTTTTTGCTGTGTGGTATTAACCTTCCATAGAGTTCATGCCAAAAATAAAATTGTGATGTATGCAAATTTATTTTAAACTTGAACTGGTATTGTTTCTCCCATATGAATGTCGTCATGTCAAAAACTAATCACTTATCCTTACTTATCCCTATTTTCATTTACTTCAGCAATGGCGGTGTGACAGCGGGCAACAAAAAAGATGTTGTCGGCAACAACAAGAACGAGCATGATATACCTCTTCTGCAGACAAAGCAAGGCGATTGCATCTCTCCCGCTCATGTTAGATGCACTAACTTTGAGCAGGCAGAAGCATTTGATGCATCATGCAAATCATGGAGATCATGCGATAATAATAATGATTATAAACAGGGGCGCGCAGAATGGTGCGATAGTAGTGGCGTGCAGCGGTGTATGTGGCGGGTTCAGCGCGGGCCCTCGGGGCCTGTAAAGTATTGTGTCGTCATCTTGCTCTGTTGGCCATTTGCCGTGTGGCTTGTCAGTAGTCTTTATACAACGGAATTCGGCTATAAAGTTGCTCTGCAATGACGTTGGCCTTAATTGGTATAATTGTGCTGTGCACAATTTTACCAATTAGTCTCTTTACAATAGAATACGGCTATAAAGTTGCTCTGCAATGACGTTGTCTTTAATTGTGTTAGAATTGTGAAAATCATCTATCTGTCCATCGGCACTAGTATTTGTGTAGGGATTTGAGAGAAGATTGCAGTGCGCCTGATCAAATTATATATAATTGTGCTGTGCACACTTATACCAATTAGTACATTGTCCGGCAGTCATTCGTCGTCTCAACTGTTTGTTTTCGGATCAGCTGTTTAGTTGCGCTTAGTGTTCACTGTTGTGCATCTCTTTCACTTTCAACTCATCCACTCGATTCTATCGTTTCAGTGCGAGTTTTTTATTCCCTCTTTTCCATGTTGGTGCCGGCATGTTATAGTTCACCTCTGTATATAGTATTGAGCCTGGTACCATAGTGTTCGTCCTGTCTGTCTCAGTTTGTCCCATCATTGCAGCATAATTGGTTCTATGTCTCCCCATATCTTTTATGTAGTCTGTTATGATGGATTCAATTGTGTCCTTCTCTTGTTCTGTTTGTGCACCTCCCAAGATTCTATCTACTGCTAGTTTCGCTCTCTCTATGCTTCCCTCGCTCAGTTGCAGCAGTCTTGTTGCTATTCCAATTCCTCTGTCATTGTTTTGCAGCTTTAGTTGTTGCCGTAAACTTTCGACATCGTTTTTAAACGCGCTGTTTGATAGCTTAGTTGATCGTTCCATCATATTCAGTGAGAGTATCGTAGTGAAATAACTTGCCCCAATTTGGTTCTCATCAGTGGTTTCTCAAGCGATTGTGTTTGTGGCTATTTTCTCGTAATTACATATTTCTTGTGTTCGTCGCCGAACTGATACACATGACCACAGATTCTTTTCTATTACACATAACTAAATACTCCATAACATAGACAGCTTTCAGCTGTCTCTCTCTAGACATCTCTCTTTGTTTTGTCGATGCTTCATCATTTCAATGGTGTATATTAGATCGAGGGACGTTCGTTCATCTCGTATCGTTGTGAATCGCCCTATACCAAGGACTAAGGTCTTGTCCTTGTTTGACAATTACAGTGCATCATTTTGTGAGTTGCATGCTTGTAGTAGTAGCTCTTGCATATCGGTTGATGTGTTGGACGAAACCATCGTCTCACAGTTGTTTGGTTCCGATCAACGCTCTCTTGCATCGTTTCGGCTTGTAGGCGGCGTTTTGCTTCGATCGTCTTTGGCTGCTAAGCTGTTGAGCAAATGTGATGTTCTGTTCGACTTATCAATATGGTATTTTTGGGATTTGGTTGTGATGCAATCAGGGTGGTCGTTATTGGACGTCACAGAGCTCAACGCTTGTCTCGGCTGCGCCGATGTTCTTTATTTGGGGTTAGTTCGTTTTCTTCCATCCCAGCTGTGCAACCAACGATGTGTTTCAAGCCATTCCCCATGCACATCTTCTTTGTGCACTATTCGCTGCGAGAGACTGTTCTCTGTCGATGTAGCTTATGGATTGTGCTCCGACATCAGCTTGTTGCTTTCACGGAAAGCTCTTGTCATGAAATCCGTCGCTGGGCCAGACAATTTCTCTATTAGAGAACTGGGTCAACTCCAGTACCAATTAGATCTCCTGAATCGTATGATTGAATGCAGACGTCCCATTTCAGAGACTTTTATGTTTTGCATGGATATCAACGCCCTTTTGGTGTCCAAGCGTGGTTTGTTGGACCGCGATTTTGACGTGTTCAATTTGTCTCATATGTCAGAGCTTCTTGCTGACGAAGTCTTCAACAGCGTTCTTCTCAAGGTTTATTGTTTGAATTTCGAGCAGTTATCCGCTGATATTGTCGTGGACTAGTCTGATGTATCGTGTATCAATTTCTATAATTGTGCATTGCACAGTTTTACTAATTGGGCGAAGTTCTTATGTTATGGTTCTTAGTTTTGTTACTTTTTATGGTTGACCAATTGTCTCGTGTTTCATCAACCCTTTCCGTCGTTATAGCCTGTTGTTGGTCGTCGGTCAAGCTTTCGTTGTCTCTCCTTGTTATGCTCCCCATTCCCCTGTTGTTAGCTATTCTTCTGTCTCATTTGGTACCATCCACCTGTAATTTGCGTTGTTTGTTGTTCTCTTAGCGCCGTCGACTGATGGTTCTCCGTAGATGTAAATTGTGTTGTAAGGATCGACGACAGTGTCACCTTTCTTGCCGCTCACGTTGAACACTCTCTTATATTCCTCTCCGTTTTTTCTGTGCAAAAAGACGATTGACTTGTTCATTTCCTTCACGATCTGCGTAATAGCTGTCTTCAAAGGTAAGCCAAACAAGTTCTTTGCCCACTTCTCAGCCATCTGTTGCTCCTTCGTAGTCAACCCAATACGTTTGTTCGTTTTGTGCTTTTTCTTCCTTCCTCTCCATTTCATGTTACTCCACGCGAGGTTGATGACGTCAAAGAATCCAGTTTGGTCGTACTGTTTTCCTACCTCATATCCTTCTACTGCTTCGAATGTTGTTTCGGTTCTTGCCACGACATCGTCACTTTCAATCATCTCATCTATATCAGCTTCTGCTTCTGGAAGTGTAGGGAACAATTCATCAATGATTGCTTTTGCAATGTTTGTCATTAATCCTTCTCCCAAGATATCTTTACCAACTTTATTCTGTGCTGCTTTCACGGCTCTAGCTCTCAATTCATCCTTGCTCTCTCGTCCGTGGAGTTCGTGCTGCGTCGTATTGCCTGACTGTTGCGACACGATCGTTTTACTGGCACAATCATTGGTGCGTTGCTTTTTCGAATTTGTCTCCTCTGTATCAGTTGTTGATCCATTTTTGTCTTTACTTTGATGCTTCTCCGACTTCCTCTTCTTACTCTCCTTTCTTTTGCTTGGCTTTCCCTCCTTGGTAGCAGCAGGTTTCGTTGGAAGTGTGTACGTACGGATGAGCTTGCCCTTAAGTTGCGCAGTCCCTCTGATCAAGTCGCCCAGCTGCGTTAGCGATAACAACGATCCTGTCATTTGAAAGTCACTCGGTGATTCGATTCTAGATGTGACCGTTTCATTCCCAATCTTTAGAACCTTCATCAACTGACTTGATGTTTTCACTGAGTCGCTTGTCGTTTTGAATCGCTTGTCTTTTCCGAAGAAGAGGTCTTGGAGCTTTCTCGGATTGCCTCTCTCTTTCTCTGCGGATCGAACCACATTCCAACAAAAGATGTGGCAAATGAGCTCTACTAGTGTCATATCACCAGGAGCTGTTACGATGGTCATCACATCTCTACCCTTAGTCGGTATCTTGCTTTGTCTTTTGGTTGAACTTGCACCTGTCTCATTCGTCACTCTGACCGCCTCAATGACGTTACTTGCCAATTGCTCTTTATCGAGACGTGAAGTCTTGTCCTTGTCTTTCTTTCTTACCAAGAATTCTCTGATAGCTTCACCGACCAAATCCTGGTTGTCTTCTCTCAATAGGTCTTCACTAACTTGGATGTCTTCAGGGGTAGAAGCAATGAGTTGCATGTACTCGTGTAATAGATTCATTGTCACCATGAAGTTTAGTGCCGCGATATTCACATCTCTCTCTGTGCCTTCATCTTCCTTCAGCGTCTTCAGGACAACTGCGATCTCTTTTGCTGCCATACTAATCAATCCGAAACTTTTCGCTTGATTTCAATGAATAGATACTTGTTAGTCAAGGTACAACGAGCACAAGTTTACGAATGAAATGATACCAAGCTTGTTCTTACCAATACTCAATCTCAAATCATTCGCCATATCTTTGGTTTGCGACATGATGCTGAAGGCATTTAAAGTTTGATCAAGCAAGGCATCTGCGTTGAACAGTTTGGCAGACTCGACTGTGTAGACCAACGCTGCAGTACTTGTCGCCATGATCCCTTCAACTGACCTGTCCCATAGTTTAGGCGTGTCATTGTATTTTCCATCAGTATCATCCTTGGGTATCACAATCGTGTTCACTCCTGATCTTGGCATAATAATTCCGCCTGCCAACATTGCGCTTATCTGCTTTGAGGTAAATAGCTGCATTCCATCAGTTTCAAGCAATGACTGTACCGCTACCGCGAGTGGGAAAAATCTGGCCATGCTGTGCTCAACAGTCATCGGGTAGTTCCCTGTAGAACCGAAGTTGTCCATATTACACTTGACAGGCAATTTGAGTACATCATTTGGTCCTCCACCATCAACTCTGAGCTGCACTTCGTTTTGGCACGTCTCGTATTCACGCATTGGATTCTCGTAGTATTGAGTGAGCGGCTCTTCGGTGAAACTTGGGTCATCTTCAAACTCTTCAAGTGTCCTTGCCGTTCGCGCTCTCAGCCCCTTTATGGTCAAAACTTTACCTTTGCTGACTATCTTACCGTTAGTACCAACTTCCTTCTCAGTCCAATCCTCATGGTCTCTTCTCACAGAATTATGCTTAGTTAAGCCTCTGTATATATTTAGTACTGTTGATCCAAGCTTCCTTTTGCTCACGTTCTTGCTTTTCTCGGCTAGAAGAGTTTCCGCGAGGTGAGGCGCGGGGAAAGATTCGGTAGCAGTCCTTGATGCTACTGTAATGTGAGCGTCGAAGGGGTGGCTCAATATTGCATCACTGTCCGATTTTTTCAATTTCTCAAGAGCATTCTCCATGGCGTCATGTTCGTTATCTTCAATTCCTACGAATGAATTGGTCAAGAACGTCGGATCTCCGGGATTGCTTGGCTTGAAGAAGTAGCCTGACTCTCTCTTCACTTTGCATCGCAGCAGAGCTGCCAATAATGCTATCAAGCGGTGGTTGCCTTCAACAGCTGTGACATAGAATTTCAATGAAGCAGTGAAGGAAGTGTAGAAATGACCAAATCCCTCGATACCATCTTGGACTGCCACATTGACTTCATTTTGACTTTCATCTAGCCAATGGTGCTTTCTTGCAGTGCTCAAAAGCTTTCGTTGACCTTCGACTGTTGTCACATTAGCAGTTAATGCCTCTGATATTTCTCTTTTCGTTTCATCTGTGCCACTACCATCATCTCCGTTGAGTACGTCGATTAAGTGTGATAGCTCTGGAACATACGTGAATGGCAATCCGTAAGCCACACTAGTCCTCGCTTCTTCACTGGATGCAATCAATGACATATGAGTTGCATTGACTGGTTCTGTCTTCTCCTGTTATTAATGTGGAGTAGCATCAATCAAGTGTTAGTTGTGAGTTCAGCAACGGATCTATAAATCAATATTCGTATAATCGCACAGTGAGCAATTATACAAATCAAGTAGCATGATGTAGTTTGGCTGCAGCAATCGATCGACGAATCAATATTACCAAAATTGTACAGTGATCAAATTTACAAATTCGTTCTGTGCAACATCGCAATCGATCAACGAATCAACATTTCCAAATTTGTACAGTGATCAATTTTACAAAATGGTTCGTTGCGCAGATTCAACAAAAGTAAACTCACGCAATCTTCCGCGGAATCATCCTCCGCTGCTTTCTTGCTGAAGTGTAAGTGTATCTGACTGTCGTTCATTTCTTTGTTGTCGCCGGATTTACCCGTAGCCACCAGTTTCAATAGCCCGAGTATCTTCTCTTGCTGTGGTACCGCTTGATTTACATTCTCCGCTACCAATTTGCCTTCTTTATCCAAATGGGTGAAGCAAACGAAAACCGTAGCACTAATTTTTGTTGGCAGGCCCGTATTTGTGCCTTTGATGTAATGCTCAGGTCGATCTTCCTCGACTTGCTGCGTAGTCGTTTCTGTACCTGCTGTTGGTTTGTCAGGGGTGATAACGTTGTTGGTGGTTGGTCTGGTGACAGCCTCGGCAGTATGATCGGTAGGTGTGTTATTCTTTCCGGGGGTGTTCATCTGGTTGTCCGGCGGACTCGTTGTCTCCTTTAACGTGCTTTTTGCGTCCACAGCTTCAGCTGCAGATTCAACCGCAGATTCAGTTGCATCTGTAGCTTCAGGTGAGTTCATGGTGTCGTCGTTATCGTGTTCAGTTGGATGTTGTTTGTCGGTCATGATTTGGTGGAGCGCTGTTGCGTTTTATGCGAGATCTGTGCGGCGGATTCGTTGGGTGCGGTGCTTTGCTCTGAATTACTTCCGGAACTTAAACTTGAAGTGTTGGGATTTTCCCCCCTCCTATCCCCGCTGAAATGCCCATTTTGATTGTCATTTAGATGCTATATCTTATGATTTAGATCTAAAAATCGCTTGATTTGTGCTAGAAAGGACTTTTCCAGGCTAATTAAGTCAGATTGTCGATGAGCTTCTTCGTTCTTTCCGGTGTGCATCCCCGTCACCATCTATTTTCTTCATTTTTTCTCTGAGTGACGTGGTAAACTTCGTTACTTAAGGAATTAGTACACTTGATTCCAATCGTCTTACGTCACAAAGTACCAGAAGTCAGGTGTTGGCAAAATCCAATGAACAAAAAAGTATTTAAGTTCATGCAGCAAGTACTCAGGTCGACATTGGCTCAATTACATTATCTGCCGAGTCGTCTATTGATGCAAGTCTAAATAGACGCCGACGTTGGTTGCCGACGTGTTTGCATTTGAATAACTGCCGATCTTTGGCCACGTACTGATCAATACGTCAGTTCTTAACTCCACGTCGACGTCTTGTGTTGAGCTGAATCTTTTTGTCGACGTGTTGTCGATGTGTTGAACCACAAGATCTTGTGTTGCCGACGTAGCTTACGAAGGAACTCGTTTACTTCATGACGTGGTTGGTTATTGATTGCATTGTTCTCTGCTGATTATTGCGCTGGTGCGTTGGCGGCGGTTATGTAGGCAGTTTGTACGTTGTCGAGCCGTTCAACAGCTCTCATAAATTATGCATTGCATCATTTACATCATCACATTTCTACATTGTCCGAATAAATAATGAAGTTTGGCAACACAAATCCAGTTATATCCACCGTTGGTAGTAATGGTAAGGGCTTCCGTGCCGTGCGGAATCGGAGCAATGTCGATGCACGTCTTACTTCGTCAGGGGTCAAGACTGCCGCTAAACCGTCGGCTCCTGTCATTGCATTGAGCGTAACAGACATCAATTGGCGTTTGGTGCGTACCGACGATCGTATCTTCTCGCTGCTAGCGTCTGTTGCATTAGGCGATGGGTTTGACGTTGCCAAGTTGGAGAAGGAACAACTGCTCTTTTCTGCTCTTTCCGTCTTTGAAGTCGGGTCAATCAAGTACATCCTGAATGAACTGTCTGAACATTACCCGAATGTCCCAGTTGGTAAGACTGATTCTACTGACAAAGATGATCTGGTGTCTGCAGCGGTCAACTTCTTAATGTTTGCCGCTATTGCTCAGAAAGGAGGTACAAGCCAAGCGCCGTACACTTCAAATTGTGAGCATTTTTGGTAAGAGAGAAGGTTAACCTTCGTGTGGTTCAATGATTTTGGTATTTTTGTTCATTGTACCGTTTTACAAATTCTGTCTTTCCTTTTTACTTACAAGTTTTTTTTTCAACCTTCAACTTCACACCAGTGATGAGAACGGGAAACTTGTACTTGAAGACAAAACTCATTCGGGCTCCCGTGATCAACCTGTTCAAGATGATGATGAACCGGATTTGTCCGAGAAAGGTGCTGTCACGAAAAAGTCTAAACCGGTACCTGTCCGAGAGAAGGCCTCTCCTGATTCAACTATCATGTGAGTTTATTTTGTGTGCATGTGCACTGCCGCACTAAGTATCGCTTGCTTATTGAATCATTTTAGTATAATCGATCACTGAACAATTTTACCTAATAAATAAATGCAACTGCCTTCTACATAGCGAGAATGAGTGGGTTGATTACACCCATTCAGATCTCTCGGATGGATGGAAAAGGAAGAGTATCAAGCGTAAGTGCGGCAAATCCCGCGGAACTATTTACCACCATTACCTCTCCCCTGACAACAAAGTTTTCAAGAGGGAGAGGACGCCCGAATGCTGTGCCAGGAGTGCATGGTGCACCACTGCAATGTGTATTGCCTTGGTACAAATACGAAATGCGAACGTCGTGAGTGTAGGTTTGGGTACGGTACGGAGACAGAGTACGGCAAGTGTGATACAGATGGGAAACCACTCAGCAAAGTATCGGTGATAGTAACAGATCAAAAGGGAGTGGAACACTTCCAACTACGCCGTACAAAGTCGCGAAAGTCATGTCAGCACAGTAGGACACTGTTGCAAACCTGGAGGGCAAACATAGATATCCAGCTACTGGTTTATAGGTCACATCCAGACAAACCCGATGTCAGCGAGATTGAGAACGTTTGCAAATATGTCGTAGCATACGCCAGCAAGAAGAACCACACGTCCAAGAAGGAGAAAGAAGCAGTGCAGAACATTGTGCAAAGGTAAGTGTGCTCTGAAGATGAAAGTTGTCTCTCACACTGAATTCAGTGCAGTTGTGTATTCCGCCATCTTCTTTGGTAAAACTGTGCGGTGCACAATTTTGCAAATTGAAACAAAATCTTACGCTGGGTAACCTCACTGTATTCCGCCATCGACTTTGGTAAAACTGTGCAGTGCACAATTTTGCAAATTGAAACAATCGAACACTGTTAACCCCACTGCTAACACAACCTACCGCCACTATTAATTCTCACCTCCCAGCAAAAGCTCCGAGGATATAAGTGGTGTCCAAACATTGGTGAAAATGTCACTGAACTGGATGACAAGCAAAAGGCTCATCAGCATACAAGAGGCGGTGCACGAGATTGATAGGCTGAGTTTAACACTCTGTTCAGATGTGATCACTTACGTGTCGGTTCAGAATTGTCTGAAGCTACGAAAATCATCCGACCCTAAGCCAAACGACTTGGTCTATAGCTATGCAAGCAGGGAGGAAAAGTACAGCAAACTGACCTTGGATCAGTACTTTTACAAGGAGTGGTGTAGGAAAAAGTTCATGATAGACCCTGACAGCAATAGACGCATGAACAGGATACTCATCGCCAAAGGACTCAATTGCAGACCACGTTACCCGGTGGACTACGATTATGCAAGAGGAATGTTGTTACTTCACAAGCCATGGAGCTTCGACAAACCACTTAATTTACGCGACAGACAGAGAACAATCAATACATTCAAGTTGATGCTGCAGAAAAGACAGGTCCCTACAAGTGTTTGGACCGAATACCAGAGAGCTGTTAGATACGCGCAAGAAAAAAGGATCGAATGTGTGGCAAGAAAAGGGACAATTCAAGCAGATGTCAACATTGACGAGCTCGACGATGACGAGGTAGATCAACACCTGAATCATTTGCACTCGACCCAACTCTCTGATAGGAAAGTGGATGAGTTACTTTTGGGGGGCAAGAAAATCGACGTAGGATTGAATCACGATTGGTCGAAGAGCTCGTTTGATGGAGAAAGAGACGTAACAATACCAGGGGAGGAGTACACAGTCAAACTCAGAGAGCAACGTGCCAGAGCCATGATGGACGATCATTCAGGCGCAACAATACCCACGAAATCTGACGGATCAAGTTACAACATCGAGGAACTGTCCGAGGAACAGGCGATGATCGTACTCGCCACTGTCGATACTGTGGTGAAATTCCTTGATAATGACGAGGATTACAAGCCGCTACGAGCAACAATTACAGGAATGGGTGGGTGCGGGAAATCGCTGGTAATTAACACCATCATTTCCATCATCAGGAAGCTGACCGATTCGAACAAGACAGTCCAGGTTGCTGCTCCTTCAGGCAGCGCAGCGTACAACGTCAAAGGGTGCACGCTGCACTCACTTCTGGGAATTAACGTACAGGTACCTTACAAATCATTGGACGCAAAAAGAAGAGAAGAAATGTGCAATAAACTGAAAGAGCTGCTCGTACTGATGGTCGATGAAAGAAGCATGTTGGGCTCACACGTAACATTCGGTGCAGAGGAGCATGTGAGAGATTGCGCATTTAATGGGCACAATAAACGGGAGAGGTGGGGCGGTGTCCCGGTTGTGTTGTTCTTCGGTGACGACTACCAGCTGCCACCGTCCAACAAGGGGGGAGCAATAAACGGCTACCACGAATACCACAACAACGATAGGCCAAAAACAATGACAGGAAAGAGTAAAAACAATCAAATATGCGATTACGAGGGTAGCAAAATCTTGACTGAGATGATGACGGATGTGGTCTTCATGTTGACGAAGAATTTTAGAGCAAAAGACAAGGAGGATAGCGATCTCATGAACAGGATGAGAGTGGGGAACCAGACTGATGAGGATGCAAAGCGCCTGATCAAACTACACATAGACGAACTCGGAAAATATCATCCAAAACTGAGGGAAGAGGTAGAAAATGACCCAAAGACGTTGTGGGTATACGCGAAACGGGACGATATGTCCCAGAAAAATGTAGACATGCTGATCAAAACACACGAACGACTGAAAGTACCAATAGCTAGGCTCAGGTGTCAATTCAGCAGCAGGATGGCGGGCAATAACACAGCATACCAGTCGCACTTTTACGGCAGGAGGCTATTCTACACCTTTGATGTGTGCGTAGGTGCACATGTTTGCTTGGAGTCAGCCAACATCGATCCCAACTCAGGATTGTACGTCTCAGCTATTGGGGTAGTTGTCGAGATCGTTTACGATAAGGATCGCTCCGTTGGACCAAACGGTAAAGGTGAGGTTAGCCTACCGAAGTACATTGTTGTGGATTTCCCTACATACAAACCACCACCAGGCGAGGACCCATGGGACAAGAACAACCCAACGGTGAGTAAAAGTTGACACACGAAAGACACAAGACAATTGCCACTCTCTGCGAAAACACTACTAACTCATTTCATACTGATACAAATGCATCCTACCCCAACTTATTGCGCACAGCACGTGCCAATCCCACCCTACGAGCAGATTTGCAACAGAGGATGCTGCACCGCATTATTCATGCCATTGCAAATTGCCTACGCCATCACCATCCACCGCTGTCAAGGACTCGAAGCTGGATTCGACAAAGGAGACCGCTGGAACCGCATGATAATAGATCCAGCAGATGAGTTGTGGGAGATTAGCAAGTTTCTTGGAACAATGTACGTGGCTACCAGCAGAGGCAAAACACTTGGCTCCAAAGATCAAGCATACCCGTCGGACAGTGCCATATACTGGACCGGAAGCAACATTTCAACGAACCGATTAAAAAATTGCAAGAGAAAGCAAAATGGCCAGTTCTGCGAATCGTACAAGAAGCGAGCAAATTGGGTGAAATACTTGGAGGGGAAGGCAGAAGAGTCGAAGACAAGGTATAGCAAGAGAAAGTTGGAAGAAATCACAGAAACATCGTACGCAGCAGCAATCAAGGGCAATTTCATCAAAGACAGGACAGACCTGACAACCAGGATTACCAACATCATAACCAACCCGAACAAGAAGTGGAAAGAAGCGAAGAAGGATCATGAAATCCCAAGTGATTACTTCGCAGGATCTTCATCTGGTGATTAGTAAAATTGATCACTGCACAGTTTTACAAAACAGACACTTTCTCAACACAAAGAATACAACAACTCAATTAAGCGTCTGCATCTGGTGATCAGTAAAACATCTGCAAGCGCACGATTCGATATATCAAGCACAGTTTTACAAAAAGACATTTTCTCGTGACGAAGAAAGACAAAAACTAAATCGACTAACGCCCGTGTAAAACCTGTATTTCTTTCTCGTACAGACCGATTTAGATGCTCAAAAAGCGCATCTAGTACAGTCAATTTCTCGCTTTCAACAGGTACTTCTTGCTTTCTACATAGGAACACATACAGATCCTACACCGGTAGTCTCTACCGAGGACTCTACGTGTCCCTAAAGTAAACCTTCTCACTAAAAAACACATGTACTGATTCCTACCTATAACTCTGTAGAATAATGGGGGTGAAAAATAATGAATTTTCCCACCTGTAATAGAAGGGCACCTGCGGCCCCCTATTACGCTGCTCTGCACTCCATGAACGGGGGCCCCGAGGGCCGAATGAGCGTACAGAGTAGGTCGTTCCTCTAAACACACATAAAAAGTTAATGTTATATACACACTATGACAAAGCAGTCCTATCACTTCCTATTCCTCTTATTCTGTTTCCTCCTCCTCTTCTTCTTGGCACTCTTCTTCTTGGCTACATCTCCAAAACTGCGAACAAGGCTTCCATGAGTAGAACTGTCATGTTTTCAGTTGTTGGGAGGGGCATGACTGGATAGTTAACTTGTCACCCTTTTGCCAAAAGTAGCGCGCACTAACTAGCGATACACCATCATTGTCTCCATTCAAATTGTTGATAAGGGACGACAACTTGAGCTCATATGAGTGCATGTCTTGAACATCGTACACTACCTTGTTCGACACAACAATTGAATGTCTTTGATGCGACGACAGAGACTTTAATTCGAGAATGGTTGGGGCTGGAAAGTCACGGAGAAAAATGACAGTGTCTTCAAGAGTGAGGTTCGGTTTGTTGAAGTTGATCACCACACTCTTAATGCGGAACTGAACTTCTATGTACTCAAGCACTTTCTTCATTGCACCGTCATTTATCATAAACAAATCCTGTGACTCTGCCCATTTCTTCATCATGGATGCTTCACTTTGAAGACCATCGGCATGAAGCCAATTCGCAATTGCTCCAGCAACGCAAAGATTGTGTCTGTTGAAACGATCATACCAAAAATTAGGTCGTTTCCCTAAAGGCAACATCGAACTCTGAACACCTTGAGTTGCTATCTTCTTGCCAATTCCAATCTTAACTGCAATTGGGCCTGAAACATAAAGCAGAGACGATAATGGTTCCAATAACCATCTCTCTTGGATGTTCGTCAAGCACTCTTGTTCTTCATCTGACGCATTGATGAATATGGTATTGCCGCTCGATAAGGTGACTTCAAGTATCTTGTTGTTGGGACGACGTGAGTATAACCGAAGACTTTTGATTTCATATTTCAACGATCGACTGATGGGTTCCCTCACCCGTTTGCGTGTTGCCTCACTGATTTTAAGAACTTTCAATGTACCGGCTTGCAATCTTTCAACCTCCTCCTTGGGCAGTAGATGTAGCAAAAAGTCCGTAGGAATGAACCAAGCTAAATTGGATCGCATATTGTTTGTAAGCTCACACAACCTTGATTGTTTCCCCTTCGTCGATTTTGGACAATCAGTGATGACAACCAATGTTCGGATGGTGATGGCATATTCCCTCATAAAATCTTGAAGCTCCCTTGGAAGTTTGACATTGTTACCGACAGATTTCTTTAATTGACCATAGCTCATGCCTGGCTCAATTGCAATAACACAATCTGCATAGTAATAACTCAGCATAAACAGCACGCTGTTTCCCTGACCATTGCGAGGAGTATACGCAGTCAGTTTTCCGCCTTCCACTTCTAGATTGCCAACCTTGAAAGGTTCCTTATTCCTAGGCACTGCAACATCCAGTCTTAAGCTCGAATGGCTCTTCTCCTCTACCTCACTCCTATTCCATGATTCATCTGGCTTCAGGCTTGATATTGGATCCACGCCAATGTCTGTTATGGGAACTTGAATTGGTCGACCCCTTAGTACACACTTCATATCTTGAACATCATTATCCCTCAAGTCAACTGTAACGTCACTGTCGACTACTGTGTCCAACAACCGCTCCACCATTTCTGACAGTGCCTTCACAAGGGGGTATTCATCAAGAGTCTCTGCAGTGACATTATTTGGTAGCAACGCTGAGGTGAGACCCAACGTGTTGCATACAAGATTTTGATGTTTACTTGAATTGTGTGCATCGTCAATCTTTATTGCATCGCAGAAATTCATCCTCATCAATGTGCTCTGACTCAGAACACCTCCACTCCCAGCCTCTTCTGGAGGAGCACAAGGAAGAATTTTGAATCCACGGGGGAAGTCATTCATACGAATTTCTCCAAGTGACTCGTGTAGGTTGACATACTCTGCACCAAAGTAGTGATGAATGATAATTCGTGTTCCGAGGCTCATCAAAGAAACAAAACCAACAGGAGTATTCATTGATTTCCCACAACAACTGCATCGTAAATGATATTTCCACTCTTCCCATTTCTCTTCTTCCGCATCGTCTTTGTTGGTAGTAACCGATCGTACAGTAACTGGCACAATAGAAGCTATCTGCAATAATTCAGCTCCTAACTCAGTGACGTGATGTTTTTGCTGATTGAGCCAGTGTGTAAAAAATGCCATTGGAATTATCAACGAGCTCTCCATTGTATTTTTGTGTCCAGTGACCTCCCGTACAGCACCCTGTACCACTGATGGCAAGAGAAGCATTTCAAGATTGGCTATCATTTTTGATGTCCAGTTAATTGTCTTCTCTCTTGACTTTGCAACCCACTGATGAATCGATTCCGTCATCACGAATTGGGATTGATCCCCACAAAGCACTCTTGCTGCAATGTCCACCACACTCTCTTTGCGTGCATTCCACTGAAGCCTGGCCCGCGATGCAGCAGTCACTACATTCAAATTACTTTTGGCTTTCCAGAACAATAGACATGCAATTTGAAGAAGTCGGTCAAGTAAAGCTCCATTGTATACTTGAGAGGTCCACATAAAAGGAACGATGATGTTCTTGTCACTCGTACTACCTGGTCTTTTCATGAGTATCAAAGAGTGAAAAATCAACTCGTCGACACTCTGCTGACGTCCTGCCAAGCTGTTCATGTACATGGTCGTAAACGCTGACACAGGATGCGATATTTCGCGTATGTACGGATTCTATACAGTTATGTTATGGTAGGGTATCTAAGATACATTGTATGTAAGAGGTTGCGCTTTGAGAGGCTTTTGAAGCAAATCACGCTTGATCTCATAGAGAGGAAAAGAAATAAAATAAACAACAGTCAATTGACGCATCGGAACGATTTCTGAGGAGAAATCTGGAGCAATCCACTTCCTTGTTGGAGAGATCTGACAGAACCGCTATTACTACGCAACCCTCTTACTGCTGCAAGTCTGCGCAAGTTAAGAGATTAATCAGTCGTCGTGTAGTTTCTATCTTCAATCAAATCTGGTTGAATATTTGAGCTTCCGGCGTTTCCACCGAAGTAAGTTAGACAAGTATGTTTCACACCTTCTGTGGCTGTTAATTTGTCGCTGCCAACCTGAATTCTCGGGAGTTTGGTCATAGGTCTTCCCATCAGCAACCTGTAGGGCAGATAGAGCTTCAGCGAGTGGACTTCTAACACAGCCACAATCTGAGGACGGGCGTGGACCCACAACGGAGCAAGTCTGTTTCAACCTGTGACTTACCAAAGCGAAGGAAACGTCTAACTAAATCTAGATTCATTTCTGTTCGATTGGGAGAACAAAACCTAGTTACAGTAACACTTTTATCGTCTTCATCACGGTCACACAACTTCAATTATGGGGCGGCGTGGTAGTGCTAATGATGAGTTACTCCGAAGAAGACTCGATCATGTTTCGAAGGAATGGTTTGACAATGAACATTTCTTCCTCAGCATTCTTGTAAAAGAGGGTATCAAAACTTGGTACGATTATCGGCCCTCGGGGCCCCCGTTCATGGAGTGCAGAGCAGCGTAATAGGGGGCCGCAGGTGCCCTTCTATTACAGGTGGGAAAATTCATTATTTTTCACCCCCATTATTCTACAGAGTTATAGGTAGGAATCAGTACATGTGTTTTTTAGTGAGAAGGTTTACTTTAGGGACACGTAGAGTCCTCGGTAGAGACTACCGGCGTAGGATCTGTATGTGTTCCTATGTAGAAAGCAAGAAGTACCTGTTGAAAGCGAGAAATTGACTGTACTAGATGCGCTTTTTGAGCATCTAAATCGGTCTGTACGAGAAAGAAATACAGGTTTTACACGGGCGTTAGTCGATTTAGTTTTTGTCTTTCTTCGTCGCGAGAAAATGTCTTTTTGTAAAACTGTGCTTGATATATCGAATCGTGCGCTTGCAGATGTTTTACTGATCACCAGATGCAGACGCTTAATTGAGTTGTTGTATTCTTTGTGTTGAGAAAGTGTCTGTTTTGTAAAACTGTGCAGTGATCAATTTTACTAATCACCAGATGAAGATCCTGCGAAGTAATCACTTGGGATTTCATGATCCTTCTTCGCTTCTTTCCACTTCTTGTTCGGGTTGGTTATGATGTTGGTAATCCTGGTTGTCAGGTCTGTCCTGTCTTTGATGAAATTGCCCTTGATTGCTGCTGCGTACGATGTTTCTGTGATTTCTTCCAACTTTCTCTTGCTATACCTTGTCTTCGACTCTTCTGCCTTCCCCTCCAAGTATTTCACCCAATTTGCTCGCTTCTTGTACGATTCGCAGAACTGGCCATTTTGCTTTCTCTTGCAATTTTTTAATCGGTTCGTTGAAATGTTGCTTCCGGTCCAGTATATGGCACTGTCCGACGGGTATGCTTGATCTTTGGAGCCAAGTGTTTTGCCTCTGCTGGTAGCCACGTACATTGTTCCAAGAAACTTGCTAATCTCCCACAACTCATCTGCTGGATCTATTATCATGCGGTTCCAGCGGTCTCCTTTGTCGAATCCAGCTTCGAGTCCTTGACAGCGGTGGATGGTGATGGCGTAGGCAATTTGCAATGGCATGAATAATGCGGTGCAGCATCCTCTGTTGCAAATCTGCTCGTAGGGTGGGATTGGCACGTGCTGTGCGCAATAAGTTGGGGTAGGATGCATTTGTATCAGTATGAAATGAGTTAGTAGTGTTTTCGCAGAGAGTGGCAATTGTCTTGTGTCTTTCGTGTGTCAACTTTTACTCACCGTTGGGTTGTTCTTGTCCCATGGGTCCTCGCCTGGTGGTGGTTTGTATGTAGGGAAATCCACAACAATGTACTTCGGTAGGCTAACCTCACCTTTACCGTTTGGTCCAACGGAGCGATCCTTATCGTAAACGATCTCGACAACTACCCCAATAGCTGAGACGTACAATCCTGAGTTGGGATCGATGTTGGCTGACTCCAAGCAAACATGTGCACCTACGCACACATCAAAGGTGTAGAATAGCCTCCTGCCGTAAAAGTGCGACTGGTATGCTGTGTTATTGCCCGCCATCCTGCTGCTGAATTGACACCTGAGCCTAGCTATTGGTACTTTCAGTCGTTCGTGTGTTTTGATCAGCATGTCTACGTAGGCAGTTGCATTTGTTTATTAGGTAAAATTGTTCAGTGATCGATTATACTAAAATGATTCAATAAGCAAGCGATACTTAGTGCGGCAGTGCACATGCACACAAAATAAACTCACATGATAGTTGAATCAGGAGAGGCCTTCTCTCCGACAGGTACCGGTTTAGACTTTTTCGTGACAGCACCTTTCTCGGACAAATCCGGTTCATCATCATCTTGAACAGGTTGATCACGGGAGCCCGAATGAGTTTTGTCTTCAAGTACAAGTTTCCCGTTCTCATCACTGGTGTGAAGTTGAAGGTTGAAAAAAAAACTTGTAAGTAAAAAGGAAAGACAGAATTTGTAAAACGGTACAATGAACAAAAATACCAAAATCTTTTGAACCACACGAAATTTAACCTTCTCTCTTACCAAAAATGCTCACAATTTGAAGTGTACGGCGCTTGGCTTGTACCTCCTTTCTGAGCAATAGCGGCAAACATTAAGAAGTTGACCGCTGCAGACACCAGATCATCTTTGTCAGTAGAATCAGTCTTACCAACTGGGACATTCGGGTAATGTTCAGACAGTTCATTCAGGATGTACTTGATTGACCCGACTTCAAAGACGGAAAGAGCAGAAAAGAGCAGTTGTTCCTTCTCCAACTTGGCAACGTCAAACCCATCGCCTAATGCAACAGACGCTAGCAGAAAGAAGATACGATCGTCGGTACGCACCAAACGCCAATTGATGTCTGTTACGCTCAATGCAATGACAGGAGCCGACGGTTTAGCAGCAGTCTTGACCCCTGACGAAGTAAGACGTGCATCGACATTGCTCCGATTCCGCACGGCACGGAAGCCCTTACCATTACTACCAACGGTGGATATAACTGGATTTGTGTTGCCAAACTTCATTATTTATTCGGACAATGTAGAAATGTGATGATGTAAATGATGCAATGCATAATTTATGAGAGCTGTTGAACGGCTCGACAACGTACAAACTGCCTACATAACCGCCGCCAACGCACCAGCGCAATAATCAGCAGAGAACAATGCAATCAATAACCAACCACGTCATGAAGTAAACGAGTTCCTTCGTAAGCTACGTCGGCAACACAAGATCTTGTGGTTCAACACATCGACAACACGTCGACAAAAAGATTCAGCTCAACACAAGACGTCGACGTGGAGTTAAGAACTGACGTATTGATCAGTACGTGGCCAAAGATCGGCAGTTATTCAAATGCAAACACGTCGGCAACCAACGTCGGCGTCTATTTAGACTTGCATCAATAGACGACTCGGCAGATAATGTAATTGAGCCAATGTCGACCTGAGTACTTGCTGCATGAACTTAAATACTTTTTTGTTCATTGGATTTTGCCAACACCTGACTTCTGGTACTTTGTGACGTAAGACGATTGGAATCAAGTGTACTAATTCCTTAAGTAACGAAGTTTACCACGTCACTCAGAGAAAAAATTAAGAAAATAGAGGGTGACGGGGATGCACACCGGAAAGAACGAAGAAGCTCATCGACAATCTGACTTAATTAGCCTGGAAAAGTCCTTTTTAGCACAAATCAAGCGATTTTTAGATCTAAATCATAAGATATAGCATCTAAATGACAATGAAAATGGGCATTTCAGCGGGGATAGGAGGGGGGAAAATCCCAACACTTCAAGTTGAAGTTCCGGAAGTAATTTGCTCGCTACTTTGGATCTCCCCGATGGAAAAGATATGCCTTGTACGCTGGCCCACGCCCACGAAACGCCAACAAAACTTACGACCGTTAGAACAATGACAGCTACCACGCCTTTTCTCATTCTTGAGACCTTTTGATTCAAATTTTTTGTGGCCTGTCTCCACGCAATTAGAACCGCTGATGAAGGTGGCTAAGCTCCACCGAAACTCGTAATTAATGAATCATAAAAGTTCGGTTATATTGCTTACTACCATCATCTGGAAAAACTCCTAGCTTGTAATAAGGACTTCGTGGCTTATTGCATTCAAGACATTTCTTTTCACATTGATAAAGATTGACAACGTCATTGCAGAGCAACTTTATAGCCGTATTCTATTGTAAAGAGACTAATTGGTAAAATTGTGCACAGCACAATTATACCAATTAAGGCCAACGTCATTGCAGAGCAACTTTATAGCCGAATTCCGTTGTATAAAGACTACTGACAAGCCACACAGCAAATGGCCAACAGCAAGATGACGACACAATACTTTACAGGCCCCGAGGGCCCGCGCTGAACCCGCCACATACACCGCTGCACGCCACCACTATCGCACCATTCTGCGCGCCCCTGTTTAATGTCGACTTCGTCGTTAACCTAGACGAAATCAACGCAATGAAGAATCGGAACCGCTCAGGGAGTTCGGATGAGGATGATATCGATGAGTATGACGGCTACATCCCACCGACGTGGAGGAGGCTGATGCTATATAGCTTATCGTATGTCAATGAATTGCAAATTGAGAAAGGAGTTTCTAATAATGGATTGGTCGATATCACGGGTGTCACTATCCGCGAATTTGACAACTATATCGATGGATGTCCTCCGATCATCAAGGTGTTCACAAACGACCTTGCAAGAGAACACGCAGCGAAAGTTGAACGCCGCGAGCAGGAGCTGCGCAGAGTTAAGTTGGAAGCCGACGCTGCTCAAGCTAAATTTGACATCGCATGGGATAAGGCCTATGGTCAATCTGGTGCAAGGACAAATTCTAGTCGGAGTTCGCGAGGTTCTGTAAATACTCCGCGTCCAAATAAGTCCGAAAACTTCTCCTACGGTCCGAGCAGACAGGAGCAGTGCGTTGACACAGATGGAGTTGAGGATAACCCTTTTGAGGCAGGAGACAATTCTTCAGAGGCAAGGGATAACCTTCCAAGTGAGGCTCATTTCTACACAGGCCTAGGTTTTACTGGTGGCAAGACCCAATCTACCAGCCGATCTTTGCCCCAACAATCACAAGACAGTTCTCATGGCGGCCATGTACCTTTCATTGGATCATTGCCTTCTTCCAAACCATCTTCCAAACGCAGTAAGAAGAAGAAGAAGAAAAAGAAGCCTTATGGTGGCGGCGGTGACGGCGGTAGTAGTGGAGGCAGCAGTGATAGCAGCGGCAGAACCAGCAGCATTCCTTCCCACATCAGCACATCGATTCCGGACAGCAAGAGTGGAAGAAGCCCCTACCGTGGTGCATACAGAAAACACCAGCCAAGGTCGAAGTTGAAGTTTGATCCAACCTGTTTTCCCCAACATTCAGATCAAACGGCGTGGACAACATATGCACACGGGTTTGCAGCCGTTCTCAAGTCATTCAATATGCAGGAGCTCATCGATCCCACCTTCCGCCCAATCGCTCGACACAAGGAGGCATTCAAGCTGGACAACTCGACACTTTACTATATCCTCAATTCAACGGTGAAAAGTCACAAGGGACGTGAATTTGTTCTCAGTGAAGCAGATACTTTTGATGGGCAGAAAGTGTGGACGAAGATGGCACAATATTACTCCGGTTCTGGATCTATCGCTGCTGAGCATGCGAAGAACGAGGTGTACAACCGCATCAACACCCCGCTTGATGTACACTCCAAACGTGTCCGTCTTGTCCCTACTATTGCAAAATGGGAAACAGATGTCACTGAGTTCATGCTTCGTAGTGGCACGCCGCTTCTGTCCAAGGAGAAATTTGAGATGTTCAAACGTTTCATCAGTGGTGTGAAGGAATTGGATAATGTTGTTTCTTTGAGTACTCTGACCCAGTCTATTGTTCACAGCAGAGGGGGAGGAAGTCGCACATTGAGCCCTGATGAGCTTTTGGCTGCGTATAAGCAGGAAGCAAGCATGGTCGACGCTCGCAACAAAAGAGATATGGTATCACGTCGTCATCAGATTGTCAATGAGTGCAGAAATGTCAACCATACTCGTGCTGCATACCAAAAGGCTGGGTATGAAATCAATACCATTGATTTTGGGGGTGTAACGGATGACAAATTGGATGATGACCAGTGGTATGACGTAATGATGTCCAGCTTAGGGGAGCGAAGAAAGGGATTCTTGCCGGGAGATGCGCACCGCCAGCTCACTCCAGAAGAAAAGAAGTATTGGGAGAAGTTCTCGGAGGAGTCGAAGGAACTTATCATGACTGCTCGAGGTGTACCAAATGTCAAGCCTCCGCCTCGTCGTCGTAATGGTGGTGATGCCTTTCGTTCTAACACATCTCGTGTGCCCAATACTCCCGTAGCCCAAGGTGCCACAGCGAATGTCACTGAGCAATCTCAGGTCAACAACACTGAAGTTGGTTATGATGATTTGGCTTCCATCCCTGCAGACGCTCCCGAAGTACAGGCCAATTACGCAGAGCTATGGGAAAATGTCTACAATGTGAACATGACCTCCATCCAAGACAGTGATGATTTTCGTCAGAATGGCACAGAATTTATTGACCTACTAGAGAAGAATCGCGAGGTGAATGAAACTCATTTTGAAGTGAATCAAACTAGCGAACTTGAACCATTCCGTCTACCTCGATTCCTCTCGCAGCCGAAGAAGAAATCCACTACGCCACGAGTCACTTTCGCTGATGAGTCTGTATCAGAAATGGGGAGCGAGGCTAAGGCTGATAGTGTTTCTCAGTCGGGGAGTGTGATGAAGGTTGATAGTATCTCTCAGCCGGAGAGTGTGACTACAATTGATATCCAGTTCCATGATATTCAGTCTGATGACGGTACCACAACACAATTGCTCGTACCATCGAATTGTCTCACGCAAGTGAATGAATCACGCAAGGGAAATGTATGTAAGCAGGAAGGCAAGCAACTTGATGAAGTCTCACAAGAGCTTAGTCCAGCCCAGCACAAGTCTGTGCCTTACAACATCTCTTTCACTGGATCTTCCATTCTCGATGCGTGGCAAGAGTCTTACCCGATTGGTACTCAGGATGTCTATGATGCCAACACTCATCTTACTGATGGCAGTTCTGAGAAGATTTATGGGGAGGATACTGACACAACTGAGCTCATTCATCACCGACATTTCAGATGGCGAAACTTGGAATGAATGTTATGGGGAGAGGGAATATGGGGAGAAGTTATCTGGACAATACAGTCCGAACAATCTATGGGGAGAAACTGTCGAATCGTAGGGGAGTGACACAGGATGCGATATTTCGCGTATGTACGGATTCTATACAGTTATGTTATGGTAGGGTATCTAAGATACATTGTATGTAAGAGGTTGCGCTTTGAGAGGCTTTTGAAGCAAATCACGCTTGATCTCATAGAGAGGAAAAGAAATAAAATAAACAACAGTCAATTGACGCATCGGAACGATTTCTGAGGAGAAATCTGGAGCAATCCACTTCCTTGTTGGAGAGATCTGACAGAACCGCTATTACTACGCAACCCTCTTACTGCTGCAAGTCTGCGCAAGTTAAGAAACGCCATCAAAAATAAATCCTCATGCTTCTTTGCAGTCTCCACAATGGACTGGTACGTATCATTATCAACCTGCCTCTTCAGTGTTTTGAAGAGATCGTGTTCCTCATCTGTTGGAAATGTCACACGCACCAACAGTTTGCATGTTTCAGTATTTGATCGAATATGATCTATGACTTCAATAGGGTCAACTCCATCAATGACAAAAGGCTCAGCAGGACAACAGTGAGAATTCCTAAAAACACTCTTGTCAGAATCCCGAAGTACTTTATCCTTTCTCTGCACATTCTGTCGCAGTAATATGCAGTTGGATGCGATCTTTTCAAAGATATCAATGTTGCCTTTCGCACGTTGTTGGAAGACAGTTGGTTGGTTTTGCTTCTGTTCAGATTCGTCTGAGATTTGACAAGTCACATCTGTATCATTCAACCCCTGCGCATCTGCTATCATCGACGAATTTGTATCCATGCACACGTGTACATTCAAAGACGAACCATCAAGTTTGAAAGAACCAGACTGTTTGTAGGCAATGTTGTGTCTAACAGTAGTGGAAGAACCGCCCCTCTTCTTTGGCGTTTTGTCGGCATTGATAAATTGACATTTGATGTGTGTGTCACCCATGCCTTGGACAAGTGATCGTTTGTGTATCTTCGATTTGAATGACAGCAGTGACTGCTGCTGTTTTCGCTTCTTTTGGTCAGCCTTCTCTGCTGGTTTCACCGTCTCCTTGGCAGCCTTTGCAATGTCTTTGTCCACATTGACTTCCTCCTCCTTACTAGACCTTGCTGCAGGGTCTGTCTCCACATCCAATTCCTTCGCCTTTGACACACTCTTCTCGCTATCGGCTTGGATCTCGTCCTCCTCCTCCTCCTTCTCCTTCTCCTCCGCTTTCTTCACATCCAAATCCTTCACCGTTGACACACTCTTCTCGCTGTCGTCTTTGATCTCGTCCTTCTTCTTCTCTGATGCATCATCATTCTCAGCCTCCATCCTCGGCTCTTGAGTCACTATTACATCTTTCTTCAACCTCTTTGGTTGTACCTTCTCCATCGTTAGTTCATTCTTCCCTCCCCCCTCGTTTGACACACTCTTGGTGCTAGCCGTCCCCTGAGTGTCTGCAGGTGTACTCTCATCAGCACCATTGACATCATCTTCACCTGAGTCATCATCATCACACCTAATACGTTTTCGCTGCTTCCGTTTCTTGGTCATTTTCAACAAGATGTCTGCAGCGACCTTCTTTCCTTCCTCAGACTCGTTGAACTGTTCTTTTAAGGCCATATCCAGAGTCTCAGGCACCTTCACATTGGCCGCATTGCATTTTTTAACCAAGACCTGCAGCTGATTCATTCGGTAATCATAGAAATCCAACTTCTGAGGATAACTGTGATGTTGGGAGTTATTGAATTCTTCAGGAGTGAGACTGCGGAGTTTCTTTTGCAATACTTCCTCTGTTCCATTCTTCCTCCGGTAGGATACAAACAATACACCTTTGGTCGTTGAAACAGAAATCCCCCTCACACTTCTCCACAACCCGTCCAGCGCTGGTCTGATGACATCATAAATGGTGTCATGACAGAATTGAATGAACCCACCAACTCCTTTCCCCCCCCTTCCTTTCTTTTTAGCATTGATCGCGTTGATGCTTTTGTATCGATTCTGCAATTGCTTCGTCTTGTCAGTCTGAAGAATCAAATCAATAAAGAAAGGACATACCATCCCATCTTGCCTTACAATGGAACGTCCATTATCAAGAATCGCCGATGCTCTTTCTATGGAGGTGAGCGTGTCAAGTAAGTAACCTGAGAATACCTTACAGAAGGATTCGTCCTCCGCAACATTACCAAAATGGGTCCAAATCTGCTGTGACATATCACACAAGCAAAGCACTTGCTGGCAGTGCTTGCTGAAATAGTTGCAAAACGTAGTGAAATCCTGTTTAAACTTTGTCACATCCGCCTCAAGACCTGACTTCTTCAACGTCTTCCCCCCTGAAACACTAAAGCATCGACGAATAGCATCATCATCAGAAACAGTCTCTTCAATCCTCTCTGCAGCGTTGGCAAGGATTAATCCGTGATAACATCTTTTCGCAGCTTTCTCAACGGCATTCGCTTTGACATCAGCAGCAAAATGCAATGCCCCAAGCAATGCATTTGACATTTTAGATTGTGGTGATGATGACTTCACAATTTCCTTTGCAACAATTGGCTTTGCCTTTGGCTTTGCAATTGGCTTCTTATCCTCCTCATTTTCTGACGAGAAGAAATCAATGTGTCCGTCCTTCTCGACCATGGCATCAAGCTTCCTCTTAGATTCGTATCTCTCCCTGGCCCGGCGGTACACCTCGGCCGAATCTTGCAAGGATTTTTTTGCTTCCCCAAAATGACGAAGCAGGCCCTCAGGCTTCAATCTCAAAGTACTCTTCCCTAAAATAAGCCCCTTCAATTTGTTTCGGACACGTTCGATCATGCGTTGGTCAAAAAGAATGTCATAGACCGCAGCCGAGGTAGGATCGTCAACAACAGTGAGAATTAGTCCATTCACAGTTCTGAAAAGTCCACAATTGATGGTATCTTCCTGAAAAGGCACCCGCAGTTTCACATGTTTCCATTTGCGTGGCTTCGCTCCATCTACGAAGAGTGCATTGTCCAGCAATCGTTTGACCATGCCAAAAACTGTGTCATGAGCTGCCGTTTCAGTGCCGAAACTGTCGAACGTATACACCGTGCTGGCGCTTTGGTTGGCAATAGCGCCAACAAAATGAACCCTATCAACATGAAATGGAAAGAACACCCTTTTCAAATCACAGAACTTGTTGCCCTTGCCAAAAAATCTGTAATAAGGCCGCATGTTGGTCGTTGAGAAAAGAGGAAGCTCTTTGTCATCCGCCCCTGTCATATCACCGGTGGCAGGTGTGTTCACAAAAAACACATCTTCCTTGAACTCTGTGGGGATAAGATGCAACATGTACTTCTGTAGAAAGCCAAGAGCTAAGTCATCAACAAAGTTTGGGGTGGCAAGTCTGTAATAAGATTCCCAACCAACCCTATCAGCATCCTGTAAAAACTGTTTAGTTTCGTTCGAAGGACATGCAAAGTCAGCGACGCTGTAAGCACCTGCTACCTCCCCGCCTTTTCGTATTGATTCGAATGGATATGACAATTTGAACTTGTCTGGTTTGTATTCTTCCACAAGAGACTTCTCCACTTCAGTAAGTGGAGCTGTAAGTGGTTTGAACACTTTGCGTAGTTGCTCCGTTTGTTTCGTACCTGCAGCGCTCATAATGAACAGCAGCAATATCTCAGATGGCACAATAAGGAGTCACCGTCCCAACGTTCAGCTGTGCGTCCCAAAAGTGCGGTGAAAGAAAGAGGTTTCAGTATGACGGCTGAAAGGACTCCAACTTGCAAAGTTAATCACTTCTTAGAACAGAGGGGATCTTTAGATAGCTTCAAGTCCAGTGCAGTCCGTCTTATAACTCCCGGGATTAGTTTCTCGCACGTAGCTTCCACCTTTCGTCGGGCACACCTATGTCGATGTGGCAGACAATCTTGACGAGTTGCTATATATAAAAGAATCCCCCCCAAACACAAACTTCGGTTGATTTGATGCTTCAGTTGTATAATATCTGAGTAAAATTGATTGCTGTCGCTGAGGATGCAGGTGCAGCAGAGTGAATCCGTCTGATGCGATAACGGCGGAGGCGGGTGGCAGTGTGTGTATGAATGGGGGAAAAGGGGAATTGTTAGTGGAGCGATAATAAAAATAAAATATAGCAGCACACAATAATTATCACCTTTGCAATGGGGCGATCGGCGCAGCGGTTGATGTACTAGTGGTGTACAGTCGATGTCTTAATTTATTGGAGGTGGTTGTGCGCTTATCGCGGACTAATTGAGTAAAATTGATTGATGTCGCTGAGGATGCAGGTGCAGCAGAGTAAATCCGTCTGATTCGATAACGGCGGAGGCGGGGTGGCAGTGTGTGTATGAATGGGGGAAAAGGGGAATTGTTAGTGGAGCGATAATAAAAATAAAATATAGCAGCACACAATAATTATCACCTTTGCAATGGGGCGGTCGGCGCAGCGGTTGATGTACTAGTGGTGTACAGTCGATGTCTTAATTTATTGGAGGTGGTTGTGCGCTTATCGCGGACCTGCAATTATGATGGTGGGATGGAGCGGTTGATTTGGATGATGATTCGCCTTTGCAATGGGGCGATAAATCGGCGCAGTAGATCGGGGGAGCAGTTGATGTAGTGGCGGAGCGGGCGGGGGAGCAGTTGATGTAGTGGTGTATAATCGATGTCTTAATTTAATGGTGGTAGTTGTGTGCTTATGATGTGCATAGTACCACTAACTGCTAGCTGCAGTTGGCTGTTGGCCTTTTTCAAAAAAAAATGATTTGCATGCTGTGGGATTGATTTTCTGCCTATCTTTCTGTCCTTCTTTCTTCGGTCTTAGACGCATTTGCTACACACATGACAAAAAACATCCCAAATAGTAATGGGAGTGTTTGATAAAGGGCACATAAAAATGAGCACAGAACCTATTCCAACAGCGCTTGGCCGATGAGAACAAAAAAATCTGATGTGACAGCATCTCAATTCTGATGAATGCACTATATCAGAATTTATTCTGATTTGTCAGAATCAAATTCTGACAAATCAGAAAAGATTCTGTCAAATCAGAATATATTCTGATACAACAAAATTAAATTGCAAAAACACAATATTCCAGTTTCAGAGGTAAACAAATGCAACTGCCTACGTAGACATGCTGATCAAAACACACGAACGACTGAAAGTACCAATAGCTAGGCTCAGGTGTCAATTCAGCAGCAGGATGGCGGGCAATAACACAGCATACCAGTTGCACTTTTACGGCAGGAGGCTATTCTACACCTTTGATGTGTGCGTAGGTGCACATGTTTGCTTGGAGTCAGCCAACATCGATCCCAACTCAGGATTGTACGTCTCAGCTATTGGGGTAGTAGTCGAGATCGTTTACGATAAGGATCGCTCCGTTGGACCAAACGGTAAAGGTGAGGTTAGCCTACCGAAGTACATTGTTGTGGATTTCCCTACATACAAACCACCACCAGGCGAGGACCCATGGGACAAGAACAACCCAACGGTGAGTAAAAGTTGACACACGAAAGACACAAGACAATTGCCACTCTCTGCGAAAACACTACTAACTCATTTCATACTGATACAAATGCATCCTACCCCAACTTATTGCGCACAGCACGTGCCAATCCCACCCTACGAGCAGATTTGCAACAGGGGATGCTGCACCGCATTATTCATGCCATTGCAAATTGCCTACGCCATCACCATCCACCGCTGTCAAGGACTCGAAGCTGGATTCGACAAAGGAGACCGCTGGAACCGCATGATAATAGATCCAGCAGATGAGTTGTGGGAGATTAGCAAGTTTCTTGGAACAATGTACGTGGCTACCAGCAGAGGCAAAACACTTGGCTCCAAAGATCAAGCATACCCGTCGGACAGTGCCATATACTGGACCGGAAGCAACATTTCAACGAACCGATTAAAAAATTGCAAGAGAAAGCAAAATGGCCAGTTCTGCGAATCGTACAAGAAGCGAGCAAATTGGGTGAAATACTTGGAGGGGAAGGCAGAAGAGTCGAAGACGAGGTATAGCAAGAGAAAGTTAGAGGAAATCACAAAAACATCATCCGCAGCAGCAATCAAGGGCGATTTCATCAAAGACAGGACAGACCTGACAACCAGGATTACTGACATCATAACCCGAACAAGAAGTGGAAAGAAGCGAAGAAGGATCATGAAATCCCAAGTGATTACTTCGCAGGATCTTCATCTGGTGATTAGTAAAATTGATCACTGCACAGTTTTACAAAACAGACACTTTCTCACCACAAAGAATACAACAACTCAATTAAGCGTCTGCATCTGGTGATCAGTAAAACATCTGCAAGCGCACGATTCGATATATCAAGCACAGTTTTACAAAAAGACATTTTCTCGCGACGAAGAAAGACAAAAACTAAATCGACTAACGCCCGTGTAAAACCTGTATTTCTTTCTCGTACAGACCGATATAGATGCTCAAAAAGCGCATCTAGTACAGTCAATTTCTCGCTTTCAACAGGTACTTCTTGCTTTCTACATAGGAACACATACAGATCCTACGCCGGTAGTCTCTACCGAGGACTCTACGTGTCCCTAAAGTAAACCTTCTCACTAAAAAACACATGTACTGATTCCTACCTATAACTCTGTAGAATAATGGGGGTGAAAAATAATGAATTTTCCCACCTGTAATAGAAGGGCACCTGCGGCCCCCTATTACGCTGCTCTGCACTCCATGAACGGGGGCCCCGAGGGCCGATAAAGTACTGTCAAACGCGATCGGTAACTCGGTTTTTGCATGATCGATGATCGTGCAGAAAAAGAGAAAAAGATGCCACCACAATGGCCTACAATGGCACCCCTAGTATGGCCGCCTATCTCAGTCCATGAGTATATTTCATAAGGTATCGATGGCCCATCCCTTAAACGACATTATGGCGATTTTTTCGCAGCAGTGTGGCGTTTCGGCTGCTGTAGGGGTGGAGATAATATCATTGCAATCCACTTCATTGAGATTTGAAATGAAAACAACCACCTTCCCTGCACCCATCGAAGATGATAAACATCTATAGGCACTACCCCTCCGCTACCCATCGCCGATGGTAATATGAAGTGAGATTCTGGTTGCTCGGAATGACCATTAAAGCCCCCCCACACCTCCAAAATACCAAGGACACAAGATGTGCACAAAATTGCATAAATAATTTGACACTCTAACACAACAATAAGCCTGTAGACGGCGGATCGAGCGGCTCTAAAGACCGCAACTCATCAACATTATTATATATAAGAAGTGTCGGCTATTTATTGTCCATAATATTGCAATAGGCTGGATAAAAATAGCAACATCATAGACAGAAATGACATTTATGTAGCATGTATTAGTCATTTATTTATGCGGTGTAGACAGTTGTAATAATAAAACCCTGCGGCTGAATAGTTGCAAAGGGTGTTGTCTGCGATATAGTTCACTGGATATTACTATTGGTAGGGTTTGTGCAACGTGGTGGCTATGAGAGTAGCGGCTATCATGTTAGATACTGACTGTCGAACGAAAAAACATGCATGCATGCAGTTGCGCTCCAGGTTGCTCGGACAGCGCGCTGCACTTTTTTGTTAGCTGCTATCAAAATCTTATGCATCTACGATGCAATTTTGCTTGGAACGGCTCTAAGTAAGTAAGTGAGTATGTACTATAAAACGTTTCTGTTATAAGAATGTTATTAAACAAGCATTGCAGAGCAACTTTATAGACGGATACATTGCAAAAAAAAATCCAACACGAAATCCACAGAATAATTTTGACATCATGACACATTTATGTTACAAAAACAAGCATTGCAGAGCAAATTTATAGACGGGTACATTGCAAAAAAAAAACAGGCCCCGAGGGCCCGCGCCGCACTACACACCACACACAACATGCAGTCACAAATCGCCGCGCGCACCATTTCATTAACAAGCAACAACACTAGGTGTAGATTCACCAACATTTATCAGTGACACACCTCCTACAAAGCAAACAACATCAATTAGGTACTTACCAGTCGAGGACGCCGACGATGTGTACGCAGCCCATGATAACATGCTACACAACTTGGATACTCTTATTAACACCTTTGACGACTCTGAGCAATCTACTCAGTATGAACCATTTAATTATGAAGACAGTGACGAGTATGAGGAATTAGTAGAAACTCTTCCACAACTCCAACACGACCTGGAAACAGCGGGGAAGATTTTTTTAGCAGCAACTCAGCGAAATCATATTGCATTTGAGGTTGAGGACGAATACAATACTGATGAAGAAGAGAGTTTCATGAAGCTTGAACCGAAGGTTGAGGACGAATACAATACTAAACAGGGGCGCGCAGAATGGTGCAATAGTGGTGGCGTGCAGCGGTGTATGTGGCGGGTTCAGCGCGGGCCCTCGGGGCCTGTAAAGTATTGTGTCGTCATCTTGCTGTTGGCCATTTGCTGTGTGGCTTGTCAGTAGTCTTTATACAACGGAATTCGGCTATAAAGTTGCTCTGCAATGACGTTGGCCTTAATTGGTATAATTGTGCTGTGCACAATTTTACCAATTAGTCTCTTTACAATAGAATACGGCTATAAAGTTGCTCTGCAATGACGTTGTCAATCTTTATCAATGTGAAAAGAAATGTCTTGAATGCAATAAGCCACGAAGTCCTTATTACAAGCTAGGAGTTTTTCCAGATGATGGTAGTAAGCAATATAACCGAACTCTTTATGATTCATTAATTACGAGTTTCGGTGGAGCTTAGCCACCTTCATCAGCGGTTCTAATTGCATGGAGACAGGCCACAAAAAATTTGAATCAAAAGGTCTCAAGAATGAGAAAAGGCGTGGTAGCTGTCATTGTTCTAACGGTCGTAAGTTTTGTTGGCGTTTCGTGGGCGTGGGCCAGCGTACAAGGCATATCTTTTCCATCGGGGAGATCCAAAGTAGCGTAGCTACGTGCTTTGCTCTGAATTACTTCCGGAACTTCAACTTGAAGTGTTGGGATTTTCCCCCCTCCCATCCCCGCTGAAATGCCCATTTTGATTGTCATTTAGATGCTATATCTTATGATTTAGATCTAAAAATCGCTTGATTTGTGCTAAAAAGGACTTTTCCAGGCTAATTAAGTCAGATTGTCGATGAGCTTCTTCGTTCTTTCCGGTGTGCATCCCCGTCACCCTCTATTTTCTTAATTTTTTCTCTGAGTGACGTGGTAAACTTCGTTACTTAAGGAATTAGTACACTTGATTCCAATCGTCTTACGTCACAAAGTACCAGAAGTCAGGTGTTGGCAAAATCCAATGAACAAAAAAGTATTTAAGTTCATGCAGCAAGTACTCAGGTCGACATTGGCTCAATTACATTATCTGCCGAGTCGTCTATTGATGCAAGTCTAAATAGACGCCGACGTTGGTTGCCGACGTGTTTGCATTTGAATAACTGCCGATCTTTGGCCACGTACTGATCAATACGTCAGTTCTTAACTCCACGTCGACGTCTTGTGTTGAGCTGAATCTTTTTGTCGACGTGTTGTCGATGTGTTGAACCACAAGATCTTGTGTTGCCGACGTAGCTTACGAAGGAACTCGTTTACTTCATGACGTGGTTGGTTATTGATTGCATTGTTCTCTGCTGATTATTGCGCTGGTGCGTTGGCGGCGGTTATGTAGGCAGTTTGTACGTTGTCGAGCCGTTCAACAGCTCTCATAAATTATGCATTGCATCATTTACATCATCACATTTCTACATTGTCCGAATAAATAATGAAGTTTGGCAACACAAATCCAGTTATATCCACCGTTGGTAGTAATGGTAAGGGCTTCCGTGCCGTGCGGAATCGGAGCAATGTCGATGCACGTCTTACTTCGTCAGGGGTCAAGACTGCCGCTAAACCGTCGGCTCCTGTCATTGCATTGAGCGTAACAGACATCAATTGGCGTTTGGTGCGTACCGACGATCGTATCTTCTTGCTGCTAGCGTCTGTTGCATTAGGCGATGGGTTTGACGTTGCCAAGTTGGAGAAGGAACAACTGCTCTTTTCTGCTCTTTCCGTCTTTGAAGTCGGGTCAATCAAGTACATCCTGAATGAACTGTCTGAACATTACCCGAATGTCCCAGTTGGTAAGACTGATTCTACTGACAAAGATGATCTGGTGTCTGCAGCGGTCAACTTCTTAATGTTTGCCGCTATTGCTCAGAAAGGAGGTACAAGCCAAGCGCCGTACACTTCAAATTGTGAGCATTTTTGGTAAGAGAGAAGGTTAACCTTCGTGTGGTTCAATGATTTTGGTATTTTTGTTCATTGTACCGTTTTACAAATTCTGTCTTTCCTTTTTACTTACAAGTTTTTTTTTCAACCTTCAACTTCACACCAGTGATGAGAACGGGAAACTTGTACTTGAAGACAAAACTCATTCGGGCTCCCGTGATCAGCCTGTTCAAGATGATGATGAACCGGATTTGTCCGAGAAAGGTGCTGTCACGAAAAAGTCTAAACCGGTACCTGTCGGAGAGAAGGCCTCTCCTGATTCAACTATCATGTGAGTTTATTTTGTGTGCATGTGCACTGCCGCACTAAGTATCGCTTGCTTATTGAATCATTTTAGTATAATCGATCACTGAACAATTTTACCTAATAAACAAATGCAACTGCCTACGTAGACATGCTGATCAAAACACACGAACGACTGAAAGTACCAATAGCTAGGCTCAGGTGTCAATTCAGCAGCAGGATGGCGGGCAATAACACAGCATACCAGTTGCACTTTTACGGCAGGAGGCTATTCTACACCTTTGATGTGTGCGTAGGTGCACATGTTTGCTTGGAGTCAGCCAACATCGATCCCAACTCAGGATTGTACGTCTCAGCTATTGGGGTAGTAGTCGAGATCGTTTACGATAAGGATCGCTCCGTTGGACCAAACGGTAAAGGTGAGGTTAGCCTACCGAAGTACATTGTTGTGGATTTCCCTACATACAAACCACCACCAGGCGAGGACCCATGGGACAAGAACAACCCAACGGTGAGTAAAAGTTGACACACGAAAGACACAAGACAATTGCCACTCTCTGCGAAAACACTACTAACTCATTTCATACTGATACAAATGCATCCTACCCCAACTTATTGCGCACAGCACGTGCCAATCCCACCCTACGAGCAGATTTGCAACAGGGGATGCTGCACCGCATTATTCATGCCATTGCAAATTGCCTACGCCATCACCATCCACCGCTGTCAAGGACTCGAAGCTGGATTCGACAAAGGAGACCGCTGGAACCGCATGATAATAGATCCAGCAGATGAGTTGTGGGAGATTAGCAAGTTTCTTGGAACAATGTACGTGGCTACCAGCAGAGGCAAAACACTTGGCTCCAAAGATCAAGCATACCCGTCGGACAGTGCCATATACTGGACCGGAAGCAACATTTCAACGAACCGATTAAAAAATTGCAAGAGAAAGCAAAATGGCCAGTTCTGCGAATCGTACAAGAAGCGAGCAAATTGGGTGAAATACTTGGAGGGGAAGGCAGAAGAGTCGAAGACGAGGTATAGCAAGAGAAAGTTAGAGGAAATCACAAAAACATCATACGCAGCAGCAATCAAGGGCGATTTCATCAAAGACAGGACAGACCTGACAACCAGGATTACTGACATCATAACCCGAACAAGAAGTGGAAAGAAGCGAAGAAGGATCATGAAATCCCAAGTGATTACTTCGCAGGATCTTCATCTGGTGATTAGTAAAATTGATCACTGCACAGTTTTACAAAACAGACACTTTCTCACCACAAAGAATACAACAACTCAATTAAGCGTCTGCATCTGGTGATCAGTAAAACATCTGCAAGCGCACGATTCGATATATCAAGCACAGTTTTACAAAAAGACATTTTCTCGCGACGAAGAAAGACAAAAACTAAATCGACTAACGCCCGTGTAAAACCTGTATTTCTTTCTCGTACAGACCGATATAGATGCTCAAAAAGCGCATCTAGTACAGTCAATTTCTCGCTTTCAACAGGTACTTCTTGCTTTCTACATAGGAACACATACAGATCCTACGCCGGTAGTCTCTACCGAGGACTCTACGTGTCCCTAAAGTAAACCTTCTCACTAAAAAACACATGTACTGATTCCTACCTATAACTCTGTAGAATAATGGGGGTGAAAAATAATGAATTTTCCCACCTGTAATAGAAGGGCACCTGCGGCCCCCTATTACGCTGCTCTGCACTCCATGAACGGGGGCCCCGAGGGCCGATAAAGTACTGTCAAACGCGATCGGTAACTCGGTTTTTGCATGATCGATGATCGTGCAGAAAAAGAGAAAAAGATGCCACCACAATGGCCTACAATGGCACCCCTAGTATGGCCGCCTATCTCAGTCCATGAGTATATTTCATAAGGTATCGATGGCGGCGCAGAGGACTCGTATTGGAACTAACAAAATTGAAATTGAGCAGTGGAATTGTGTTGAAACTAAGACAACTGAAGTTGAGCAGAGGAAACGTATTGGAACTCAAACAACCAATGTTAAGCAGCGGAACTGTATTGGAACTAAGACAACCGATGTTGAGCAGAGGAAATGTATTGGACCTAAGATGAACGATGTGGATCAGCAGAATATTATTGGAACTAACTCTGGAGTGCAGGCAAAACCGTGGTCGTTTATGATTGACGAAGGTTACCTAGTGGCTGATATTCCCACTTACCTTAATGCATTCAGGCGATCAAATGGGACTGTATGGTAGCCAGTGGAATCCTGGGATCGACCGGGGTAACCCAGATGATTCAGTTAAAAAAACAACCCTTGATTACCCCAATGATGTTGGAGACAACTTGGTCACGTCACTCATTGTAAAGTGGACCAATTACGCTGGAATGGGAGATAACTACGTTACTATTGGTGGACAATCATCCTACGCTGTCCCCAACGTTGCCTTCCGGATCATGCAATCAGCCAATCCTGAATTGATACCAGATATAGTCAATCACATCAAGAGTCAACTGTCACCGCCACATACAGGAGATTTTGCAATCCATGTCATCACTGTCTTGAAAGAACACGCCGTGTCACTAACCCAAAGCATCAACAATGCTCAAATCACCGCTAAATGGCTTACATCAGACTGCACTGCAGATCAGAGGGAACACATAATTGCAGAGTGGGATGCCGGGAAGATTTCAGTATTGGCATCTACCTACTGTGTTGGGCTTGACAATTCAAAAGTGAAGCAAGTGTAATAGTCAAGTAGCATACTACCTTTAGGTACGTATGTATCTGTGACCATACGGATACGTGCTCGCTAAGCTATCGCTTATCGAGATCTCTCTGCCTGACGCATGCCGCTCTGGATTCTGACTACGTGGAAGTAGTCAGCCTCGTGAATCGTTACTAAGGTTCTACGTCTTGGAATTAGTACGATTCTGTCCTGTAGCTCTGAGCCCCTCATCTTCCATGAGCAAGCTCAACCGCTAGCAGCAGCTCTCTCCTTCGAAGAGCTCACAACTACTCCAAATACGTAAATTAATATTGTATTCATCGTCGTTGTCATTACACATCTATTAGCCTGTGTCATTATTTTAAAATAACAAGTGCTCTCGTCGACAAGCACCGCAGAAAGCTACCAGATACCTCGAAACGAGAAGAATTTTCCATCCTGGTGAAATACCAGAAGGACTGATCATTATCATGTCGCAAAATGAATTAGCATCAATTTACTTGGCCTACAACACTCTCACCGAGGACAAACGGCCAAAAGAATCTCAGGTAACTCGTGGATACATCGAGGATAAAGACAAAGTCGTCTTTCCCATCTTTCCAGTTGCCAAGATTGCCAATGGTCGGAAATGGACTATCGATGGCGGATCAACTAATCATGCCAAGACTACGGTAACGTACTATTCCCTTCCACATAATGTTGGACAACACACCTACATGGTACTCAAACTCATCGAATATGAAAGTCTAATCTTCGAGCTTGGTTGGGACGACCACGAGAAGAAGCTCATGACTCAACTCATCTTCAATCAGCAAAAAGCGTCCGAGCTAGAAGCCGACATCGCAAACAAATTCAACGGTATCACCGGTGATCCTATCGCTAAGAAGGACATCGACGAATTGAAAAAGACACTGTCGCAGCATAAAAAGCAAATCGCCCATCATGTGAACTGTCTGAACGATAATGCAGATCGTGCAGGAGGTATGCTTGGAAAGCTCATGGGTCATTTCGATAAAAAATTCGCTGTCATCATGGACAACTACTTCAATCAGGGTGCGCCGTACCAAGTGACGAAGTGGAGGGCAGTCAACCATGCATTTTGCAAGGACGCCATGGACTCTTCCAAAATAATGATCCCTCTGATGTCTTACACAGGGACGGTCTTCGATGACAAAGACGAAACATCAGACTACTTGATGTGTCGTAAAGCGATGCTCTGCACTCAAACAGAAACAGGGCCTCGTTTGAAAACTCTTAAGGATATTCTCAAGTGCGCTAATTTATTGTTAGTCGAGCAACATGGTTACGGCCTCGCGGAAGCAACCAGAAGCTACTTGGAATCCAACATCAAATTCCATCGTGCATTCACATGCAAGCAGTGGGTAGGGATGATCACAGCAATCAATCAATATCTACGTCTCCTTACCACCTACAAAGATGATGAACAGTACGCGGACAACCCTAGTATTCCACGTGCCAACGTTCCCTACAACGAAGTGGAGCTGTGCAAGATTGTCTTGTCCAGCATGCCCAGAGAGGTTAGGGATTCTCTTCGAGTGACGTCCCCAACTCGTCTACTTGAAACAGAGCTGGAGCCTTTGGTCGCTCGCATTGACGCCATCTTGGTTCAACAGAAGACCCAACGCGCTTCAAATGAAAAGGATAAGTCTACCAAGAACGGAGCTTCCAACCCCAACCCTAGAAACCAGAAGAAGAATGGTGGAGGTGGCGGTGGAGGTGGTGGTGGTGGCAATCCAAGTACTAAACCTACGCCTGAAAATCCCAAAGACGGTGGGTGTGGCAACTGTCAGAAGAATGGAGTCAAAGCTTGGTTTACCCATCCTACGGTTCAATGCCGCAACTACGAAGTCAATGGTCAAAAGAAGAGGCGTGATGGTGAAAACCGTCAACTACGCGATCACGAAAAAGAAGAAGGATCTGTGAAGGACCTCATCAAAAGCGAAATTGCAGCCGCACTCAGAGACATGCGTTCTGGTGGTGGTGGTCGTGATCATTACAGGCATGACCGACGTGAGCGCTCTCGTTCTCGCTCTAGGTCTCGCTCTCGTAGTCCTGAATACCATCGACGCAGCCGTAGCTATCGCCGTCGAGATGACTATTGAATCATTGGGTCCGACACTCGAATGGAAAATAGTAACTTAAAAGTAAATAATGAATCTGATTCTTATGAACGTTCAGTTAAACGAAGGAAACCTAATACTATCGATTTCGATTTGTATAACCTTGACCATTCGCCGATTAAAGGTGTCATACCCGATTGGAGCGGTGTAAAAGACATGCACGCATCGCTTCGTCAAAAAGTAATCAGGGGAAATGGACTTAAGACTGTTGTTGTCGCAGCGTCCCTGACCAAGAAGGGAAACCGTAACTCACGCCCCTTGGTTTTATTACTTGACTCCGGTGCAGATGATGACATCATCTTTCTGCCCGATGAAGAAGTAAAGGCTTTTGACCCTATACCTCTAGCTCATCCAAACGTGTGGACTACGTCCAATGGCCAGTTCAACACAGGTGAAGTCGCAGAACTATCTTTCTTGCTTCCGGAGTATTCTCAAAGTAAGATTATGTCTTGTACTGCTGACATCAGACGCATCCACAACAGGAGGAGTGTTCAATACGACGCCATTATTGGTGTTAAAACCCTTCATGCTTGGGGAGTTACTATGCATTTCAAAGAGAAAGTCCTTGAAATTGATGGCATCTCCCGTCCTATGAAAAACAAGGACGAATTCAAAGATGAAAACGTCTTGATGAACATCTATAATGAAGCCCTAGAGCCTCAGTCAACCAAAGAGGAGACTGACAGAGCCGTCAAGATTTTGGATGCCAAGTATGAAGCCGCCGATCTCGAAAAGATCGTCGATGAAAATTGCTCTCATCTCTCCAGAATGCAGAGACTTCAACTACTCAACTTACTCAAGAAACATGAGAAGATGTTTAGCGGATCTCTCGGTGAATGGAAGGGTGAGGAAGTCCATTTTGAGCTTAAGCCAGATGTGAAACCGTTCCGTGGTAGACCGTTTGATGTCCCACAGATACACAAAGCAACAATTATGAAAGAACTTCAACGCTTAATTGATATAGGAGTTCTGGAGCAGGTGCAACAAGCAGACTGGCTCAGTCCATCTTTTATTATTCCTAAGTCAGACGGCACAGTCCGCTTCCTCTCCGACTTCCGCCAGCTTAACAAAGCGCTAGTGCGACGCCCCTTCCCGCTTCCTAAGGTATCGGGTATGTTGCAACAGATGGAAGGCTTTACTTTTGCCTCAGCGATTGATCTCAATATGGGATATTACCATTTGAAGCTTGATCTCGAGACGATGAAGATTTGCGCCATTGTATTTCCTTGGGGAATTTACAGGTACAAAAGACTTCCAATGGGAGTTGCTTGTAGCCCGGACATCTTCCAAAGTAAAATGAGTTCACTCTTTGCTGAGTTGGACTACGTGCAGGCTTACATTGATGATTTGCTCTGCCTATCCAAAGGAACCTTTGAAGACCACCTGGAGAAACTCGACGTGGTATTACAAAAATTAAGCGACGCTGGTCTGCAAGTCAACGCAGCCAAAAGTAAATTCGCAGCCGTAGAGATTGATTACCTTGGGTATCATCTCACCAAACAAGGAATTGCACCACAACATTCCAAAGTCGCCGCTATCCTTGCTCTCAAACCACCTCGCAACGTGAAAGATCTTCGACGTTGCCTCGGTATTATTCAGTATTACCGTGACCTGTGGGTGTCAAGAACACAGCTCCTCGCTCCACTCACTGATCTAGTTGGAGAATGTGGAACCACTAAACGCTCTACCAAAAAGAAGCCGCCGTGGCGGTGGGAGCAGGTTCATCAGGATGCTTTTGATGAGATCAAGAAGGTAATCGCCCGAGATGTTATCCTGGCCTACCCGAACTTCGGTGAAGAGTTCACTATCTTTACTGATGCTTCAACTCGCCAGCTTGGGGGAGTGATTACGCAAAATAACCGTCCCATTGCCTTTTTCAGCCGGAAGTTAACTGCCGCGCAAATGAAGTACACTGTGACGGAACTTGAATTGCTTTCTATCGTCGAACTCTTGAAAGAATTCAAAGGTATGCTGCTTGGACAGAAGCTGGTGATTTATACAGATCATCAGAATCTCGTTCGAGATAGCTTAGGCAGCACCTCTGACAGAGTGCAGAGATGGAATCTACTCCTCAATGAGTATGGAGCCGACATTAGGTACATCAAGGGTGTTGATAATACCGTTGCTGATGCCATTAGTCGATTAGATTATTGCCCAAAAATCAACCCTCATCCAGAAGACGAACTCGACAGCAAAGGGAACTTCAGGTCAGAATATTCTCACCGCAAGTGGAATAAGCTGGTCTCTCTCTTCTCTCATTATCAAAACGATGATGAGTGTGTTCTGGATAGAGAAGATGTGATAGAGCCAAAGGATTGCATGTCACATGTGTTTGCAAATTCAGCAGCCGATGACGAGGAAATTTACCCAGTCACCGTCAAGGAGATAGCAGATGCCCAACGGGAAGATCCAAAGATGAAGCACATTTTCGAACGGCCTGGTGCCGACAGTCGTAATCAGAAGATGATCATAGACGACACTGTTGTCTTGGTTCGAAAGGACAGACCTTCGGCTCGTCCGAAGCTCATCATCCCTGAGAAGCTGCAATCTAAAGTTCTTATGTGGTATCACCACTATCTGCAACATCCTGGTACTGACCGTATGGAAGGTACTATCGGCGCCGTCATGTATTGGCGTGGCATGAGTGCACAAATCCGTAGATTGTGTAAATATTGTCCCAGGTGTCAGAAATCTAAGGCACGCAAGCGTAAGTACGGTCAACTTCCTCCTAAGGATGCGATCGTTGTTCCATGGCAGACGCTCCATTGCGATTTAATCGGTCCAACAACAATCAAATCAAAAGATGGAACTGAAATGGATTTCATGTGTTTAACCATGATTGACGCTGCTACTGGATGGTTCGAAATAGTCGAACTCCCTAATAGGATGATCGAGAAGAAATGTCCTCGGACAGGAAAAACTGTCGAAGTAGAAATCATTGATAAAACTTCCGCTACAGTTTCCCACCTCTTGAATAAGTGCTGGTTAAGTCGTTATCCGCGCCCGAAGTATTTGGTGTGTGATAATGGTTCTGAATTCGAACTGCATCTGAAGGATCTGTGTGAACAGTATCAGATTGGACGTAAGCCGACTACCAGTAAGAATCCGCAAGCTAATGCGATTTTAGAACGAGTTCACGGAGTCTTTAACGACATGCTCCGCACCTCGGGCCTCGACGACGATGATACCGTCGATGGCCACCGAATTGACCAATTTATCACAAATGCTGCATGGGCAATTCGATCTACTTACCACACCGTGCTCAAGGCTACTCCTGGTGAAGCAATTTTTGGACGTGATATGTTATTTGACATTCCGTTCGTCGCTGACTGGAGTGAGATAGGTCGCCGCCGACAAGAGCTCGTGGACAGGAACAACGCCAGAGAAAACAAGAGGCGTCTCCCATACGACTATGTTCCAGGGAGTAAGTGCTTAATCATCAGTGAGATCAATGGTGAAAAGCAGCGCAAAGCTTTAGACAAGAATGAGGGACCGTATGTGGTCACAAATGTCTTTACTAATGGTACTGTCCGTATTCAACGTGGTTCCGTCAATGAACGAATCAATATCCGACGACTTACCCCCTTCTTTGAGGCAGAAGAAGCCAACGATGCAAGTTAGAATGAATAGCTTGGGGGAGTGTACAGCTTTAATAACCTAGAAATTAGAAGAATTATTCCAACACATCAACACTATTTCAGATTAGACAACAGTTGATTTGATCAAACCCTATCATAAGCTTACACACACGTCAGCCTCGGCTTCTCGTGTCTTTTGTCGCAAACCAGTCTTACAGTCTTACACGTACACGTCACCGGTATTCAAGAAAATACCGTACGCACTCCTCTATGAGAGTAATTTTTCCCACAGGGTTTTTCTCTCACTGAGCCCACTGTTAAATCCGAACAGCACGGGGGAGAGTGTAATAGTCAAGTAGCATACTACCTTTAGGTACGTATGTATCTGTGACCATACGGATACGTGCTCGCTAAGCTATCGCTTATCGAGATCTCTCTGCCTGACGCATGCCGCTCTGGATTCTGACTACGTGGAAGTAGTCAGCCTCGTGAATCGTTACTAAGGTTCTACGTCTTGGAATTAGTACGATTCTGTCCTGTAGCTCTGAGCCCCTCATCTTCCATGAGCAAGCTCAACCGCTAGCAGCAGCTCTCTCCTTCGAAGAGCTCACAACTACTCCAAATACGTAAATTAATATTGTATTCATCGTCGTTGTCATTACACATCTATTAGCCTGTGTCAGCAAGTCATCATTATGGGCGGATGTCGGTCGGCTGCAGATGCATTGCAGAGTGCAGGGAGAATTTGACCACAGCAGCAGATGGGAGAGCGTTCTTCTGTGATATTCTGGAGAGCCGACAGAACTTGGATGAGAAGATGGGACGAGTCCCTACAAACTCAGGAATTCCGTGTCAATGCTCACTTCTACGATGCATTCAGTGATGATATTGATAGAGTGAATGCAAAAGCTGCCATTGCAACTTGCAACTCTATATGAATCAGGGGGTCTTGATGGGATTTTATATGGAGATGCAAATCAGTGTATCATGAGGGGTCTGCATTCAAGAATGGGAGTAAACACACAAGACTGCAATGTGTGCCAGATTTGCAAGAGTGGTGTCAATCATCAACTAGCTGCGACTTCAAGGCGTAACGAAGAAGCACGCTTCCGAGACAAGATACTTGTTCAATCTTGCATGGCTGACATGATCAATCAATGCGTAGCTTGTGGCAACAGTGCTTGTGATGGTTTCAAATGTGTCATTGGAGATGGATCAGGGGGCCATTGGTGCAGACGGTGCATGGGATTTACTGGAATAGGAAGCGGAAACTTTCATACGCACAGTAACTGCAAGTTGAGTGTACAACAAACCAACACAAAGGGAAAAAGTTGTCCATACTGCTTCATGGCTATTGGACCAGACATTGCGGGCTGTGGATCATTGGAAGAACATGGAAAGGGTATATGTGTACTCAAAGATCGTGTCAAGCGAGTGTTATTGCATGAATATATTGGTAGGACAGATCAAGGAACATCGGTGAAATTGAAGATGGACAGTGTGCTGCAGAGTCATGAATTATGGTTTGAGCTGATGGCTACCAATCTCAAAAAAATATATGGAATAAAGAAAAACAAATGAACAGGGATAAACTAAAGTGAAAATATATATCACACTAATACAAATTAACACTCTTGAGTTGTACTTCAAGCAAGGGGCAAATTTCCAAGAGAAGATATTGAATATTGATCGTATTTGAGATAATAAATGGCATATTTACAAATGCACGATGTGTATCAGTGACTCAAATTTCCAAGCTAAAATCATGAGCATTTAAGAGACATCAAACAGCAAATATAGGTGATGACAATGTGTAATGATGAGTCATATTTCCAAGATAAGACATTGAGTGTGTTTGAGACATTTTAGGCATGGTTGACACATTCAACAACACATTTAGACATGCGCGCAAGCACAAGCTAAGCACAAGCACAAGCACAAGACAAGCACAACACAAGCATAAGCATAGTAAGCATAAGCGCAAAACAAGCACATGTCACGCACAAGCACAAGCAAAAGACAAGCACAATCACAAGTGTAATCACAAGAGAACAAACACAATCACAAGACAAAGCACAATCACAAGACAAGCACAATCACAAGTGAAAAAAGAAGACAAGCACAATGCAAGAACAAGATAAGCACAACACAAGCACAAGCATAAGCACAAGCACAAGCACAAGACAAGCACAAGTCAATCACAAGACAACAACAAGACAAGCACAGGTCAAGCATAAGCACAAGTCAAGCACAAGAAAAGAGCACAAGACAAGCACAAGTACCAGCACAAGACAAGCTAGGGTTAGAGTTAGGGTCAAGACAAGCACAAGTCAAGCACAAGACGAAGCAAGCACAAGACAAGACAAGCACAAAACTAGAGGGCATAGTAAGCATAAGCACAAAACAAGCACATGTCACGCACAAGCACAAGCAAAAGACAAGCACAATCAAAAGTGTAATCACGAGAGATCAAGCACAATCACAAGACAAGCACAATCACAAGACAAGCACAATCACAAGTGAAAAAAGAAGACAAGCACAATGCGAGAGAGGGGCAAGACGCTAGGCAGCACGGAGAACGGTGAGTGGGGTGATCATCCTCAAAACAGCGCAATACACTGGACCGGTCCAAACATTTCCATCGACAGGATACTTGACTGCGCAAAGAAGAGGAATGGCCAACTGTGCGAGGCAGTAATCAAGCGAGAGAGGTGGGTAGATCACCTGAGGAAGAGGGCAGCAGAGACTGCAGAGACATACAATGAAGAAATGGCAACAAATATCCTGAACACAACGTACATGACTGCAACTGAGGGAAACCTTGTACCTGACAGGGAAACCCTCATGACACGAATCAGCAACATCATCAAATCACCCAACGACGTCTGGTCAGCAAAAAAGCCAGATTGGGAGCTTCCCAGGACGTACTTTGATGGTTGATGGGTAGGAATCCTATTTGAGCTACTACAAGTGCAATAGCGACAGAGACACTGCAATGAATTTATTTGCATCAGGTGCAAAAAAATTCAGACCGAGACACTACAATGTCTCTACCTTTTCACCTGCGAATTTATTTGCATCAGGTGCAGAAAAATTCAGAGTCAGAGGAGTGCAAACTCGAACAATATGAGACGAAGTGTGCAACTCATAATAAGCAACCGCTTTTCACTGTTCTTCCCAGCCAGGTCTAGGTAAGGAGTTGGATTAGGTAAGGTTGATGTATCAAATGAGCTGATAAACAACAAAATGAGATTGTGATTTTATGGTATGTTGAAGGCTATTATTTCTACACATCAGAACACAATTTTGGCGATTGAGTGCTCAACGGATAAGAGCACACAAAAAAGGAATGGCTCGCCGAAATCACAAGAAATATGAATACGAATGAGAAAGGGGTTAAAAGTCGAACATATCCAAAGTAGGTACTGGTATATAGGAGGTGTGACATACACTCTCTACTCTAGCAATGACACAATCAAACAGAGTTGAGAGAAAATTACTGTAAACAAGATACCTTCCAGCTAAGAAGGACACAAAGGGTGTTTGACATCAAAATTTTGCAACAAAAGTGTTTACAAGATTAGAGGCGTGTGGAATTCCCACACAGAGGTATTCCTGTAGCCGCCAGTATGCTCTACTGTGGGAATTAAATCTCTACGTCCACCCACCAGATTTATTTCTCCTAAATCAATAGAAACTAATTCCTATGTGGTTTCCTGTAGAAATGGCTGGAGTAATTTTGGGTAATTTGACCTACAGGGTAAGGAGGGCACCTCTGTGGCCCGTCCGATACTTGCTGCGCTGTACCGAACTGGGGCCCCGAGGGCCGATTATCTAGTATGAGCAGCATTCTAAGGTGAACGATAATCTGTCAAATGCCATACAAACTATGCGGCAGTCGGTCAATGGACGGTCCTGAAGAAGTGAACGTGGCCGTAGCGAGAGGTTTCACCCGATCTGGTGTCGTTAGTTGGATGAGACAATGTTGCTGGGGATAAGATTCCTAAAGCCCAAATTAGCCGGAAACTGGTGCACTAAGGCACGGCTATTCCTACTCGATTCCCAAAGTATTACTGAGAGAAAGATCCGCCATCTTTATCAATGTGAAAAGAAATGTCTTGAATGCAATAAGCCACGAAGTCCTTATTACAAGCTAGGAGTTTTTCCAGATGATGGTAGTGAGCAATATAACCGAACTCTTTATGATTCATTAATTACGAGTTTCAGTGGAGCTTAGCCACCTTCATCAGCGGTTCTAATTGCGTGGAGACAGGCCACAAAAAATTTGAATCAAAAAGTCTCAAGAATGAGAAAAGGCGTGGTAGCTGTCATTGTTCTAACGGTCGTAAGTTTTGTTGGCGTTTCGTGGGCGTGGGCCAGCGTACAAGGCATATCTTTTCCATCGGGGAGATCCAAAGTAGCGTAGCTACTTTGGATCCTCCAGATGGAAAAGAAGGGGAGGATGGTTTGGCTACCCCTCGGGGGGTAGAAATGATGATACCTTCCTCCCCTTAAACTTGTCTAACTTACGGTACGATAGGAGATTCCCAAGGTTAAGGTGGCGGCTGTAGCAAACTGTCATCTTGTCCGTGGGGAAAGCAGCTTTCTCACATCGGATACTCGTGATGGGTGATTTGCCCATCGGTTGTACCATGTGTTTTTGCCACAATTCTTGCCAGTGTTTCGCACAGGGGTCCTGCTGGTGGTAAGGAATATGAAAGTAGATCGAGTCTCTCTTTCCTTTGACCGTAGGCTTGGACTTGGAAGCTGTCGTGGAGTAGTTGGCAATGTATACTTCAGCTTCAGCATTAGTAATGGCTTTGTCGAAGAGAGGCAGGAGGTTGGCTGGTTGGTGACCTCTGCTGATGAGTCGATGGTAGAAGTTGAAGATATGGCCATCGGCATCGTCTCTGTCGGAGCAAAGCTGAAGGATACGAAGAACGCCTCCCATAATAAGGCCGGTGAGCACCCCCGGAGGGTGGCAGCTATTGGGAGGTAAGTATTGGTAGAGGTTCATCTCCTTCTCGTATCGTATAAAGAAGTAGTGATACGACCATCCTTCTCAATAGTGACGGTCATATCCATATAATCAATGGATTGGGAGCGGGGATCGAATTCCCAAGATAGACCGTGGAAGGAGTTAACCTCTTTCTGAAATTGCTTCCAGTTCTCGTCATCGATGGTAGCGTCCATATGGTGGGTCCAGATGGCAAAGCCGTCGTCGATGAAGCGGCGAAGGAAACGAATGCAGTGATCCCAATTAGGGAGCATTTTGTTTCCAAAGATGGCATAGAAGATTGAAGCAATCGGAGGGGCTGGAGAGATACCCATTGCAACGCCGGAGAGTTGGAGAAAGAATAGATCACCAAAGCTCATAATGTTGTTTCTCATGACAAGCGCGATTGCCTCGAGAAGCATATCGGGGTTGTAGTGGGGAAACTTCTCACGGGTGCTAGGGCAGCGGAGGTACTTAGAAAGCTCTTCCAAGCAGGCATCAGTATTGATGTTCACGTACATAGCCACGGCATCATATTTGAAGAAGCTGTAGCGGTGTCCGGTCAGTCTCATCTCAGCCAGCAACAGTTTCAGTTCGTAGGAGTTCTTGAAATAGGTTCTCTGCGACTTGAAAATAGGCTGTAGCTGCTCATCGACCCACTTCCCTAGGGCGTGGGTAATGCTGGCACAATCAAAGCAGACAGGACACGTGGGATAATTACCATTGGAGTCGGGCCTTGATTTGTAGTGTCCTGTGTGTTCGGAAGCTACAGGCCGAACATGACGGCAGATTCAATGACTTAAAATGACCCCCAAAGTGCCTTCTCAGACGTAATCATCGTGGCGTGGCGGGGCCCCGAGCATTCTTTGGAGAAGATAAAATGGCCATCTCTCTAGAGGGAGAAATGATTGTGTCACTCCGCGAGTAATTTGGCACTTGGATTTGCAGTCATCAAGCCTGGCCTCCACATCATGGACTCCAAGACTACGCTGTACGACATAGACTAGCTCTCCTTTCCCGGCACCCCACGTTCTTTTTTGATTGCGTGAACAGGAGTTGGAGGGTGCCGGCTTGAGTGTACTTCTCAATTTGCAATGCCTGGGAGAAATTGCGGGTAGCTTCTTCCGTGCTGCTGGTTGTCTTGCGGCGTTTGGAAGGATGTTGTTTGTCTGTTGCATCCTTTTCATCCTCATCATCCGAGCCACCCCCATATTCATCCTCCTCCTCCTCTTTGTTCCTTTCCTTTTTATCAACATCCATGCCGTTATCCTCATCGTCGTCATCGTCGTCGGTCTCCTGAGTTGTGGCCATTGCCGTACCCATCATCTCCTCATAGGACTCCAACAGTTCATCGCCGGTTTCAGATGGGTCTTGGGTGTAATCGACGTCTAAATCCCAATCGGCTTCCGCTGCCTTTTTCGACTTTTTCTTCGTGCGGGCGCTGGACTGTTTCTGCGGCTTGGTAGGTGTTTTAGCCATACTGTTCTTAATTAATCTATTAGCTAAACCAGTCAACGGTAGTCCTACTGCTCAACAGAAGACATTCACACAAAGAATGAGCTTTGCCACTGCTCTAGGCCTGTTGGGGCTGCATTGGTAGAGATCGTGATTTGTCTTCCCTTCGTCCGTCCGGTCGCATGTTCAGATACCACAGCCTGGCCTCTCTCCACATGTTCCTCCGCCTGACTTTTATCTGCTTAACTTGGGATGTACGAGGTGCCACAAAAAAAATGCCGAAACCGAAAACACAGCTGTGAACCGTTCTCACCAAACTAAAACACAAGCAGGAACCGTTTTTACAAAGAAAACACAAGCAGGAACCGTTTTTACAAAGAAAACACAGCTGTGAACCGTTCTCACCAAACTAAAACACAGGTGTGAACCAGAAACATGGTTAGGTTTCTGTTATTTACTCCGAGGATTCGTTTTTTTCATTGCATAAATTTGAATCTGCTTCAGATCAAACACCTCTCTTAACACATATCAACTATGAAGTTCATCAAGATCGCCGCTCTCTCGCTCCTTGCGTCTCTGGTAAGCGTCTGAAATAGTTTTGGCAGTGTATCTTCGTATATCAATTTTTGTTAGGTGATTCATTGCTGCTCCGCTGACCCTTCGACCCTTCTCATTCACTCACACACTCATGTTGTGTTTTACATTTCATTCAACTCATTTAGGGTTAGGGTTCGAATATTTTCCTGGAGTCAGCCAATTTCCTGGAGTCAGCGAACATTGCGACTTGTGGTTGCAAGGGATCGACTACTATTGTGTCAAACAAAAAAGTGGGTATGATGAGCCAACTGACCCTGAGATGGTTTGGTATACCGGGTTTAGTAAGGAAGCCAGAGAGTGCCTCAAAGCTGCTGTGGATGACGCCGCTGAAAAAGAAAAAGCATGTGGTATCTCGTCGTACTGCCACAAAGATGCTGCGGATGACGCCGCTGAAGAAAAAAAGTTATGTCTTTACAAATTCCTCCCCGTGGCCGATCATTATTGTGATGCTGCAAGTGTATGGGTATGGAATACATTCAAAGCGGCTTGGTCGGTCTGTATCTCAGATAATCCTGCTGATCTTGAGGATGCAGCTGCCCTCTTGGAAGACGAAGCAGAGGACAAATTCATCGCCGTCGACGGTAAGTGTATGCGTCTGAGATGTTTGGGGGGTATATCATCATTTATCCTTTTGTGAGGTACACAAACACAATTGCCTCTTCTTCTTCTTCTCCTCCACCTCTACATCCTCGTCGCAATATGTTTTATTGCGGCTGCTTCGCTGACCCGACCCTTCTCATGTTGTTATCTTTTACTTTTCTTCCAGCTGCTTTGCCTGAAGCTTATGGGTACAAAGTCCGTGGCCGTCAGTAAAGATGATTACTGCTGCAATGAGAATTAGCATGTTGGGCGACAGGTCATGAACGGCATTTTGGCGACTCAGTTGTTTCCATTTTCAGTGCTTTGGCTTTGGCTATAGTATTTGAAGTATTCTAGGAACTAAATATTAGCGTCGCCATTATTAGGTACCACTGTCTTTAGAGTCATTTCTTTCCACTCAATCATATGTCATCATAAGGCAATATCTCAAAATCATGCAGAGAGAATGTTTCAAAAGAACACCGCCTCCTCCTTCCAGCAGCAGCAGATTGTTATATTATGATATATTGAAATGTAGGAAGGCGAGCCGACCGAAGGGAGGGGAGCCAATAGAGTGATGGTGCATGTGATATAATGGACGGTACATTACATGTACCAACCTTCATGATGAGTGATGACGGCGTGTTGTTTGTAGAAGTGTATTGTTGAATATGCCGCACCTGAAGTTCATGGACGGCGCCCCATGAAGGTGGACTGTATGAGCGAGTGCGACCGCAGGGAGGACGAGCAGTGGGTATTATGATCTCGCCGATTGAAGGGGTCGCTTTTTTTGGATCTTCGACGTACCAGCTGGAATTGACAGCACTTTCGTTTGCTTCTGTCTTTCTCGAGGCCCTCGGCAGAGCAGTGATTGTTATTTTGAGGGAGATGATGGTATATATCGATAGGGCTGGAAGAGAGCTTTCTAACGGTGGTCATATCGTCAATGTTGATGATTTTCATGATTTTGACCTCTGCTTCTCAAATTCGGGCTCTGGGGCCGGATCTGGCCCTGCTGATCGAGACAGCTGGAATCTAGACACGTTTCTGACCGAGACGATTAGATGAAAGTCGTCAAATGAGGCTCATTACACCTCTAATCGATAGAGCACGATGAGAGCTTTCCAAAACGCTACTCATCGTCTTGATACGACCGCTAGGAGGAAAGATACTTACTTATCGGCCATGTCATTTTCAGCTTGTCATGATGATGATGTTGTGTGCGTGCGGCGTGCGTGGTGCTTGTTCCAAAAAGGCGAGTGGTGGGTGCCGCTTTACAATATATACGATACTAACGCGGATGCCTGTCTCATACCGAGGTCACAACGACATGAAATATCCCATAAAAGCCCCCTAAATACCCGACTTCGGGCAGTACAACTGTATAACTGCATTAATTCCCGCCCGCCCGCCAAAACGACAAAAATCAAACGAGTCTTGTGGCGGTAGGTAGCACGCGATTTTATCGTATCGGCTCGTTCACAATTCACATGGCTGGCATGTGGAATGGCTGGTTTGATCAAACTGATTCGCCGGCCGGCCATTGCCCGTTACCATTGTACACTTCGTTGCATGCATGCATGCTACGTACTGTGTATTTGAAACGTGAGAGAGATCGGACACGTTGATCATCTGGGCGGTGCGTTCGTTAGAAGCTGCTATACTAGCTGGCGGCCGTTGCTAATTCATCAATCAATCAATCAATTAGTACTGTGCGCCTCAACTTTTTTGAGAAGGAAAATCTCGATCGATCGAGCCGAGCGTTGCGATCGACCAATACATCATCCTACCAACTCTCTATATATAGTTGACCGTTGATATACTATAATATTTAGTACACAGCAGTGCAGTGCAGTGCAGTGCAGACTATATAAGTCTAAGTATCGTCCAGCCGGCCGCCCGAGCAATATATATATAAATTATTGACCGTCAATCCAAAAGTGCAGCTAGAGCCAGCTCGCTAGCCAGCCAAGACGCACAGTACAGTACAGTACAGAAGCGCAGCAAAACCAGCAAAACGAAACGACACAAAACGGCGGGCCTAATAGAATGATGAAAAAGAAATCCGCCAGCAGCACAGCGACAGCGAGGAGCATGTCAATGATGTCACGCAATAATACTAAGCAACAATTATTACCGCAGCATCAGCCTACTCCGCAGCCAATGATGTCGAATAATGAAAATGATGGTGAGTAGTTCGTACGATATTGAATGTTGACTATTGACTATTGAATATTGATACGTTCTCTCATTCTTTCCAGCAGCAAATAATTGTATTGCGCCACCGCTGTCAGACAATGATTACTCAAATAATCATCAGAATCATCATCATTACTCCTCTCAAAAGCAGCACAACCAAACTAATAATAATAATAATATGATGATGATGAATAATAATCCGCCATCACAAACACCACTGCCGCCATCGTCGTCACTGCAACAATATCAAGTTACTACTACTACTACTAATGGAGGAGGAGGAGGAGGGCTGAATCTGAATAATAGTAATGTGAATTCCACAGTATTATATCAACAACATCAACAGAGCAATTATCAGCAGCAGGGCAATACGAATACGAATTCAAATACGAATACTCCACAACAACAGCAGCAGCAGCAGCAGCATCATCATTTGAGCAGCAGTAGTAGCAGTAGTCAGCAATATGTACAATTGAATCAAGGGGGGCAAGTTCATACAATGACTGCGACAGATTCGGGACGCAAACGACAATCAACTGAATGTCTATCTGCTGGAATGATGTACAATGAGAGAGTGTGTGATGAAAGAGAGAGAGAGATGATAATAGACTAACATCATAAGTAATCACTACTTTAACTTAACGCACTAACTCCTTCGAGATTCAGCAAATCATTGATATCGTGTCTTGTAGTCTAGTCGTCGTATCAAGACGATGAGTGGTGCTTTGGAAAGCTCTCGTTGCGCTCTATCGATTGATACAATACTATATTCAACGTCAAATCACGGACAGGAGTCAAATACCGATCTTTTGTCAATCGACTCAATTAAATTGACCCCTATACTATATTTCGAATATCAAGCTCCAAATGAAAATCGACATTCCAGAAGATTTTGATCCAAATCGACAATGAGAGGACGATTCGAATCGTCATTCCAAGCTCTATCGATTAAAACAATAAACACTGCTCGTCCTCGCTGCCGCTCGCACTCGCAACAAGAATTGTAGCATCATCCACCACTTCGCCTTCGGCTCACTCCATTGTAGTGGCGTGTTGGCGGTGGTTCAATATAAGTAATAGAAGTAATCCATTAAATTCCATTCTCTCCCTTCGGTCGGCTCGCCACATCATTGCCGCCACGCACAACAATCAACCATCATCACCACCGCCGACAACATGATGAACTATTGACACTTCGCCTTGCGGCTCGCTTTGTTGTTTGTTGCGGTGGTGGTATAACACTAATACAACCAAAAAGTCCACCACCGCAGCAACCAATACTCGATACTACACCTGAGTCGAATTGGTAATAATGATAATGACTGTCGACCTTACTTCTCTCTATAATCAATATATGAACCAATATCAGATAAAGTGGTATGATACACTGATGAAGGTGGTCGTTCTTCAGCGAAGCGTTTGATGCGCGAGTAGTCAAGCTCATGGATCGCTTTTTCGCGAGGCCCTCGGCCGAGCAGTGATTATCATTTTGTTATTTTGATACTAATGATAATGATGGTACTAATCGAATCGGGGTGAAGAGAGCTTTCTAACGGTGGTCAAGTTGTCGATTTTGGTCAAATTCGGACCCTAATGGTGAAAATCTGGCTGTGGCGGTGGATCTTGGATCTGGCCGTACTGGACACTTTCTAGACCTGTTTTTGACCGGATCGATTGGTACAAAGTCGTCAAATGAGGCTGGTTACACCTCTAATCGATAGAGCACGATGAGAGCTTTCCAAAACGCTACTCATCGTCTTGATACGACCGCTAGGAGGAAAGATACTTACTTATCGGCCATGTCATTTTCAGCTTGTCATGATGATGATGTTGTGTGCGTGCGGCGTGCGTGGTGCTTGTTCCAAAAAGGCGAGTGGTGGGTGCCGCTTTACAATATATACGATACTAACGCGGATGCCTGTCTCATACCGAGGTCACAACGACATGAAATATCCCATAAAAGCCCCCTAAATACCCGACTTCGGGCAGTACAACTGTATAACTGCATTAATTCCCGCCCGCCCGCCAAAACGACAAAAATCAAACGAGTCTTGTGGCGGTAGGTAGCACGCGATTTTATCGTATCGGCTCGTTCACAATTCACATGGCTGGCATGTGGAATGGCTGGTTTGATCAAACTGATTCGCCGGCCGGCCATTGCCCGTTACCATTGTACACTTCGTTGCATGCATGCATGCTACGTACTGTGTATTTGAAACGTGAGAGAGATCGGACACGTTGATCATCTGGGCGGTGCGTTCGTTAGAAGCTGCTATACTAGCTGGCGGCCGTTGCTAATTCATCAATCAATCAATCAATTAGTACTGTGCGCCTCAACTTTTTTGAGAAGGAAAATCTCGATCGATCGAGCCGAGCGTTGCGATCGACCAATACATCATCCTACCAACTCTCTATATATAGTTGACCGTTGATATACTATAATATTTAGTACACAGCAGTGCAGTGCAGTGCAGTGCAGACTATATAAGTCTAAGTATCGTCCAGCCGGCCGCCCGAGCAATATATATATAAATTATTGACCGTCAATCCAAAAGTGCAGCTAGAGCCAGCTCGCTAGCCAGCCAAGACGCACAGTACAGTACAGTACAGAAGCGCAGCAAAACCAGCAAAACGAAACGACACAAAACGGCGGGCCTAATAGAATGATGAAAAAGAAATCCGCCAGCAGCACAGCGACAGCGAGGAGCATGTCAATGATGTCACGCAATAATACTAAGCAACAATTATTACCGCAGCATCAGCCTACTCCGCAGCCAATGATGTCGAATAATGAAAATGATGGTGAGTAGTTCGTACGATATTGAATGTTGACTATTGACTATTGAATATTGATACGTTCTCTCATTCTTTCCAGCAGCAAATAATTGTATTGCGCCACCGCTGTCAGACAATGATTACTCAAATAATCATCAGAATCATCATCATTACTCCTCTCAAAAGCAGCACAACCAAACTAATAATAATAATAATATGATGATGATGAATAATAATCCGCCATCACAAACACCACTGCCGCCATCGTCGTCACTGCAACAATATCAAGTTACTACTACTACTACTAATGGAGGAGGAGGAGGAGGGCTGAATCTGAATAATAGTAATGTGAATTCCACAGTATTATATCAACAACATCAACAGAGCAATTATCAGCAGCAGGGCAATACGAATACGAATTCAAATACGAATACTCCACAACAACAGCAGCAGCAGCAGCAGCATCATCATTTGAGCAGCAGTAGTAGCAGTAGTCAGCAATATGTACAATTGAATCAAGGGGGGCAAGTTCATACAATGACTGCGACAGATTCGGGACGCAAACGACAATCAACTGAATGTCTATCTGCTGGAATGATGTACAATGAGAGAGTGTGTGATGAAAGAGAGAGAGAGATGATAATAGACTAACATCATAAGTAATCACTACTTAAACATTACGCATTCCTACCAATTCAGCAAATCATTCCTATCTTTCGTTGTAGCGGTCGTATCAAGACGATGAGTGGTGCTTTGGAAAGCTCTCGTTGCGCTCTATCGATTGGTTGTAGTATCAAGGATAAAATCAATCTTTTGTCAATCGCCTCAACTAAAGCGACCCCTATAATTCCAGTGTCGAGCTTGAATTTGACATTCCGAATCCATTTTTTCAAAAGAGAGAGTAACATCAACAATGACACCACTGCTGCAATCGAATCCTCATTACAGTCGCTATAGATTCGAAGAATAAACAGAGCTCGTCCTCGCTGCCGCTCGCACTCGCACTCGCCCAATAAATACAGTGAAGGAAGGACGATCAGCTTGTCAATGACAGTTGTTACGTCGAAAATCTCAAAAAGCGACCACCTTTGTCGGCGAGGAACATGATGGGTTGATTGTTGTTGTGTCATTATTTCAAGTAGGTAACCACTGCTCGGCCTCGCAAGCTCGCCCTCGCGAAACACAGTTGTAGAGATCAGCGTCATCAATGATAGTTGGCACGGGATGGGCTCCAAACGCTTCGCTGAAGAACGTCCCCTTAATGCGGCGGGCTCTATCAGTTGGCACGACGTACCATCCATAGTCAATAAACAGAGCTCGGGCAAGCTCTAAGCCCTCACAAGTGATCATCAACGGGCCTCGACTCCGCTCGGCAATGTTTGTTGTTGTGGTTCTTGTTGCGGATGGTGGATTGTTGTATTCATAATCGTAATCATCATCATCTACCCTCTCCTCCTGGTTGGTGGAGGCAGTGGAATTAGATGATGATGATGAGGTTGGGAGTATGATCAGGTTAGCTGTTGCAATGTTGATTGTTGGATATGATATTGATGCAAGTATTGTAAGTAGATAATATTATCAATGTTGGATGATGGACGCGACGGTACACGTGACTATCATCATGATGAGGCTGATCTATGCTTCGTTCTTCAGCGCAGTGTCTTGGATCTTAGACGTGCCAACTGACTAGATCTTATTGCATTACCACCTAATTCAGCGGAGCGTGCGAGGGACCCTGCCCGAGCAGTGTTTATTGTTGAATGGTCTCAAGGTGTAGCGTGCCAGCCAATCTTGAAGAGGTGGATTAAAAAAACGTTCTTTCACGAGGCCCTCGGCCGAGCACTGATCATTATTTAGACGGTTATGATGGTATATATCGATAGAGCTTCAAAAGAGCTTTCGAATGGTTGCTAATTTGTATTTTGGTCAAAATTTGACTTCGGATGTGAATTTCTGGCTGTAACGTCGAATCTGGCCGTGCTGGGCGCTTTCTAGAGACCCATTTTTGACGGCGATGATCTGTGAAAAGTCGTCCAATCGACTTGATTACACGCCGAATCGATAGATCTCAATGAGAGCTTTCCAAAACGCCACTCATCGCCTCCATTGGCCTGCTACTTAGAAGGCAAGATACTTATCGGCCATTGTCATTTTCAGCTTGTCATGATGATGATGTTGTGTGCGTGCGGCGTGCGTGGTGCTTGTTCCAAAAAGGCGAGTGGTGGGTGCCGCTTTACAATATGTATGTATGATACTAACGCGGATGCCTGTCTCATACCGAGGTCACAAGTCACAACGACATGAAATATCCCATAAAACCCCCTAAATACCCGACTTCGGGCAGTACAACTGTATAACTGCATTAATTCCCGCCCGCCCGCCAAAACGACAAAAATCAAACGAGTCTTGTGGCGGTAGGTAGCACGCGATTTTATCGTATCGGCTCGTTCACAATTCACATGGCTGGCATGTGGAATGGCTGGTTTGATCAAACTGATTCGCCGGCCGGCCATTGCCCGTTACCATTGTACACTTCGTTGCATGCATGCATGCTACGTACTGTGTATTTGAAACGTGAGAGAGATCGGACACGTTGATCATCTGGGCGGTGCGTTCGTTAGAAGCTGCTATACTAGCTGGCGGCCGTTGCTAATTCATCAATCAATCAATCAATTAGTACTGTGCGCCTCAACTTTTTTGAGAAGGAAAATCTCGATCGATCGAGCCGAGCGTTGCGATCGACCAATACATCATCCTACCAACTCTCTATATATAGTTGACCGTTGATATACTATAATATTTAGTACACAGCAGTGCAGTGCAGTGCAGTGCAGACTATATAAGTCTAAGTATCGTCCAGCCGGCCGCCCGAGCAATATATATATAAATTATTGACCGTCAATCCAAAAGTGCAGCTAGAGCCAGCTCGCTAGCCAGCCAAGACGCACAGTACAGTACAGTACAGAAGCGCAGCAAAACCAGCAAAACGAAACGACACAAAACGGCGGGCCTAATAGAATGATGAAAAAGAAATCCGCCAGCAGCACAGCGACAGCGAGGAGCATGTCAATGATGTCACGCAATAATACTAAGCAACAATTATTACCGCAGCATCAGCCTACTCCGCAGCCAATGATGTCGAATAATGAAAATGATGGTGAGTAGTTCGTACGATATTGAATGTTGACTATTGACTATTGAATATTGATACGTTCTCTCATTCTTTCCAGCAGCAAATAATTGTATTGCGCCACCGCTGTCAGACAATGATTACTCAAATAATCATCAGAATCATCATCATTACTCCTCTCAAAAGCAGCACAACCAAACTAATAATAATAATAATATGATGATGATGAATAATAATCCGCCATCACAAACACCACTGCCGCCATCGTCGTCACTGCAACAATATCAAGTTACTACTACTACTACTAATGGAGGAGGAGGAGGAGGGCTGAATCTGAATAATAGTAATGTGAATTCCACAGTATTATATCAACAACATCAACAGAGCAATTATCAGCAGCAGGGCAATACGAATACGAATTCAAATACGAATACTCCACAACAACAGCAGCAGCAGCAGCAGCATCATCATTTGAGCAGCAGTAGTAGCAGTAGTCAGCAATATGTACAATTGAATCAAGGGGGGCAAGTTCATACAATGACACGGTTGCAGCAACAGCAGCAGCAGCAGAGGCAAGATAATGTTGCTAATCATCATCATCATCTTCCTGCCATGAATCATAATGGTGGTGGTGGTGGTACGAATAGTGTGAATATGAATATGAATAAACGGCAAGAGTTGAATGGCAGTGTTGGTCAGCAGCAGCAGCATCATCATCATCATCAATTGGAAATGGATCGAGCGGCATTGACTCAAAAGAATCATAAGTTGGCCAAGGAGTTGGTAAGTTTGTTGTGTTGTGCTGTCTCGTTCGTGTGGTACTGTCTCTTATTGATGAGGAGATGAACTGGGGGGGGGGATGGATGGATGTTATCATACCTGTGTATCGCCTTCACTGTTGACTGTTTGTTTGGGATGTGGGGGGGGAGCAAGAGAACAATGATTTTGACCCCAAAGTCACAATGCAAATGCCATGTATCATGATGACTCCTCTACTCTTCCAATTCATAATATTTTTCTCTCTCACGTGCATCACGATGAAATACTCACACATGTTTTTCTCTTCACACTCTCTATACAGAGCGATTTACGAGTCAAACACCGTGAAGAAACCAAGGTAGTCTCCCGCCTCACCATGGAAAATATGAATCTAGCCTCACGATGCCGACAGGCTATTTCCGAGGCTGCCGATCTCAAACGGAAAGTTGTGGGGTATGAAAAGCGTCATGGTGATTTTGGGAATTTGCAAAAGGAGGTTTTGTTGCTGAGGAGGCAGATTGAGCGGCAGCATGGAAGTGGAAGTGGTGGATCTGGGGTGGAAAAGAGTGGCAGTGGTGGGGGTGGGTTGGATAAGAGTAGTAATAGTCGAAGGAATCGAAGTACATCGCCCAAGGGTGGCAAGCGTAGTGGTAATCATGGGAGTGACGGGGCTTCATCCAATGCCAATAACACTCCTGTCGATGAGAAAAAGAAGAGAAAGGCAGCAGCAGCAGCAGCAGCGACGAATGGATCATCACTGACGTTGGAGACAAAGAATAGTACCGAGACGACGGATCTTGATCGCATCATGGCGAAAGAATTATTCAAGAATAATGGTGCAGCTGCATCTGCTTCAACTGCGGGCAGTGGCGGTGGAGAAGGAGGTATATCAGATGGTAGTAATGCTAGTAGTGGCAATGCTGCCGAGAAGAAAGATGGGAATACTAATGCAGTGATGAAGAAGTTTCAAGAGCTGAATATCTCCACTACTGCCGCTGCCGCCAGTTCTTCTTCAGCTACGGCCAATACCAAATCTGGAGGTGGGAGCAAGGTGACATCTTCGTCTACTTTGGCGAACAATGCTATGTCGTCGAGTAAGCGTTCCAATACCACAACCACAACATCGTCAGGGACGGATAGTACCAGCAATAGCAATAGCAATAGCAACAATATCTCTTCGGCCAATACGAAAATTCCAATCAGTGTAACAACGAGTAGTGCAACACAAAAAGATGATGATGAATTTGATGCCGAAATTGATATGGTGGGCTTCTTTGCGAAATCATCTCAGACGAAACTCGGTGCTTCCTCCTCCGCCTCGGCTAACAACAGCAGCAGTGACAGCAGTGGAGCCGACGGTGTTCCACCCTCTTCGAAGCACTCCCGTTCACACATTACCCACAAGTTGAAAAAGACCGAGACGGACGATCACATGCCCGAAGAGTTGGTTGGCTCCGCTGATTTACTTTCTCCGTCTAATAAATCCTCCTCCGAGAAGAATGTCGGGGACAATCTACTCAGCAGCCTCGATGCCTTTGAAGCATCATTTGCAAGTGCCTTTCCTGAAACATCATTCTCCATCAAGAGTGAGGTACCCTCGACAACACAGCTCGACATGTCATTTGATGTTCCTGTATTTGATCCATTCTTCAAAAGTCCCGTCAACAAAGATAGAGAAGCAACGTCGACATCACTTCATCAATCACCACCAAAATCGAAATCAGCCATGTCGGGAGTTTCTTCGGGGAGTGGAAATTCCAATTCTCATAAGGACGGTATGAAGAGTCAGCTGAAAGATTTATTCCCCGACTCGGCCCTCACTACAAGTCCGAAGCGTGGGTTGGATTTGACATTCGACTCGACATTTCCAGACGTGGACATTGGCGGTGGAAGCAGCAATAGCAATACCAACAAGAGTGGTAAGGGCAAATCATCTCTCTCTGCGGATAAGCTGGATAGTGCCTTCTCTCGAGCTCATGCGACGCCAACAGCATCGACAAAGACGGCTGGTGGCAGCAGTGCGGGTGGCGGTGGTGGCAAATCATCATCATCATCTAATCGTCCGCCACCATTGGATATGAGTGCAGAGATTGAACAACTCGACGCACTTGCATCGGCTAATACCGAAAAGGCAGAAGGGGGAGAGAATAGAAAGCGATCCGTTCGCAAGGTCAAAACACCATTATCCTACGCTGAGCCATCTATTTCACAAAAACTGAGGAGAGGAGATGTCCTCTTTCCCAAAATAGATGCAGACCGAAAGTTGGAATTGGAGGCAAAGCGATCAAAGAGCGGTGGAGCTGGTACGACAGATCTTGATAGAATTATGAGTGAGCATTTCTCTGTGAGCAATAATACTAATAAGAAGGACGGGGCAGCACCGTCATAGCAGAGAGACTGTTTTAGAGAAAGTGGGAGGGGGATTTTGTATGTCAGTAGTGATGATATATAACCAAACGAGCTACTAGTTAAATATAGAATATTATTGGTTAACGAATTGTTCTCTAAATCGAGGTCTTTCTTTGAATACTTCAATTGTACGACTTGTACATCAATCTCTCTTTTTTTCTAAATGACTGCAATAGCATGATGAACCTCGATGCCGCAGATGAGCTAAGTAAGGATGCGATTCTACCCTGATGTGATTCGAGCGATCAACTCGAGTACCAGCAGGACTTAGAAGAGAGTTCTTCTCAACTCTAACCTCACCATCATGTATCGTACTACTTAAACAAGACGTGAGGCCTCCAAGATATAGTCAGAATCGATCCTCACTTGTGGTCATTCGTTGGGACTTGGTGGGTGTTGCCGCTTAGGAGACGCCCATCTCATCGACAAGCCACAAGCAACCAACTCTGTCGAGGCACTGCGGAAGCCCTAAACCATTGGCTTATCGGGGCTGCATCAGCGAGTGCATCAGTGTTGTGATAATTCATCTCTCAAACAAATTATGGCATGAATCTACAGCTATTCAACGCACGCCGCTAGTAGCCTGTCCCAATAGAACAAGACTCCCTACAGCGAGTTGAAATACAACATCAAAAGCCTGACCCGCCAAAACACGTGGGCGAACAAAACCATTTTTTCACCCACCTCCACCATACCATGGTAAATTGGCCGTAGGGAGGTCGATAGGCTGACAAATGTACTCTACTTTATGCCCAAAACGATGATAGGACCGTTTTAGCCTATATCTCAGGAGATGAATCCTAGTCAGGATAGTTTGGGTTGCATCAGCCCCCCAAGAAACAGTGGTTCCATTCTAAGCTAGAGCTTGTTAGCCAAATTTGTCTAGCAAATACTATGGGTAAACAAAAATGCATATCTCAGCGAGAAAATGAGATATTAGTACGATTCCTTTGTATACAACATTCACATTTACACACTCTAAAGGACTGTATCATTGTTTATGTCTATATCTTTTCTATATCTGAAATAAAATTCGGGGCTAGTTAGTAGGCCGCCATGGTGGAGGTGTCAAAAAAATGGTTGCGTGCGTCCAGGGCGCGCGTAAGACAGGCTTATGCACTCTACTACACGACAACAACTTCCGTCCAGCTAGCGGCAGCGGTGGATCACCGATACTGCAAGAGCAAGGGCATTCAGAAGCGAGAGGTGAGAGAATCAAACAGCCAAATAATGACGACAAAACACAAAACCCCACGCTACCGCCACAAGACTCGTTTGAGGCGGTTCGATTTCGAATGCATTCATGGTGTGCCCGAAATCGGGTATTTGGGGGCATTTTCGGGACGTTCTTTCTCGCTCGGTACCCCATCCTGTCCGTCCGGCTCGGTCCTCGCTCTCCTCCGCGGGAATCAACTTGCTCCTCGCTCCTCACTCAATGATTCACTTCTTGCACTCATTGTAACACAAGACAAGCATCCAACAACAAACCTTACTCTCTCTATCTCAGCATTGACGCTCACTTGCACAAGGAAGAACCACTAATACCAATACAACATCAAGATGAACATCAACATCAAATACCTCCTTGCATCATTCACCACACTCACACTCGTTACATCCAGCGGCGCACAACCACTCCAAAATCCACCCTGCAATATTTGTGGTAGTCCAACGGAACAACAAACGTCATTCGAAATCACCAATCCCGATGCAGTGTTGCACATCGACATGATGATGGAAGAAGGCAAGACTTGTGCCGAATGGGCATCGGATGGACACGATGGTCGTATTCCACAGCAAGTTTGTGATATGCTGCCTGCTGTGGTAGTGTATGTTTGTGATTGTCAGGAAAAAGTTGTGGAGATGGAGAGTTCGTATCCCTCGCCATTGCCTTCGACTTGTCAATTCTGTTCGGACGGAATCACTCTTACTCTTCAATATGATGCTACCGTTGACGACGACGACGACGACTATGATGGGTTTGACGAGACATTGTGTCAGCGTCTCGTCGCAGGCGCGCAACTCATTTCGGCAGATAGTTTGTATTGCGAGAAGCTTCAGGTGGGTGAACAACTTTGTTGTCCTTCCAACAATAGCGGTGGCGGTGTTATTAGTATGGATATGTCGTTAGACCTTTCGTATTTGTATCATGTGGGCCGTTCAAAGGCGAGTAAGGCAAAGACTCGAAAGGCCAATCATCATGATTTGAAGAGCAAGGGCGGCAAGTTTGATGGTGCTCGTTAGTAGAGAGAATTAGAGAGAGAGAGAGAGAGAGAGAGAGAGAGCTTGTACTTGTACTGACCGCTCTCCATGTTGTTGGCTCGAGCTCGAGAATTAGATTTTCGGACGAACAATATATGGGAAGCGCTATCGGAAGTATACTCTTACTCATTCCATATCCATATGATTTCTTTGCGTCGAAGAGACGAGTTATAAGTGCTAGAAGATACTAATCTGCTACCATCAATCATTGCAATACACACTGCTGACTCCACTCATTCTTTCTTCGCGGCCGTAGAAGAGTCCCAGTGCAAGCATTCCCGAAACCTAATCGCGAATTAGAGTTCCTCATTCACCAGCCATTTATTATGAGTCATCTCCAAAAAAGATAGAACAGCTTTGTCTTTCTGCCCATGTTGATGATGCACCATAGAAAGGTAGCTCCCCCCAGTGATGACTATGTTTCTCTTATCTACAGAACTCCTTTGATATCAGTTTTGGTCGATCGATCTTTTATCTTGTCGGATCTTTATATTCGGGCGGACTTGGAGACGCCGCTCAGCTCATTGATTTGACTAAATATTCAGTGCCGGTGCTCTACTACGACATTATTTGTTACACCTCGCTTCTGCTCCACCACAGATGAGACGCGGCATGCCCACTGTGGAAAGGTAATACTCATGGACTTTTCGTACATCGCACTTGCCTTTCTTCTCGGCGAAGGCTCGAACGTCCGTCCGCGCCTCAAGCATTCAAGAGACGATTTTGAGTACCCTAAATAATAATACTTTCATCTCGAAGCGACAATTATGAGCATCTTTCTCATTGTGCCATTCACGAGATGACAAGGCATAAGCACAGGCAACTCTTTGTGCCATTCACGTGATGACAAGGCATAGGCACAGGCAAGACACAGGACAGAGGCATAGGCATAGGCATCGACATCGACTGTTTTGGGTAAAGAGGCACGCTATTGTACACTCATTGTTGAACACACCATAAAGAGAAAAAGACTTCACAAAGTCGAAGTTTTTGGCATCATCAGGTAAGTGCAAATGATTTAGAGAATCGCTATGGATATGCAATGGAGGGCATGGGGCATTCGTGTGAGAGCGGCTGCTCTTTGGTGAAATAGCTGCAACTGTGACTCTGTGTGATGGTGGCAGTCGTGAGAGCTGTTGCTGTTGTGTTGCTGCGATGTAAATGCACTGCTCTGTGGTGAGGTTCACTGATATGAGATGTGAAGATTATTCGGATACATAATATCATAATCCTAATATTCTCTCAACATTGATCGATCTACCTCACGTGCTTGCAGGTATCATAGTATAAATAGTCAACATCTTCTCATTCGTATTCAAGATCAAGATGCGCTTCTCTGCTCTAGCCCTCCTCATCCTTGGTATCAGTGCCAGGGTGTCCTACTGCCAAGCATCAAAGGCGAGTAAGGTAGAGACAAAGACTGAAAAGTCAAAGGGCAAAAAGAAGACTGGAAAGCGAAAGGGCAAAAAGATGTGATATCTGCTTAGACTTAAAAGCATCTATCTGCTCTGCTTGTTGTTAGAGCTCAAGAATTGGATATCGGAAGAACTATTGATGTTAATGGACATGTATTGGAAAAAGGATACGAATGTAGATCTTTGCTTCGAAAAGAGACGGTGTCATGATATCATTATGGACATAGCTAAGTGATAAAAGATGATACTCTCGTTTCTACGATCGATATCGACTATTCCACTAAACTGCTGCCTACTACTGCTTATCGTACAATGACAACATTACCATACTCTTCACCCTCAATATCATTCTCAAATTCTCAATCTCTCATTCTTTCTTATTATTCTCAGTCCGTAGAAGTAGAACCTCCAATCGATCCGCATCAATAAAATCTACCTCACTCCCACCAGCCACGCCCTCTCCCAACAATTCCAACTTGGGCCGCTCTACAGTATCCAAGAACAAGCACAATAGACACTCGGCACGATTCATACGAAATAGTGGATTGATCTTGATCATTTCTCCCACCTGTTGTTTCACTTTCACCAACTCTTCCTCCTCCTTCGCCTTCGTCTTATCATCATCTTCTTCACCACCACACTCACACTCACACTCGGCCCTTAACACTCCAAAACTCTCCTCTTCACCATACTTCTTGACCCAACCCACACCCTGCACTCTCTCCACCAACAAGTCCTCCAACTCGGTCATTCTCATGACAACACCTACAACACGTCCCGATATAGTCTGAGCCTCCTCCATGGTAAACTTTTCACTAGTATCATCCTTATCCGAATTACGTTTGTCAATCGCCGTCATGGCAATCCCTCCAGCAGTGATTGCCACCTCAAGTGGTTCAACATTGGGTTGGGATGTGTCGATGGAGATGGCTGGATTCTTGGTGGAACGTAACATGAGTGCTTCGGCAATGCAGTTGATTTCGGTTGGATGGAGTGAGGGACGGATTCCTGTTTTGGATCGGATGGAGTCTCCTTTCTTCTTCTTCTTCTTCTTCTTCTGGTGGTTGTGGTTCTGGTTGTTGATTTTGTTGTCAGTTTCATCGCTGCTATTGCCATCGTTAGCAGCAGAGAGATGAAGTTGGATGGAACTTTCACTTACAGTGCTCTTGATCTTTCTTGAAGTGAAGGATGCTGATTGTGATTGCTTGTTGCGAGGAGGATTGCGAGGAGGATTATGATGATTGTTGATGAATGCTATTTTATATATTTTAGTAGCGGCATTGGTAGAATGAGTGATGGAAAAGCCATTTGCACTGCTAATGAGCACTGACCAGATGATAATGATGGTCAGAGAGGATAGCATTGGCATTGCTACTGATCTCCGTTGTGTCGAGTCCATGATGATAGGATAGATAACGATGATGATTGCTGGATAGAGCTGGTCGATAGTATGTAGTAGTATGATATATGCCGCTTTGCTTTGCAATTACTATTTCTCTTGATGTTTGAAGCGAGTTGGGGTATGTTTGAAGCGAGCCCAGCCCAAGCATGCGATGCATTCGATACATAGCAGAAATGAACATGATTCGCGCCGCCGTCGCCATATTATGTGCAGAGGAGACGATGAAATAAGAGAGACGGCCAAGCAAGTACGATAACGTCACGTCAGCGTAAGAATGAAGAACAATCAATGTGAGCGCATAGAAGTGCACATCTCTATCGTGCAAATTGAAACTCTAAATTGACGAAACACATCATGATGATACATCAACCTCAGATTCAGACTCCGAGGCAATGGATGCAGAAGATACAGATATATAATATTGAAACGATGATTCACATCATTTCTCGACACGTCATCTGCTGTCTATCGCCATCCGCTGCACTCATCAATAAGTAATAATATAGTGCAGTGTGGAGCGACAGCACAACATCATCTCACCCATCAGCTGCGCACCACATCTCTTCTTGTGACGGTAAATATATTCTAGAGATTGAATTCAGCTGTGACAACTTTCCGCACACCACCATCAACAACAACAACAACAGCAACTTTATATCACGCACCTGCCGCTTTATGAATTCCCTTGCTCGAGAGAGAGAGACTATTCCAAGGTGTTTGATCGAGCCGCCGCTTGCGTGGAAGATTTGTGTGTTTAGCACTACGCTACATTGTGCCTCGCCTAGTCCAAATTTTGTAGGAATTAGTATGCTCCTACGTAATAACCCCATTTTATCCCGAGAAAGAGATGGTCGTCCAATTTGTGATTTTTGTAGAACCACGAATCGGGCATCCCCGCTGGGCCGCCCGATTTTCATCACCACCACTCACCACAACAAAAGTTGCACAACACCATGATGTGACGGCGTCCCCATGCCAACTACTATTAACAAGTCCTTCGTATTGAGAAGCTACGTCGGCGTTTTTCATAGAGGGTTTCGTTGCAATATTTTTAGTTCAAAAATAAAAAACGCCGACGTAGATATCTGAAAGGAAGACGGGGCATTCACGTGGGCATTATCACCAACAACTTCAGCAGTGTCGAGAACGAATCGTCGATGTACTCCATCTTGTTCAAGAGCTCCACACAGTTGGCAGAACCATATAAAGATGCATTCTTTCAAACTGCCTTTGTATAGTATCTCAAATCATCTGTGAATCCGTGAGTTACCGTACTTCTTTAACTCCGTGGTCGGCCGATGCGGACTGGTACTATCGACACGCCCTACACCCTATACATCCTCCTTTGCAATGAATGTTGCGAAAGTCACAAATGGAGCATCTTCTGTCTCATGTGCCGAAGAATGATGGAGTGATGAAAGCCTCAAAATATTGATGCTAAGACATGGCTGACAGGAAACTACGAAATCAAAAGGAATGATTTAGTGAAGTATTTGAATGGCGTCGAACGCATCATGCTTCCTGAGTCAAAAGATTCAGATCAATGATCTTATTTCGTATCAGCAGATAAAAGCGACGAGGAGAAGTTGTGACGGAGACGCTACAAATTAATCTTTATCCAACACCCTGTCTCATTCAACAACAAACACCGAACCGCACAACGTAGACTATTTTATGATGCCATGATGAGAACTGATCTCTTTATCACACTATCCTTCGATATAGATAATGATTTATTGATGCATCAAGTAAATAGATAGGAGGTGATGAATTCGTTAATGTACAATGGCATTGAACACATGTTGAAGAGCTGCAATCGTCCGTGCTGCATAGTACAAGGTCGTGGTTTTAATGGTGTCAATATCACATGATGCAAAAAGCCCAGCAAATGATGAAAAACAAATAGATATGATCGAGAATATCCATCACTATAATGGGAGGAAGATAAAATATTAGTGTCGAATCAAGCGCGGCGTTGGTATCATCGGATGACATCTTTCCAAAGCAAACACGAAGTATGAATTTACAAGTGTTATTTTGGGTGCAAAACATTGTGACGAGACAGAGAATTCCAACCATCAGGCGGTGTTTTAGATGCGGTCGCTGGATTTTAGCATGATTCCTTAACTGCATCGATTAGAGTGCCATCTCGTGCATCTGATGAGGACCATACCCGGACAGAGGTTTCATCAGATGATTGGACACTGGTGTTTTGGAGCAATACAGGTGAAACGCAACAGAAATGGAAAGGGCAGGGGAAGGCATTCGTACAAAAACAAGTGGGACTTCGTGCAAAGAGAAAGTAGATGTGTTTACAATCAATAAATGCAGGACACAAGAATCATTGGCTCGAACATCCATACATAGAGTGCCCGAGCTAAGCAGTAGTAACAACCAGCGTATTGTACTTAGGTGCTCAGACAACACAAGATATTCTTTTACCTTAAGATGGATAATGAAGCATTAGATGATTATATTGACACTGATGATATCATCGGACCATAGTAAAGAGATCAATCGAAGCTTTAATTATATCGTGTGCAGTGGCATGCATGAGAGTGCGTTTGCGTGTAGTTTGTACTAGAGAATGCAGTTCCCGCAAAATTCAATTATGCCGACCACAAAAGCGTGCCACCCCATCCGTTGAGCGAGAAAGGAATCGACGGATCGAGCTCCAACTTTTTTTAGATTTTTTTTTTCAATTTTTGACACAACACATCAGATCGACATGACGCCGGCAATACCCACACCAAATCATGTAGTAATAGCATCCAATCAACTCCACAACATAATTCCTGGACCAATTTTCAACGCTGAATCTGATGGTGCAGTCGGCGGTTTGAGATATTCTGAGTCTACGGACGTATCCGTCGTTACATTACTGGCATAATTTTACCATTACATGTACCACGCTTCCGGCAATGTCGTCGTTATATTTGAAGGCTTTTTCGACGCTCTGTTGCTGATAATACCATAACCAATGATCATCACTATTATTCACCTGGATTTGCCGCCGGGGTGGGCTTCGATGTACTGCCGTTTCGAAGCTATCCTTGCTATCTTTCTATTTTGGAGAAAAGGTGAATATGTTATCCACAACTTCTGTTGGGTGGTTAATGACGCAATAAAATGGATGAGACGACTTATTGGGCAAACACTCATGTTTATGTATGTTACAAGAGGGAGGAGATCAATAGTTTAGTGTCTTTGATCACTACACTAAGAATGTCAGATCATTGTTATTGAAGTCTATGGTGCTCAATAGAAGAATAAGTCCAAACAACATGCACAATCAGTCGAATTTTTTCATCATTATGGCAATCTTCATAGTAACTATTTTGATAGTATACACTGCTCTCTGATATATAATGAGTCGTCAATGTGCTGACGCCCCAAATACTTCGAACATAACAACATAGACATGCTATCAACCTAGTCACCCGTACTGTAATTACCCTCCTACGTGATATGATAATATATTGTTGTCAAATGTCATATCAAATATGCATGACCAGCGCCTCCCTTCCATTTATAATAATTTGAAGGATTTGAGAACCAAATAATGTTGTCGTTTGAGCCTTGATATCATATTAACTGAGATGAACTAAGTCGCTTGCAACATCTTGATAGCTGAGGTGGTAGTGATCAGAAGCACATTAATTGGAGTGAATACGAGTATTTTCGCACGAATTACCAACAGCACTCGCGTAGGATAATTATATGAAGGATCTGAAAGGGTGAAACTCCATGACATCGATGTTGACATGGATTGATTGGCACTCATAGGTCCTCTGACGCTCGCTCATATTATGACGAATTTACATTTATTGACCAATAAGTCGCCACATGCGGATTATGAACACTAGCCGAGTCGTGTACCAATCGATTGTATATTAATTTGGGTGTCGAGAAGATATTTGGGGTTGGTAGACGCATGATTGCTGGTTTATAGTCGTCGTACTTCTTGTAGCAGTAATGTATTTTCATGTGGAATTATGCCAGTAATGTAACGACGGATACGTCCGTAGACTCAGAATATCTCAAACCGCCGACTGCACCATCAGATTCAGCGTTGAAAATTGGTCTAGGAATTATGTTGTGGTGTTGATTGGATGCTATTACTACATGATTTGGTGTGGGTATTGCCGGCGTCATGTCGATCTGATGTGTTGTGTCAAAGATTGAAAAAAAAATCTAAAAAAAGTTGGAGCTCGATCCGTCGATTCCTTTCTCGCTCAACGGATGGGGTGGCACGCTTTTGTGGTCGGCATAATACCTAGAGGTGCTTGAGCTACAGCTGTTAGCAAATCTTGGCGGATAATCGCAGAATTTTTATTCCTACGTACAAACGTACTGAAAGCCCCTTAACTGGGGAGCTACTCTACCCGTAAAAGTTCCGTCTTTATCAATTGCGAACAACAACCGGACCATGGTAAATAATGCCTCGTATGCCATATTCCACCAAGAGACATAAATGAACATTGTCCTATGTTTATTTCTTCTTTGCCGTCGCTTCCACCTTCGTATTCTCTCGTTTTACTCTGAGACTAAAGTTGAGCTTCTCTTCCTTCTTGAGCAAATCATTCTTGAAATCAAAGTCTTTTGCGTAGACAGTTTTCATAATGAAAGATTTGTCAAAGTCAATAGCAGCACGATGACATTTCAAAACCTTCTTCAGCGTTTCAATTCTCTTGTGCGGAATGGGTGCATCCTCACTTGAATTACCTTCTGTCTCCTTGGTATTCTTTGCCTCAATCTCCAACATCTTATATGTCTCCATGTAACCTCTTGCCCTGGCACTGAACTTACGAATGAGATCCACAGTGAGAACCTCTCTTGAAATACACTTGTCGACCAATGCAAGGAAATCAGCAGTCGTTTTCTTTTGAGCTAATGGATGTCTTCGGTAGAGAGCTTTGGAGAATCCCCAAGAGTATTCGACACCCTCACCAGCGTATTCAGCATGGTACTTTGTTGTAATCAAGGCTCTTACTCCCAAAGATTCACAAACATATTCGAGTTGGCTTTGTTCAGACAAAAAATCCGTGCAGTTTGCAAGCAAATGCCGGAGGGAAAGCTCAGGAACCAAGTTACCCTCATCATCATACTTCATCACTTGGTAGCTGCCCTTTCTGAAGGTTGCTATATCGATCCAGCCACGTTCATACGCAATCTGCAGAAGTCCCTTACCCTTGCCCTCCCATCCATATATCATTTTGGTGGTAGGTGTTATTTTGATATCGATACTAGACGCTTGCGCCATTTTTGCTAGCTCAGCATGTGTCATCTTCCATAACCTTATTTCTCCTTCCTTTTTCCCCCACTCGGTGTCCATCAGCTCCGATATCAGCTCTTTCTTCACCTTATGTCGCTCTTTCCTCTTGTCTTCTGGTATTTCAACCTCTCGGTCGTGCCGTTGTCTTTCACGTTCCTCTGCTGTCAGCCAAAATGGGCCGACATCTTCACTGGTGAAGTTCATCGTTTGTTCTTGACCGATAGTCACCATTGCTGGATTGGATGCATCGTAGTATGGCCCGACAAATTCCTCCTGCCGTTCAATTTTGGTGTTCCTAGCTTGCGATGGTGTCGAGTGCCAATTCTTGTTCATTTCCTTTGCATCAAGACCGTCAACACGCTTCTTTGCATGACCACTGCTCGAATCAAAAAGAAAGACATATTCATACTCATCTCCGAGTATTACTTTTACGCAATCTATTATATCTTCCGTTTGCAGGATCGTGTGGTTCCCTGTCCAGTACCCGTTCTTCCCGTATGCAAACTTAAGAATCCCAGGTGACGATTCAAGTGGTTGCTTTTTTGTGTTACCATTTACGGCAATTGCCGCTGCCTTGTCGAAGTATTCTTGATTGGCTCTAGCAGCATTAATCTCCTTCAGCTGATCTTCGGTGATAGGAATGCCCCAACCCAATTCTCTCGATTGAAACGCAGATATCATGATACCAGCACCAACAGTCTTCGGCATAATTGCCCTCCTTCCATTCGGATCAACCCACTGGTGAGTCCGCGACAGAAAAGCATTAAAAATAGCCTCATCCTGGCCAAAGATGATGACAGGTTTGTCTTCAGCTTTCTTTCTTATGCTTACTCTTCCTCCAAATGCTCCATACTTATCGTTTGCAATCTTCTGCAGACGCACGTGTTTGTCCACATGAAACTCAAAGTATACTTTTTCATCAACTCCCTTGAACTTATAAGCAACCTTATCTAACATGTCCTTCGCCTTCTCGCCATCTTTGTCATCTTCGAGCGCTGTTTTCAAATCGTCAAATTCGGTCTGTGACAAATGAACCCATCGATGAGATCGTGGTTCAAGCACTGATAGATATTCGTCTGTTAACCGAGACCGATGCTCTATCTGTTCGGCATACTCATGGCCATCAACGTAGTAGCATTTCTTTGACACCTCTCGTTTGAAACCAAGGTATCCGACCCACCTCCCAACCGTTGAGTATGATGGTGGATTTTTGAGATATCTGTCAACCAGTTGAAATTCTTCTGAGTCTTCGGTAAAGTTGATGTTGGTTTTCACCTCTTCATTTAGTTGCTTTATCATTGTTGTGTTAAAATGTTCCCTCAGCAATTCAACGCTGAAATGTTCCAGATGGTCAAGTATGAAGTTTGACACATCTACTGCTGCTGTCGGAAATACCTCAAATAGTGTAGGCTTTCGTTTGATACCATTGGCGACGTAGGGGTTGGGGTTTGGAAATTGATGATTAACGCGGAAGATACGGTTCCAATTCATGATTGTCCTACCAGTTGCTGCATTGAACAGTGTTAAATCATTGAGCAGCCTTGCCGCTTTGTCGCAACAAGCTTGGAATGGAAACCCAACTCGATACTCGGCAAGTGCTATTGAATACGCAACCCTGAGGTATAAACATTTATTGCGTAAGTCAAATAAGGCATGCTTTGTCAATTTACTATCTTCGTGCAAGTCAATGACGCCTGCTTCTTCGTATCCATTTGCTGATTGCCCCACCAGTGTAAGTGATTCAACCAATTGCACTAGTCCGTTGTACACATCGGCACCTTCGTCAAATCCGAAGAGAGCTGCTGCTTCAGGTGACTGCCATATAATATTCGGAGTCTGGTTGTTGCTGCTGTTATCCCCGTCTATATCGCCACTGCTGTTGTTATTGTCGTCGTCTTCATCTTCATCTTCGTCGTCAACTTGATTATTCTCATCCTCTAATCTACCCACGTTGGTGACGAATGGCACGAGAGGGCTCTGCTGCTGCTCAACTAGTCGTTGCGAGCGCCTTGTTCTTTTTTGTGGAGTAGGAGTAATTGGTGCAGCCGCTGATGATTTTGTTGCTTCTTTACGTTTGTTCTCATTATTTTTGTTCTTCTTCTTACCAGCGCATCCATCGTCGGGAAATGATACTTGCTCCGGCTTGTTGCAAGATCGCTGCCGATTATTAGTTGCACTGTAACTCTGTATATGTTCTATTTCTGTGCACAATAACTCTGCTGCGCGTATTGGTTCGTTGGGCACTTTCTCTCCCTTTCCAAAGTAGTAATAGTGCACCATCCGGCGTAATGACGAATTGAATGGACATGATGTTGTGAAATTTTTGTGGTATATCTTGTGTACATTGCTGCTGTTGAAAGGTCCGGCTGCCTTGTTCAGACGCTGCACGAGTTTGTTCCGTAAGGTATTGTCTTTATCTACATTCGTATAGTGTCTGTGCAATATCTCTACCAACGACTGGTCGCAAATCCACCTGCCGCGATAAGTGTCACTTTTACTGATGAGCCGTGTGAAAAGGTATTCAAAAAGTGTATTACCATCGTTCATGATTACAATCTTTAGTCAACCTAATTGGCTATTTTGGATCTAGACATGCAAGAGAGGTTAATTTATCCTTTTGGTTGAGCAAATATCCAACTTGTTGTGCGTAGTACGCTCCGGAATTTGGCCATGGTTGGCATCTTTTTGCGCGGAGTGGCTCTTGTTGAGGGGTGAGTTGGGAGAAATCGGCCCAATGGGTTTTTATAAGACTCACTACGTCATTTGTACCTAACATACGTAGGAATTCGAAACTTGAACGGCTATCCGAAAATCCGTGAAAACAGCTGTAGTTGAGCTTTGACTCTGGTTCAAAGAAGGCTCAACGGTGACATTCCGGGGTACCGCATCGGCGAATTCATTTCAGCACCATACCAAGTCGGAAAACTTTTCCAGTCCACTCTTAGGACATAATTGGTACTTGGGCAAAGCAAGATTTATGTTTGATGTTGTACATGAGCTTTACATGATGTGCATCGGGCAGGGCAGTCTAAATCTAGAGCGTATAGTAGTAGATAAAAATGTATATTCTAACTGTACAATTACGAGTTATCATCGCTTTACACCGATTCCAATACAAAACTACCCTCTAGACTTCTAGATCTAGAGAAGAGTAATATTCTGAAATACAATCCTGGTGAAGCCTACCGAGCATCCTCGCTCTCCACATAGTCGTCCTTGTTTCAACTAACGAAGCAAGTGCAATATCGTCATACATCAAACTTTCATATCCAGAGGAGTCTTGTCTCGCCTGCTCTGCGAGGACTGCACGCACGCATCGACGTCTGCAAGCCTGCACCTCGAGCACACAGGCCGGTGTGAGTAGATGAGCAATACCAATCCAGAAGCCGTTCTCCTCTTCGCACGCCGAATTGCTTGAGCGAGCTTGGAGGACATCTCGCTTGATGTTACGTCTCATTGATTTGTATTCTGCCTTGGAGTACCACAACTCATTTTTAACCTCGTGTCGATCAACTGTGTAAAGCTGCGCTGTTTCGGCAAATCTTACAACGTCATGGTTGCGTTTGATTGGGAAGTCTACGATCAATTCAGCTGCCATGTTAGTGTTAGTAGAGGAGGATGATAATGATTATTATTGTTGTTTTGTTCTATGCCTTTGATGTTTGTATTATAAGTAAAGCAAGCTGAGTGAGCTTAGTTGAGTTAAATTTTTGTCTTGAACTATGTTGTTGTTCAAGTCATTTAAGACGTACGTACGGGCGGTCTTTCGTTTGTGACAAGTGCACGTTCTCACGAAGCTCACTGGTTTTCTGCCAAGCGAGTTTTAACTGCATAACTTAATGCTTAGATCTCTATAATTACCGATTGGGGATGTAGACCCGCTCTTCTCTATCCATTCGTTTCACGTTCATCTTAACAGATCTTTCGCATGCGATTTCCTCTCTGTATTGCACGGGTGACGGCTATTCAGCGGTCGGCCACTTTTCAGTGACGTACGGGATCAGCACGTAAACGCTCTCTGATCCCATAAACCTGTACCAGGAATCTTGTCTTCTGCTACTAGATCCGCATCGAAAGAACAACAAATATTCGGACTTTGAAGGCTTCGAATCATTACCCCCCTCAGACGAAGGAAGCAATGACCGAAATAACCCAGGGCCGGGTGGGTGGGAAAATAAAAAGGCTGTGGTGGAAAGCGCGTTAAGAGTGTTGATCGGTCCCTCCACTAACGCATCCAACAGTCTATCTCCCATTCAAGCGACGAGCGTTGTCATTGTTACCTCACGTGTTGATAAGACAAAGAGTGAGCTTGCAACTTTGTTAATCTCAAATTGCCCGCCAAGATTTGTTCAACTTGCTTGGTGACTCGTTTCTTCTTGCATGTCCGCTGTTTGTCCTCCCAATGCTGCTCGGACAACTCTCCATCCAATACCACTCGTCGCTTGATTGTGTCGTTGTATCGACTGCGCAGTCGTCACAAGGTACAGACCATATTCACAGTGGGTTTAACTCGGTCTTTCGTTTGTGACAAGTGCACGTTCTCACGAAGCTCACTGGTTTTCTGCCAAGCGAGTTTTAACTGCATAACTTAATGCTTAGATCTCTATAATTACCGATTGGGGATGTAGACCCGCTCTTCTCTATCCATTCGTTTCACGTTCATCTTAACAGATCTTTCGCATGCGATTTCCTCTCTGTATTGCACGGGTGACGGCTATTCAGCGGTCGGCCACTTTTCAGTGACGTACGGGATCAGCACGTAAACGCTCTCTGATCCCATAAACCTGTACCAGGAATCTTGTCTTCTGCTACTAGATCCGCATCGAAAGAACAACAAATATTCGGACTTTGAAGGCTTCGAATCATTACCCCCTCGGCAATCAGAGACTCCGCGAGTACTGCAACGTGGTGTCCAACGCACATGAGTGCTGTGTATACCTGTCGCTTCGCCAGTCAGGGTTCCGAACCCCTGGCGTGAGTTTGAACACAGAAACTTGGTTGATCCGACCTCATCCATCTAACTCTTGTTGGCACACAAAATCTGCCTAAGTAAAACATCCTGTGCCTGCGGCCAACCTTACCCTTAACCTCTCAGGAGGGGGGAGGTTGCAATTCCATGATGCAGCGCGATACAATCGTACACAGGATGCTCACCCACAAGGACAAGGGCAGGGCGGTAGATTCTTCCATAGCCCGTCCTCGTCTTGCTTATCAACCATGAGCGATTCTCTAGGTAGAGCACAGGATCCAATCCTGGCTGCTAATTCATCACCGTCATTTCTTTTCGTCCTCAGCCACTCTCGTACATAATCATTGACCAATAGAAATTGCCGCTCCAAGTTCTAGCGCCGCCAGAGTTTAACATGAAGGAAGGGTACTTTGCCTATCTCAACCCCACATCCGGGTACAGACCCTCCTGCGGCCGCAATATCTGGAGGAGGCGTAATATCGCGATGAAATTCAATGAGAGTTCCCCGGGAACTTGGGACTCTTCGTTACCATGCCGTGCTAGAAGGATCCAATCAGCTTTATGAAGATGTAGATGCCCAGGGATCAACTTGCAGTTATCACGCCCCATAGAAGCGGCGCTGCTGTGTCATCCGTGACGATAATGAAGGGTGGTAGACACTATTATCCGGATTACTCCGCAACTAAATCAACTGTGCCAGAGTGGCTGCCTCGATTCCACTATTCATGACTGTGGAAGACGCCATGGTTCGATTACCAAAGACGTCTCTGAGCCCGGTGATGCTGTAGGTCAGTGCGATGCAATTACGTTGCCCACTTTCCAATGACATAGACGTCAACTAAACTGAGCTCTGACGGCCATATCTATCAACTTCATGTTCCTTTTTCACGACCCCTATTTGCGGAGATTCCTATTGGCAGCGCCAGGGAAGACGATACTATCTACCCCACTTATGTATCCACACACCGTAGGTTGGTGGTTCCTCACCCCCCCGGCAATCCCATCCGACTCTTCCTTGAGGAACGTAAGGGCGCACCCTAACTCCCAACCGTTCCATCAACACTTACTGGAGTTAAGGTGGAGGTTGTAGGATATCACGAGGAGGAGGATCTATTCTATTGCATCACCAGACAAACCTAGGTGATCACCCCCTCAGCAACTTCACTCCTTCCTAAATCCCATTCCTTGAGGAGAGGCCAGGTGTCGTTAGCACATACATGCTATGAGAACAACGCTACATATTTGAAACCCTCACGCCGTGCATGGAACGTTGCTTTATCATAGCGTGCATCCGAATCACCACGATCGGTGGAAGGGCAAAGAGTTGTGCTTCAACGCTGCTTCCACTGGAAGTATGATACTTCACTGTCAAACCAAAGGTAGCAATGAGAATACGCAACACCCCGCCTTCACACCATGCACATAATGGCCCCAGTACTAATAGATGGCCACCGCTAGCCAACAGTTCAGCAGGCGGTCACTATACAGGAGTAGTGTGTACAGAAAGGAAGTCTATTCTAACTCTCGAGTCCATTGGAATGAAGATGTCTCCTCAATAATATACCTACGTGAAACAAGTCCAACATTGTAGTAGCTTCGGAGAAAGCGAAGTCTACTCCAACTAAACTCGAACCCATAGCATGAAGGTGTCTCCACATCGTTGCGTTCCACACAGTTCCAAACTGTATGGAACCTGGGAGGGAGAGGACGCGAAGCCTCCTTGAGTGCACCACACAGATCCAAACCGTATGGTAGCCTCGGAGAAAGTGGAATTACCAATCTCACACCTTCACACATCCCGCTTCACAATTACTCCAGACACAAGAGAAAAAGAGGCCCTCTACTAGCTTTTGGGCGGCATAGAGAGACTGGACCTTTCATTCTCTTGCATTCGAAATCACATGATAGAAGACTGATTATTTGGACCCGTCCGTCTTGTATCAAAGAAGCATCAAGTAACTGGGATTACGCATATGGTCGTCAGCAGTCAGCAGCATCTTCCCCCGAAGATAGGTAAGCAGGCGTAGGCAACCCTCTCACTATGTGACCGGGTTGTTGCTTCCGTGGAGGACAGATTGGTAGGGCAACTGCTTTAGACCGTGACAAGCTGCACAATAATAGCTTGGCTGGAGAACTATCCGCCAATGACTACATTCCAGCTCGATGGAGAACTCCCACAGACAAAGACGATGCCCCCTAGAGCGGCATCTGTTCTCCCAAAATTATGAAACATGTATTTGTTGTATAACTCAATCGATATGAGTGTGTTTAATGAATTCCTCTTCAATGGCATTCACCATTGATGGATAGATGGCGATGGGGCGCTACATGTTGCGCACCACCATCGGCAAACACCCCCCCGGAAATTAATATCATGAGGAGGCATCCCCTGCCAACGCCCACCCTCGTGAAGCGGCGTGGCGTATGTGAAGGGGTGACCTACTCATCAGGAAACCCCCCCGGAACAACACGCGAGTGTGCGACAACACTGTCACTAACATTCAGAACCAAGCACCGAACAACCCACCCTCCGCATCGCAAGGAGTTGTGAAGGTGAGAAGGGGAAAAAAAGACCAGCCCGTGGTGAAGAACGTCGACTCCAAGACGGTCAAACCAAAAAATAAAAAGGCTGTGGTGGAAAGCGCGTTAAGAGTGTTGATCGGTCCCTCCACTAACGCATCCAACAGTCTATCTCCCATTCAAGCGACGAGCGTTGTCATTGTTACCTCACGTGTTGATAAGACAAAGAGTGAGCTTGCAACTTTGTTAATCTCAAATTGCCCGCCAAGATTTGTTCAACTTGCTTGGTGACTCGTTTCTTCTTGCATGTCCGCTGTTTGTCCTCCCAATGCTGCTCGGACAACTCTCCATCCAATACCACTCGTCGCTTGATTGTGTCGTTGTATCGACTGCGCAGTCGTCACAAGGTACAGACCATATTCACAGTGGGTTTAACTCGAACCCAAAATCCGCGATTACAATTATTATTTATCCGCGATGAGCTCAGCTCGGAGAGGCTTATTTATTAAGTACCTACTTCAACCTAAATTAAATTAACCTCATTTTTCGGTAGTTAACTAAATAAGTACTCTTTGGTGCTTGAGCTAGTTGAGCTTTGATTCTGGTTCAAAGAAGGCTCAACGGTGACATTCCGGGGTACCGCATCGGCGAATTCATTTCAGCACCATACCAAGTCGGAAAACTTTTCCAGTCCACTCTTAGGACATAATTGGTACTTGGGCAAAGCAAGATTTATGTTTGATGTTGTACATGAGCTTTACATGATGTGCATCGGGCAGGGCAGTCTAAATCTAGAGCGTATAGTAGTAGATAAAAATGTATATTCTAACTGTACAATTACGAGTTATCATCGCTTTACACCGTTTCCAATACAAAACTACCCTCTAGACTTCTAGATCTAGAGAAGAGTAATATTCTGAAAGACAATCCTGGTGAAGCCTACCGAGCATCCTCGCTCTCCACATAGTCGTCCTTGTTTCAACTAACGAAGCAAGTGCAATATCGTCATACATCAAACTTTCATATCCAGAGGAGTCTTGTCTCGCCTGCTCTGCGAGGACTGCACGCACGCATCGACGTCTGCAAGCCTGCACCTCGAGCACACAGGCCGGTGTGAGTAGATGAGCAATACCAATCCAGAAGCCGTTCTCCTCTTCGCACGCCGAATTGCTTGAGCGAGCTTGGAGGACATCTCGCTTGATGTTACGTCTCATTGATTTGTATTCTGCCTTGGAGTACCACAACTCATTTTTAACCTCGTGTCGATCAACTGTGTAAAGCTGCGCTGTTTCGGCAAATCTTACAACGTCATGGTTGCGTTTGATTGGGAAGTCTACGATCAATTCAGCTGCCATGTTAGTGTTAGTAGAGGAGGATGATAATGATTATTATTGTTGTTTTGTTCTATGCCTTTGATGTTTGTATTATAAGTAAAGCAAGCTGAGTGAGCTTAGTTGAGTTAAATTTTTGTCTTGAACTATGTTGTTGTTCAAGTCATTTAAGACGTACGTACGGGCGAACCCAAAATCCGCGATTACAATTATTATTTATCCGCGATGAGCTCAGCTCGGAGAGGCTTATTTATTAAGTACCTACTTCAACCTAAATTAAATTAACCTCATTTTTCGGTAGTTAACTAAATAAGTCATTCGACATTCCACATCGACTTCAACTAAGCTCACTCAGCACTACTCCACCATGGCTGTCATCGATGTCTCATGCTCATGCCTCCCTCACACAATCAAAGATGCCATGACCAGCCGGCCTACCTCCTACCACACTCATTGAATGAACGCCTTGACAATCTTGAAGTTCCTTAACTCTTTGTTACGCAGACCTCTTTTTACCTCTCGAATGGCAGTCACCCATAACTACGCCAATATTAGCCCGATTTAATGATTCCAAGAGCAGTATCATTCTCAGTAGGATAGTAGTGAAGAGTCTGCCCAATATTATGCTGTGATTCCATTGCCAACAGTCGATAGAAAGGGTACAATATTGCTGTCTCACGGGTGTCGGCATCTACGTGAAAATCACTAACAAAAAAAACACCGGCTACCTATGGTTTGTACGTAGGAAAGTTGTAATAGCACGTTTTAGTACATATGCATAAAGTACTTGGATTCTACATGAAATTTGTAGTTCGATTTCCTTTTGACCTCGAATTATAGACTATTGCATCATTGAACACTATCGCACCAAAGTTTTGTACTTTGTGTTCTCAAAAATTCCCTAGCAAATATGCAGATATGGCCGATTTTGGTGAGGTAGGAAACTTATTAGGCTGAGGCCAATATTGTGAGTATAAACTATAGATTGATTTTTTTCTGATGGACGAAGACATGCTCGAATCGATTTCCGCTTGTCCTGTCGTTCAAATTGATCACATAACATGCTAAACGCGATGCCAATATAGTGAGTTTTTTGGACGCCATGTTTGTTAGCACTTTTGTTACAATAAAAAACCTCTTGTCGCTTTGCGTAACAAAGAGTTAACCCATGCTTCGGCTGATTAAGTACTCTTTGGTGCTTGAGCTAGTTGAGCTTTGAGTCTGGTTCAAAGAAGGCTCAACGGTGACATTCCGGGGTACCGCATCGGCGAATTCATTTCAGCACCATACCAAGTCGGAAAACTTTTCCAGTCCACTCTTAGGACATAATTGGTACTTGGGCAAAGCAAGATTTATGTTTGATGTTGTACATGAGCTTTACATGATGTGCATCGGGCAGGGCAGTCTAAATCTAGAGCGTATAGTAGTAGATAAAAATGTATATTCTAACTGTACAATTACGAGTTATCATCGCTTTACACCGATTCCAATACAAAACTACCCTCTAGACTTCTAGATCTAGAGAAGAGTAATATTCTGAAATACAATCCTGGTGAAGCCTACCGAGCATCCTCGCTCTCCACATAGTCGTCCTTGTTTCAACTAACGAAGCAAGTGCAATATCGTCATACATCAAACTTTCATATCCAGAGGAGTCTTGTCTCGCCTGCTCTGCGAGGACTGCACGCACGCATCGACGTCTGCAAGCCTGCACCTCGAGCACACAGGCCGGTGTGAGTAGATGAGCAATACCAATCCAGAAGCCGTTCTCCTCTTCGCACGCCGAATTGCTTGAGCGAGCTTGGAGGACATCTCGCTTGATGTTACGTCTCATTGATTTGTATTCTGCCTTGGAGTACCACAACTCATTTTTAACCTCGTGTCGATCAACTGTGTAAAGCTGCGCTGTTTCGGCAAATCTTACAACGTCAGGGTTGCGTTTGATTGGGAAGTCTACGATCAATTCAGCTGCCATGTTAGTGTTAGTAGAGGAGGATGATAATGATTATTAATGTTGTTTTGTTCTATGCCTTTGATGTTTGTATTATAAGTAAAGCAAGCTGAGTGAGCTTAGTTGAGTTAAATTTTTGTCTTGAACTATGTTGTTGTTCGAGTCATTTAAGACGTACGTACGGGCGAACCCAAAATCCGCGATTACAATTATTATTTATCCGCGATGAGCTCAGCTCGGAGAGGCTTATTTATTAAGTACCTACTTCAACCTAAATTAAATTAACCTCATTTTTCGGTAGTTAACTAAATAAGTCATTCGACATTCCACATCGACTTCAACTAATCCTCAGCCAATTTCTTGAAGTTGGGAAAGCAGAAACTGTCTTTTACGTCACTGTGACTTTTACTGATGAAAGGCCTTTCCCTTCAAGAGCTCCTCTCATCTCCTCTCTATCTTGTCCTCCACCAACATACAGCCCCACGTCACAATACACGGCATCATCTTTGCACAGCCGGCGGGCTGGAAACGCTTCTGGCTCCTTCAATGACGAAGACAAGCAGCAAACTTTCTTGGTGGTGGATTTGATGAAGTCATTTAGTAATACTGAACATGGACTTGGAATGCATTAACAAGCCTTGAAGGACAGGGAAGAGTGGGATACCCCGTGTCTTTGTCTAGATCTTCATGAGCAGCCTGGTAGAGAAGATTCTCAATGGTTGCCAACGCAACATGATCTCACAACATTCTTCCCTCCTGAGGTCTCGGCATATTATAATGTAGGGGGTGGTAGAAAGGGTTTGCAGAATTCAAAACTGGCCAGAAATTGAAGGAAGGGACAATAAGAAAGCTTCGTGAATTTGATGTCACACAAACTCCTCTGGATTTTGTCTTCTGACATTTTCATGCCGCACAAGCATTGATAAGCAGGTTGTATTCTGCCGTGTATGGATGCCAGATCAGAGACGAGTTTCTTTCCGTTACGTCTTCCAAGAGGCTCTGCCAAAACTTCTACCAGCTCATGCCCTCCGTCGAGTTCGCTTTACCATCTGCGATGGCGATCCGCAGCAGAATTTGGAGCTTGTGATTGCTATAGAAGAGCTATTTCCCAATGCCACACGTGGTGGATGCTCTTTTCACATGTTTGTAATCGGTTGGAACAGACATGTCTTTGCACTCCCTAAGTATTCAAATCAAGGGAAGAGGGATGCATGGAATGGATTTAAGCGTCGGATGCTGGCATGGATGTTTTCTTGGGTAAGGCCTGGATATTGTGACAGTAAAGAGGAGTATGAGATTAGTAAATATCTCCTCCTTGCATGTCTGACAAGCAAGCATGCTCTCAAAATGGCTGGGAATGATGAATATGTGGTTGCAAGTGTTGCTAGTTTCGTCAAGAAATTTGTGTTCACAAACGAGTCAGCGTACTTACATTGTTGTCGCTCTAAAGTTTTCTGCCTCGATGCCCACTGCTCTTCACCACAAAAGGGCACCAACAATGGTCTCAAGACAAGTGCCGCAGCACTTAGGGCCACCCATAACCTTGACAAGGCTGCTACTGCTATGTCCAACCAAGATAGAACTAGGTCGGTCCAACTGGATCGTCATGAAAACAAGTTTGATGGCCTCCTCTCTACTGCCCACACACCTTCTTCTTCCGACCACCAGGATGATATTGACAGTGAGGAACAAGACTTCATTCTTACTACTATTGAAGAGCTTCGTAATACAAGTGATGAGTCCTTTGAAAGATTAATGGATTGTGCTCACACCGAGCAAATGCATCTGTTTGAAATCGAGTCTGCCGTAAAAGCTGGGGCATCTTATCGTGCAGCTTTATACCCACTGTTTAATGAGTACACCGACCTCCTCCAACAATTGAATTCGGATGAAGCCGGTAAGAGGGTGGAAATGATTTTGAAAGATATGATTGATAGTCTAACAAAACAACTTGCCGAGCAGAATCTTGCTCGTGGAGGGAAGACTGCCACTTCTCCGGTACAAGATGATTCAAGTGGTGTCGCCGGGGCTAAAAGGAGTCAACGATGGACATCAATTCAGGATGGACATGAATTCAAAGGCCCTTCGAGGATGAAAGTATCTAAACAAAGTATATATTAAATGATTGTTTTATTCTACCGAAAGATATGATTGATAGTCTAACAAAACAACTTGCCGAGTAGAAGATTGCTGGAAAGAAGACTGCCAGTCTTCCACTTCTCCGGTACGGGTGGAAGCAATTTCTCTGCATGCATTACAAGATGATTCAAGGGGTGAAAAGGAATCAACGATGGACAACAATTCAGAGCCCCCGGGAGGATGAAAGTATCATCCCCTTTCTTTAGTCTCACCATCGCCCCAAGCCAACACATCAATGCCTTCATAATTAGCATACACCTTCTCATCGCAAACATACAACATTGCACTTGTGTAGTGGGAGAACAATGCTGGGAGGAAGGTGTGAACCCAATAATGTTCGACTCGATGGCAAGTGCCCAAACCGTAACAACAGAAGAATTGAAGCACCTCAACATTCATCTGTTCATTCTCCTGAATAAGTTGATAGCCACAAGTGGTAGGAGTGGTGATCCCATATCTTTCGACGTGAATTAGAGATGATGACACTTGTCGATGTTGAGTTGAAGAGAGCACCCGACATGACTGCAACTCCCGAAGAGCTACAACTGCTGCCTGAGTCACTGACTCATGCATCCTGTACTCGAGTTAATGTGTTGACGGTAGTACCAAAACGAAGATATATCTCCCTCAGACGGGTTTGGCTGGGCAACCGTAAGAGCACTTCTTCTTCCGATGAAGCTAAGGAAGTTTTTGTGAGAAGATCTATTTCTGATTGTGAAGAGTCCATTCTTCCCTAATGCAAATACAATGCGTTGAATGATGCTAGGTGTAACATTGTGACCGTGAAGAGTGGCATCAATGACACTTGCAGAAAGAGGTATCTTGTCAGCGTAAGATTGAGCCGGTACAATTTGACAGATGACTTTCCGGTGTGGTATTTGGTGAGTTGTTTCGTCAATGATGGAGGAATTTGTGGAAGACGGGGCATCATCAACAAAGATCTTGGTGTAGGAGTGCCCAGTGGTGAATGAAGAAGCATTAAACAGAACGTGTCGGCCCTTGCTATATTGAATACCACCGTCTGTGGTACTCCTTGTGTCATCAGAAATGGTTTCAGTGGGGAAGGTGATGCCACTTACTCTTTTTCCCTGACAAAATACATCATGAAGTACTTCAGGTTCGATCTCTTGTGGCACATCAACATCACTTGTATCACCGGGTGATTCTATGTGTCCCAAAGGGGACGAACGTTGAATTCGTTGTGGTGGAAGCGACTCGTGCTTTATTAGATCCGTTCTTCGTCCTTGCATGGATGTATGGGGAATACACAAAAGTGATTTCTTCTGGCATCTATCACATCGGTCGAAACCAATTGCCTTGACACATGCAACCTTCGCCCTTCGGCATTCAACACAAGCCATGATAGATGGAATAGGAAGAATTACTTTATCCTTCGTCAAAAGAGACATGTAAGTGGATACGTTAGAGCATGGTTAAAGTTAATACGAGTCGGTATTATTTTTGGTACTTGTCTTGTGCACAAGAGATGTGTTATGTGATGTGTTACGTCATTTACTTAAAGCGGCTCTTTCGACTGAATAATATTATTCCTCTATTGCCGCTGGACAGATAATAATAATATTAATGCATTAACATGCCTTGGAATGAAAGAGGCGGTCGGTGGGTATAGGTGGATAGGGGAGATGACATGAGGAGTCGGCGGCATTGCCATTGATTTGAGATGAAAAAACGTTTTTTTTGTTTTTGAAAGTCTTCGCGCAGCCAGGGGCGCAGCAGGGCCAGCCCCCCTCTGCGGCCAGAGGACGATAATTGGGAATTTTGCTAAAAGTCAAAGTTGGGTGCTGAATAATAGGAATGGAAAGGCCTTTCATCAGTAAAAGTCACAGTGACGTAAAAGACAGTTTCTGCTTTCCCAACTTCAAGTGGATGGCTGAGGATCAGCTCCCCTTATTACAAGCAATTTAACTCTTTCTCGCGCAGACCTCTTTTTACCTCTCGAAGAGTATTGTAGTCACCCATAACTACGCCAATATTAGCCCGATTTTAATGATTCCAAGAGCAGTATTATTCTCAGTAGGGTGGTAGTGAAGAGTCTGCCCAACTATTATGCTGTGATTCCGTTGCCAACAGTCGATAGAAAGGTGTTGCTGTCTCACGGGTGTCGGCATCTACGTCTACGTGAAAATCACTACTAAAAACACAGGTAGTGACGCTTTTCACGAGATAGAAAGAGTTAACCTTTTTCTTCGGTAGGTATCATCTCATGAGTTAAATTAACCTCATTCTTTGGTAGTTAACTAAATAAGTCATTCAACATTCCACATCGACTTCAACTAAGCTCAGTCAGCACTGTAATATATCAATAGGTGTCTTGTTATGGTATTATGTTCCGAGGTCCACGAGCTCCTTATGATATAGGAGTATATGCTGAACTCATATCATAGTGTTCACCATGTCAATCAAAGGTTAGTTATCCTGAGCATGGTCTTCCTGGAGGAAGATAGATTCAAGCGCTAGCAACGGGTGAAGCTCAAACGATATCTTTGTCTTGCGAGCATCTGACTCTCCGGTGACTCGTTCATTACTCTCTTCACCGGTCAAGAGCAAGGAATTCATTTTCGTCTCTTGATGAGAGTAGTAACTGAACGCATCTTCATGCTTGCGAACAAGCTCCCCTGGTGGTCTTTCGATGAGTGGATTAGCACCTCCGTCATGAGTCTTGGTGGCAATTCTAATGCATTGCTTGGAGGTGGGATTGTTTCCTTTGGACTCGGTAGTCATGGTGGTGGTGAGAGAAATAACGATTCCGCTATATATATCTGGGGAATCAAAAATTGAGATTTTTATGATCTAATCTCTGTAACTCGGTTGATGGATTCAAAGTTGGACCTTTTCCCTCGTATGCAACTGTACGCTCTCTAAAAAATGAGAGCAACGAAAGTAAGTTTACGGTACTTATGTGTTACTTGAAGCTACATAAGTTCTCTTAACTTGAAGATATCATGGCTTACTTGAACTTAAATATGTAGGAGTAGTACTTGAACCTTTGTGTCCATTGTCATGGTTGCGTGGCTGTGACTTTGAAAAGTGATTTCAACTTCAATCACAAGACGAATGTCAACGGTCTGGCACAGCTTTTCTCAATAGAGGAGAGGTCGAGTTCGAAGGTGGTTCATGGCTGTAATATTCATGATGGTGCCAACTAAAGAGTACAGGAGAGGGAGGGACCGAAGTTCTACATTTGGACAACTGGCGGAGCAATTTGATCACATGAATAGCGGACAAGACGTCACTCTGGACTGGAAAGATTTTCGTTTTCAAGGTACGTCGGAGAGAATGGCATTTCAGCATGGGTAGTCTGCGGATATATACCAACCATGCAAAAAAGTAAGGGTCCAAGTACCAGCTATACCAACAACTTTCGGCGGTACTTCATACAAAAAAAGATGCCAGACGTCAAGCCAAGACACAAATTCTATGAAGACTTTATTGCTTTACTCAAAAGTTCGCGTGAGGATGGCGATCGAATTATTGTCTGCTTAGATGCTATATTGTACGCGTCGTCATGACCACACATCATCCCAATTTAAAATTTGGAAATTTCAACAAAATGAACTCCACCACCGCCGATACCATCAATATCAACAGGTTCTGTTAGAACCAACATTACTTCGATTATTCTCACTGGTGGTGGAAGTGTCGATGGTGGTGGTAGCAGCAGTGGTAGCAACAGTGGTGGTGGCGGGTGAGAATTGAGACTGTGTCGGTGATGATGGAATGATGGATTTGGTATTACTGTTGCGGTGGTGGAGGATGAGATGGTGTTATTGTTGTTTGTATTGTAGTATGAGTGTATTTTGTCATTCCACCACCGCTACTGTCATTACCAAGTCCACCACCGCCGAGGGAATGATGATGATTGGTAGTGACGGCGGTGGTGGTGGAATGTAGTATTGGTTGTGGCGGTGGTGAAAGTGAATGCCAATCCCTGGTAGTAGTGGCGGTGGTGGATGTAATCCAATGATGAATGATAGGAGTATACAGTATACGATACCAATGTTCATGTGGCGGCGGTGGAATGATGTATGATGGTGGTGGATTACCAACCGTCATATGGTATGTATTGGCCGAGCGGAATGTGAGGCTGATCGTCTAAAACTGTCTTTCGCGAGGCCCTTGGCCGAGCAGTGGTTGTTATTTTGTTGCGTAATAATGGTACCGATCGATAGAGCTTAACAAGAGCTTTCCAACGGTGGTCATATTGTTGATTTTATCAAATTTTGACTCTATTTGGTGGAATTTCAATTCGGGCTCAGAAGCAGAATTTCAAGCCGTCAGCCACTTTCTAGACCTGTTTTTGACTGATTCGATTCTCAAATTCGGCTCCAATGCGGCTGATTATACGTCTAATCGATAGAGCGCGATGAGAGCTTTCCAAAACGACACTTATCGCCGTCATTGGCCGCGTAGGAGACAAGATATCGGCAGTAGATAGCACACATCATCATGGTGCATTGATCTGATTTGATGTGTCGAGAAGTGACTTTTTGATGCGACACCAAATCAAGATGCCCGTCTCAAAAAGTTCGCCATTCATGCCACAGAACGAAGCATCACGCGCGCACCGAAGATAGATCCGAAGTCCGTCCAGCCATCCAAGCAATCAATCAACCTACCGTAGATACCATACCGTACGTCATGACCACACATCATCAACATCATCTCGATTATCATCTAACTACTACATGAACATATCATTCAATTCACCGACGGGACAATAAAACGGACCTTCTTACCTTACGACGACGGGCATCTCTACATCATACAATATATAATAATAATATTCGATATTATACTTATCAAGCACGGCACGACGACAAGAGAAAGAATCATCTCTCAGCATTCAGCAGTCAGCAGTACCATATCATCTCTCTCGACAGATATATATTATATAGATCGATTCCATAAAATCAGCTTGGCCTTATCAAAACGTACGCTTCACGCTAGCTACAGGATATGTGTATGGTACGGTACCAAGTCATCATGATATCCTACGCTTATGCCTCAACCTTCATTTTCTTCTTCTTCTTCGTGTTGCTAGCTTGCTGCTCGAGCACGACGAGTGCATGGTCGCTTTCATCTTCACCTTCATCAAGATCATTAAGATCATCGAGCGCCGCGCTATCAAAACAATATCATTCCAATCATCTTCATCATCAGGATGATCATCAATGTCAATGTCATTCCGAATATAAATATAAATATTGCTCAGCGATATTATCCACAAATCATCTCAGTCTCAGATCATCTTCATCATCAGACGACTACTACTAATATTGATATTGATATTGATATTGGCGCAACAATCTCAATCGTAATGGTAATGATAATGATGATATTGAAGAATCAATATCATCAATATCATCGCTCGCTCTCATTATGATTCTATTATTTATCATGCATGCACATGACAATCAACCAAATAATCCGCAATAAAATATATATATGAATATTACTGTTTACTCCTCTTTTACACTGTTTCATTCACCTTTCTCTTGCTATCTTGACACTTGTAGTCGTCGTATCAAGGCGATGAGTGGTGTTTTAAAATCCTCTCATCGAGATCTATCGATGAAACATACTGCCAAGCCCAAACATCGATCTTTTGTCAATGAACTCAACTCAAGAAGGAATACCACTTTATCTGATATTGGTTGTGTGTCATATATTGATTATAGAGAGAAGTAAGGTCGCTCGCTTCGCTCGCTCCGCTTCGCTCGCTCCCAGATTTCGGAAATTGAACAGAATGACAAGGCGGCAATTTCAATTTCAATTCCATCATTATCATTGATAACGTCAGTCAACAATGACAACTACTTCGCCTTCGGCTCACTCCACAAGGAGTGCATTTTCATCAATATCAACATTACCGATGGCAATAACAACATTACAATCGACAGCTCACTCGCCTGGCGGCTCACTCGCTACGGCGAAAGTAAAATAGATATTGTCTACTGGGATAGGTTACATCTTGCAGTTTAAGTAGTAGAAGTGCTCGCTCGCTTCGCTCGCTCACACCGACACATTCTCCTCGCCCACCACCGCCAGCTAAGTGTCGATGGTGGTGGTAGCAGCAGTGGTAGCAACAGTGGTGGTGGCGGGTGAGAATTGAGACTGTGTCGGTGATGATGGAATGATGGATTTGGTATTACTGTTGCGGTGGTGGAGGATGAGATGGTGTTATTGTTGTTTGTATTGTAGTATGAGTGTATTTTGTCATTCCACCACCGCTACTGTCATTACCAAGTAGTATTGGTTGTGGCGGTGGTGGAATGGAATGATGTAACTTCCACCACCGCCACTAACATAGGCGGTGGTGAAAGTGAATGCCAATCCCTGGTAGTAGTGGCGGTGGTGGATGTAATCCAATGATGAATGATAGGAGTATACAGTATACGATACCAATGTTCATGTGGCGGCGGTGGAATGATGTATGATGGTGGTGGATTACCAACCGTCATATGGTATGTATTGGCCGAGCGGAGTCATGATAGAGGCCAGTTGGGAGCGAGCGACCTTACTTCTCTCTATAATCAATATTGGTTAGTAGTACTTGGATCTTGCTGATGAAGGTGGTCGCTTTTTGAGATTTGAGGCTGATCGTCTAAAACTGTCTTTCGCGAGGCCCTTGGCCGAGCAGTGGTTGTTATTTTGTTGCGTAATAATGGTACCGATCGATAGAGCTTAACAAGAGCTTTCCAACGGTGGTCATATTGTTGATTTTATCAAATTTTGACTCTATTTGGTGGAATTTCAATTCGGGCTCAGAAGCAGAATTTCAAGCCGTCAGCCACTTTCTAGACCTGTTTTTGACTGATTCGATTCTCAAATTCGGCTCCAATGCGGCTGATTATACGCCTAATCGATAGAGCGCGATGAGAGCTTTCCAAAACGACACTTATCGCCGTCATTGGCCGCGTAGGAGACAAGATATCGGCAGTAGATAGCACACATCATCATGGTGCATTGATCTGATGTGATGCTGATGCGTCGAGAAGTGACTTTTTGATGCGACACCAAAATCAAGATGCCCGTCTCAAAAAGTTCGCCATTCATGCCACAGAACGAAGCATCACGCACGCACCGAAGATAGATCCGAAGTCCGTCCATCCAATCCAAGCAATCAATCAATCAACCTACCGTAGATACCATACCGTACGTCATGACCACACTCATCAACATCATCTCGATTATCATCTAACTACTACATGAACATATCATTCAATTCACCGACGGGACAATAAAACGGACCTTCTTACCTTACGACGACGGGCCTCTCTACATCATACAATATATAATAATAATATTCGATATTATACTTATCAAGCACGGCACGACGACAAGAGAAAGAATCATCTCTCAGCATTCAGCATTCAGCAGTACCATATCATCTCTCTCGACAGATATATATTATATAGATCGATTCCATAAAATCAGCTTGGCCTTATCAAAACGTACGCTTCACGCTAGCTACAGGATATGTGTATGGTACGGTACCAAGTCATCATGATATCCTACGCTTATGCCTCAACCTTCATTTTCTTCTTCTTCGTGTTGCTAGCTTGCTGCTCGAGCACGACGAGTGCATGGTCGCTTTCATCTTCACCTTCATCAAGATCATTAAGATCATCGAGCGCCGCGCTATCAAAACAATATCATTCCAATCATCTTCATCATCAGGATGATCATCAATGTCAATGTCATTCCGAATATAAATATAAATATTGCTCAGCGATATTCTCCACAAATCATCTCAGTCTCAGATCATCTTCATCTCAGACGACTACTACTAATATTGATATTGATATTGATATTGGCGCCAACAATCTCAATCGTAATGGTAATGATAATGATGATATTGAAGAATCAATATCATCAATATCATCGCTCGCTCTCATTATGATTCTATTATTTATCATGCATGCACATGACAATCAACCAAATAATCCGCAATAAAATATATATATGAATATTACTGTTTACTCCTCTTTTACACTGTTTCATTCACCTTTCTCTTGCTATCTTGACACTTGTAGTCGTCGTATCAAGGCGATGAGTGGTGTTTTAAAATCCTCTCATCGAGATCTATCGATGAAACATACTGCCAAGCCCAAACATCGATCTTTTGTCAATGAACTCAACTCAAGAAGGAATACCACTTTATCTGATATTGGTTGTGTGTCATATATTGATTATAGAGAGAAGTAAGGTCGCTCGCTTCGCTCGCTCCGCTTCGCTCGCTCCCAGATTTCGGAAATTGAACAGAATGACAAGGCGGCAATTTCAATTTCAATTCCATCATTATCATTGATAACGTCAGTCAACAATGACAACTACTTCGCCTTCGGCTCACTCCACAAGGAGTGCATTTTCATCAATATCAACATTACCGATGGCAATAACAACATTACAATCGACAGCTCACTCGCCTGGCGGCTCACTCGCTACGGCGAAAGTAAAATAGATATTGTCTACTGGGATAGGTTACATCTTGCAGTTTAAGTAGTAGAAGTGCTCGCTCGCTTCGCTCGCTCACACCGACACATTCTCCTCGCCCACCACCGCCAGCTAAGTGTCGATGGTGGTGGTAGCAGCAGTGGTAGCAACAGTGGTGGTGGCGGGTGAGAATTGAGACTGTGTCGGTGATGATGGAATGATGGATTTGGTATTACTGTTGCGGTGGTGGAGGATGAGATGGTGTTATTGTTGTTTGTATTGTAGTATGAGTGTATTTTGTCATTCCACCACCGCTACTGTCATTACCAAGTAGTATTGGTTGTGGCGGTGGTGGAATGGAATGATGTAACTTCCACCACCGCCACTAACATAGGCGGTGGTGAAAGTGAATGCCAATCCCTGGTAGTAGTGGCGGTGGTGGATGTAATCCAATGATGAATGATAGGAGTATACAGTATACGATACCAATGTTCATGTGGCGGCGGTGGAATGATGTATGATGGTGGTGGATTACCAACCGTCATATGGTATGTATTGGCCGAGCGGAGTCATGATAGAGGCCAGTTGGGAGCGAGCGACCTTACTTCTCTCTATAATCAATATTGGTTAGTAGTACTTGGATCTTGCTGATGAAGGTGGTCGCTTTTTGAGATTTGAGGCTGATCGTCTAAAACTGTCTTTCGCGAGGCCCTTGGCCGAGCAGTGGTTGTTATTTTGTTGCGTAATAATGGTACCGATCGATAGAGCTTAACAAGAGCTTTCCAACGGTGGTCATATTGTTGATTTTATCAAATTTTGACTCTATTTGGTGGAATTTCAATTCGGGCTCAGAAGCAGAATTTCAAGCCGTCAGCCACTTTCTAGACCTGTTTTTGACTGATTCGATTCTCAAATTCGGCTCCAATGCGGCTGATTATACGCCTAATCGATAGAGCGCGATGAGAGCTTTCCAAAACGACACTTATCGCCGTCATTGGCCGCGTAGGAGACAAGATATCGGCAGTAGATAGCACACATCATCATGGTGCATTGATCTGATGTGATGCTGATGCGTCGAGAAGTGACTTTTTGATGCGACACCAAAATCAAGATGCCCGTCTCAAAAAGTTCGCCATTCATGCCACAGAACGAAGCATCACGCACGCACCGAAGATAGATCCGAAGTCCGTCCATCCAATCCAAGCAATCAATCAATCAACCTACCGTAGATACCATACCGTACGTCATGACCACACATCATCAACATCATCTCGATTATCATCTAACTACTACATGAACATATCATTCAATTCACCGACGGGACAATAAAACGGACCTTCTTACCTTACGACGACGGGCCTCTCTACATCATACAATATATAATAATAATATTCGATATTATACTTATCAAGCACGGCACGACGACAAGAGAAAGAATCATCTCTCAGCATTCAGCATTCAGCAGTACCATATCATCTCTCTCGACAGATATATATTATATAGATCGATTCCATAAAATCAGCTTGGCCTTATCAAAACGTACGCTTCACGCTAGCTACAGGATATGTGTATGGTACGGTACCAAGTCATCATGATATCCTACGCTTATGCCTCAACCTTCATTTTCTTCTTCTTCGTGTTGCTAGCTTGCTGCTCGAGCACGACGAGTGCATGGTCGCTTTCATCTTCACCTTCATCAAGATCATTAAGATCATCGAGCGCCGCGCTATCAAAATCAAAACAATATCATTCCAATCATCTTCATCATCAGGATGATCATCAATGTCAATGTCATTCCGAATATAAATATAAATATTGCTCAGCGATATTCTCCACAAATCATCTCAGTCTCAGATCATCTTCATCATCAGACGACTACTACTAATATTGATATTGATATTGATATTGGCGCCAACAATCTCAATCGTAATGGTAATGATAATGATGATATTGAAGAATCAATATCATCAATATCATCGCTCGCTCTCATTATGATTCTATTATTTATCATGCATGCACATGACAATCAACCAAATAATCCGCAATAAAATATATATATGAATATTACTGTTTACTCCTCTTTTACACTGTTTCATTCACCTTTCTCTTGCTATCTTGACACTTGTAGTCGTCGTATCAAGGCGATGAGTGGTGTTTTAAAATCCTCTCATCGAGATCTATCGATGAAACATACTGCCAAGCCCAAACATCGATCTTTTGTCAATGAACTCAACTCAAGAAGGAATACCACTTTATCTGATATTGGTTGTGTGTCATATATTGATTATAGAGAGAAGTAAGGTCGCTCGCTTCGCTCGCTCCGCTTCGCTCGCTCCCAGATTTCGGAAATTGAACAGAATGACAAGGCGGCAATTTCAATTTCAATTCCATCATTATCATTGATAACGTCAGTCAACAATGACAACTACTTCGCCTTCGGCTCACTCCACAAGGAGTGCATTTTCATCAATATCAACATTACCGATGGCAATAACAACATTACAATCGACAGCTCACTCGCCTGGCGGCTCACTCGCTACGGCGAAAGTAAAATAGATATTGTCTACTGGGATAGGTTACATCTTGCAGTTTAAGTAGTAGAAGTGCTCGCTCGCTTCGCTCGCTCACACCGACACATTCTCCTCGCCCACCACCGCCAGCTAAGTGTCGATGGTGGTGGTAGCAGCAGTGGTAGCAACAGTGGTGGTGGCGGGTGAGAATTGAGACTGTGTCGGTGATGATGGAATGATGGATTTGGTATTACTGTTGCGGTGGTGGAGGATGAGATGGTGTTATTGTTGTTTGTATTGTAGTATGAGTGTATTTTGTCATTCCACCACCGCTACTGTCATTACCAAGTAGTATTGGTTGTGGCGGTGGTGGAATGGAATGATGTAACTTCCACCACCGCCACTAACATAGGCGGTGGTGAAAGTGAATGCCAATCCCTGGTAGTAGTGGCGGTGGTGGATGTAATCCAATGATGAATGATAGGAGTATACAGTATACGATACCAATGTTCATGTGGCGGCGGTGGAATGATGTATGATGGTGGTGGATTACCAACCGTCATATGGTATGTATTGGCCGAGCGGAGTCATGATAGAGGCCAGTTGGGAGCGAGCGACCTTACTTCTCTCTATAATCAATATTGGTTAGTAGTACTTGGATCTTGCTGATGAAGGTGGTCGCTTTTTGAGATTTGAGGCTGATCGTCTAAAACTGTCTTTCGCGAGGCCCTTGGCCGAGCAGTGGTTGTTATTTTGTTGCGTAATAATGGTACCGATCGATAGAGCTTAACAAGAGCTTTCCAACGGTGGTCATATTGTTGATTTTATCAAATTTTGACTCTATTTGGTGGAATTTCAATTCGGGCTCAGAAGCAGAATTTCAAGCCGTCAGCCACTTTCTAGACCTGTTTTTGACTGATTCGATTCTCAAATTCGGCTCCAATGCGGCTGATTATACGCCTAATCGATAGAGCGCGATGAGAGCTTTCCAAAACGACACTTATCGCCGTCATTGGCCGCGTAGGAGACAAGATATCGGCAGTAGATAGCACACATCATCATGGTGCATTGATCTGATGTGATGCTGATGCGTCGAGAAGTGACTTTTTGATGCGACACCAAAATCAAGATGCCCGTCTCAAAAAGTTCGCCATTCATGCCACAGAACGAAGCATCACGCACGCACCGAAGATAGATCCGAAGTCCGTCCATCCAATCCAAGCAATCAATCAATCAACCTACCGTAGATACCATACCGTACGTCATGACCACACATCATCAACATCATCTCGATTATCATCTAACTACTACATGAACATATCATTCAATTCACCGACGGGACAATAAAACGGACCTTCTTACCTTACGACGACGGGCCTCTCTACATCATACAATATATAATAATAATATTCGATATTATACTTATCAAGCACGGCACGACGACAAGAGAAAGAATCATCTCTCAGCATTCAGCATTCAGCAGTACCATATCATCTCTCTCGACAGATATATATTATATAGATCGATTCCATAAAATCAGCTTGGCCTTATCAAAACGTACGCTTCACGCTAGCTACAGGATATGTGTATGGTACGGTACCAAGTCATCATGATATCCTACGCTTATGCCTCAACCTTCATTTTCTTCTTCTTCGTGTTGCTAGCTTGCTGCTCGAGCACGACGAGTGCATGGTCGCTTTCATCTTCACCTTCATCAAGATCATTAAGATCATCGAGCGCCGCGCTATCAAAATCAAAACAATATCATTCCAATCATCTTCATCATCAGGATGATCATCAATGTCAATGTCATTCCGAATATAAATATAAATATTGCTCAGCGATATTATCCACAAATCATCTCAGTCTCAGTCTCAGATCATCTTCATCATCAGACGACTACTACTACTAATATTGATATTGATATTGGCGCCAACAATCTCAATCGTAATGGTAATGATAATGATGATATTGAAGAATCAATATCATCAATATCATCGCTCGCTCTCATTATGATTCTATTATTTATCATGCATGCACATGACAATCAACCAAATAATCCGCAATAAAATATATATATGAATATTACTGTTTACTCCTCTTTTACACTGTTTCATTCACCTTTCTCTTGCTATCTTGACACTTGTAGTCGTCGTATCAAGGCGATGAGTGGTGTTTTAAAATCCTCTCATCGAGATCTATCGATGAAACATACTGCCAAGCCCAAACATCGATCTTTTGTCAATGAACTCAACTCAAGAAGGAATACCACTTTATCTGATATTGGTTGTGTGTCATATATTGATTATAGAGAGAAGTAAGGTCGCTCGCTTCGCTCGCTCCGCTTCGCTCGCTCCCAGATTTCGGAAATTGAACAGAATGACAAGGCGGCAATTTCAATTTCAATTCCATCATTATCATTGATAACGTCAGTCAACAATGACAACTACTTCGCCTTCGGCTCACTCCACAAGGAGTGCATTTTCATCAATATCAACATTACCGATGGCAATAACAACATTACAATCGACAGCTCACTCGCCTGGCGGCTCACTCGCTACGGCGAAAGTAAAATAGATATTGTCTACTGGGATAGGTTACATCTTGCAGTTTAAGTAGTAGAAGTGCTCGCTCGCTTCGCTCGCTCACACCGACACATTCTCCTCGCCCACCACCGCCAGCTAAGTGTCGATGGTGGTGGTAGCAGCAGTGGTAGCAACAGTGGTGGTGGCGGGTGAGAATTGAGACTGTGTCGGTGATGATGGAATGATGGATTTGGTATTACTGTTGCGGTGGTGGAGGATGAGATGGTGTTATTGTTGTTTGTATTGTAGTATGAGTGTATTTTGTCATTCCACCACCGCTACTGTCATTACCAAGTAGTATTGGTTGTGGCGGTGGTGGAATGGAATGATGTAACTTCCACCACCGCCACTAACATAGGCGGTGGTGAAAGTGAATGCCAATCCCTGGTAGTAGTGGCGGTGGTGGATGTAATCCAATGATGAATGATAGGAGTATACAGTATACGATACCAATGTTCATGTGGCGGCGGTGGAATGATGTATGATGGTGGTGGATTACCAACCGTCATATGGTATGTATTGGCCGAGCGGAGTCATGATAGAGGCCAGTTGGGAGCGAGCGACCTTACTTCTCTCTATAATCAATATTGGTTAGTAGTACTTGGATCTTGCTGATGAAGGTGGTCGCTTTTTGAGATTTGAGGCTGATCGTCTAAAACTGTCTTTCGCGAGGCCCTTGGCCGAGCAGTGGTTGTTATTTTGTTGCGTAATAATGGTACCGATCGATAGAGCTTAACAAGAGCTTTCCAACGGTGGTCATATTGTTGATTTTATCAAATTTTGACTCTATTTGGTGGAATTTCAATTCGGGCTCAGAAGCAGAATTTCAAGCCGTCAGCCACTTTCTAGACCTGTTTTTGACTGATTCGATTCTCAAATTCGGCTCCAATGCGGCTGATTATACGCCTAATCGATAGAGCGCGATGAGAGCTTTCCAAAACGACACTTATCGCCGTCATTGGCCGCGTAGGAGACAAGATATCGGCAGTAGATAGCACACATCATCATGGTGCATTGATCTGATGTGATGCTGATGCGTCGAGAAGTGACTTTTTGATGCGACACCAAAATCAAGATGCCCGTCTCAAAAAGTTCGCCATTCATGCCACAGAACGAAGCATCACGCACGCACCGAAGATAGATCCGAAGTCCGTCCATCCAATCCAAGCAATCAATCAATCAACCTACCGTAGATACCATACCGTACGTCATGACCACACTCATCAACATCATCTCGATTATCATCTAACTACTACATGAACATATCATTCAATTCACCGACGGGACAATAAAACGGACCTTCTTACCTTACGACGACGGGCCTCTCTACATCATACAATATATAATAATAATATTCGATATTATACTTATCAAGCACGGCACGACGACAAGAGAAAGAATCATCTCTCAGCTTCAGCATTCAGCAGTACCATATCATCTCTCTCGACAGATATATATTATATAGATCGATTCCATAAAATCAGCTTGGCCTTATCAAAACGTACGCTTCACGCTAGCTACAGGATATGTGTATGGTACGGTACCAAGTCATCATGATATCCTACGCTTATGCCTCAACCTTCATTTTCTTCTTCTTCGTGTTGCTAGCTTGCTGCTCGAGCACGACGAGTGCATGGTCGCTTTCATCTTCACCTTCATCAAGATCATTAAGATCATCGAGCGCCGCGCTATCAAAACAATATCATTCCAATCATCTTCATCATCAGGATGATCATCAATGTCAATGTCATTCCGAATATAAATATAAATATTGCTCAGCGATATTCTCCACAAATCATCTCAGTCTCAGATCATCTTCATCATCAGACGACTACTACTAATATTGATATTGATATTGATATTGGCGCCAACAATCTCAATCGTAATGGTAATGATAATGATGATATTGAAGAATCAATATCATCAATATCATCGCTCGCTCTCATTATGATTCTATTATTTATCATGCATGCACATGACAATCAACCAAATAATCCGCAATAAAATATATATATGAATATTACTGTTTACTCCTCTTTTACACTGTTTCATTCACCTTTCTCTTGCTATCTTGACACTTGTAGTCGTCGTATCAAGGCGATGAGTGGTGTTTTAAAATCCTCTCATCGAGATCTATCGATGAAACATACTGCCAAGCCCAAACATCGATCTTTTGTCAATGAACTCAACTCAAGAAGGAATACCACTTTATCTGATATTGGTTGTGTGTCATATATTGATTATAGAGAGAAGTAAGGTCGCTCGCTTCGCTCGCTCCGCTTCGCTCGCTCCCAGATTTCGGAAATTGAACAGAATGACAAGGCGGCAATTTCAATTTCAATTCCATCATTATCATTGATAACGTCAGTCAACAATGACAACTACTTCGCCTTCGGCTCACTCCACAAGGAGTGCATTTTCATCAATATCAACATTACCGATGGCAATAACAACATTACAATCGACAGCTCACTCGCCTGGCGGCTCACTCGCTACGGCGAAAGTAAAATAGATATTGTCTACTGGGATAGGTTACATCTTGCAGTTTAAGTAGTAGAAGTGCTCGCTCGCTTCGCTCGCTCACACCGACACATTCTCCTCGCCCACCACCGCCAGCTAAGTGTCGATGGTGGTGGTAGCAGCAGTGGTAGCAACAGTGGTGGTGGCGGGTGAGAATTGAGACTGTGTCGGTGATGATGGAATGATGGATTTGGTATTACTGTTGCGGTGGTGGAGGATGAGATGGTGTTATTGTTGTTTGTATTGTAGTATGAGTGTATTTTGTCATTCCACCACCGCTACTGTCATTACCAAGTAGTATTGGTTGTGGCGGTGGTGGAATGGAATGATGTAACTTCCACCACCGCCACTAACATAGGCGGTGGTGAAAGTGAATGCCAATCCCTGGTAGTAGTGGCGGTGGTGGATGTAATCCAATGATGAATGATAGGAGTATACAGTATACGATACCAATGTTCATGTGGCGGCGGTGGAATGATGTATGATGGTGGTGGATTACCAACCGTCATATGGTATGTATTGGCCGAGCGGAGTCATGATAGAGGCCAGTTGGGAGCGAGCGACCTTACTTCTCTCTATAATCAATATTGGTTAGTAGTACTTGGATCTTGCTGATGAAGGTGGTCGCTTTTTGAGATTTGAGGCTGATCGTCTAAAACTGTCTTTCGCGAGGCCCTTGGCCGAGCAGTGGTTGTTATTTTGTTGCGTAATAATGGTACCGATCGATAGAGCTTAACAAGAGCTTTCCAACGGTGGTCATATTGTTGATTTTATCAAATTTTGACTCTATTTGGTGGAATTTCAATTCGGGCTCAGAAGCAGAATTTCAAGCCGTCAGCCACTTTCTAGACCTGTTTTTGACTGATTCGATTCTCAAATTCGGCTCCAATGCGGCTGATTATACGCCTAATCGATAGAGCGCGATGAGAGCTTTCCAAAACGACACTTATCGCCGTCATTGGCCGCGTAGGAGACAAGATATCGGCAGTAGATAGCACACATCATCATGGTGCATTGATCTGATGTGATGCTGATGCGTCGAGAAGTGACTTTTTGATGCGACACCAAAATCAAGATGCCCGTCTCAAAAAGTTCGCCATTCATGCCACAGAACGAAGCATCACGCACGCACCGAAGATAGATCCGAAGTCCGTCCATCCAATCCAAGCAATCAATCAATCAACCTACCGTAGATACCATACCGTACGTCATGACCACACATCATCAACATCATCTCGATTATCATCTAACTACTACATGAACATATCATTCAATTCACCGACGGGACAATAAAACGGACCTTCTTACCTTACGACGACGGGCCTCTCTACATCATACAATATATAATAATAATATTCGATATTATACTTATCAAGCACGGCACGACGACAAGAGAAAGAATCATCTCTCAGCATTCAGCATTCAGCAGTACCATATCATCTCTCTCGACAGATATATATTATATAGATCGATTCCATAAAATCAGCTTGGCCTTATCAAAACGTACGCTTCACGCTAGCTACAGGATATGTGTATGGTACGGTACCAAGTCATCATGATATCCTACGCTTATGCCTCAACCTTCATTTTCTTCTTCTTCGTGTTGCTAGCTTGCTGCTCGAGCACGACGAGTGCATGGTCGCTTTCATCTTCACCTTCATCAAGATCATTAAGATCATCGAGCGCCGCGCTATCAAAACAATATCATTCCAATCATCTTCATCATCAGGATGATCATCAATGTCAATGTCATTCCGAATATAAATATAAATATTGCTCAGCGATATTATCCACAAATCATCTCAGTCTCAGTCTCAGATCATCTTCATCATCAGACGACTACTACTACTAATATTGATATTGATATTGGCGCCAACAATCTCAATCGTAATGGTAATGATAATGATGATATTGAAGAATCAATATCATCAATATCATCGCTCGCTCTCATTATGATTCTATTATTTATCATGCATGCACATGACAATCAACCAAATAATCCGCAATAAAATATATATATGAATATTACTGTTTACTCCTCTTTTACACTGTTTCATTCACCTTTCTCTTGCTATCTTGACACTTGTAGTCGTCGTATCAAGGCGATGAGTGGTGTTTTAAAATCCTCTCATCGAGATCTATCGATGAAACATACTGCCAAGCCCAAACATCGATCTTTTGTCAATGAACTCAACTCAAGAAGGAATACCACTTTATCTGATATTGGTTGTGTGTCATATATTGATTATAGAGAGAAGTAAGGTCGCTCGCTTCGCTCGCTCCGCTTCGCTCGCTCCCAGATTTCGGAAATTGAACAGAATGACAAGGCGGCAATTTCAATTTCAATTCCATCATTATCATTGATAACGTCAGTCAACAATGACAACTACTTCGCCTTCGGCTCACTCCACAAGGAGTGCATTTTCATCAATATCAACATTACCGATGGCAATAACAACATTACAATCGACAGCTCACTCGCCTGGCGGCTCACTCGCTACGGCGAAAGTAAAATAGATATTGTCTACTGGGATAGGTTACATCTTGCAGTTTAAGTAGTAGAAGTGCTCGCTCGCTTCGCTCGCTCACACCGACACATTCTCCTCGCCCACCACCGCCAGCTAAGTGTCGATGGTGGTGGTAGCAGCAGTGGTAGCAACAGTGGTGGTGGCGGGTGAGAATTGAGACTGTGTCGGTGATGATGGAATGATGGATTTGGTATTACTGTTGCGGTGGTGGAGGATGAGATGGTGTTATTGTTGTTTGTATTGTAGTATGAGTGTATTTTGTCATTCCACCACCGCTACTGTCATTACCAAGTAGTATTGGTTGTGGCGGTGGTGGAATGGAATGATGTAACTTCCACCACCGCCACTAACATAGGCGGTGGTGAAAGTGAATGCCAATCCCTGGTAGTAGTGGCGGTGGTGGATGTAATCCAATGATGAATGATAGGAGTATACAGTATACGATACCAATGTTCATGTGGCGGCGGTGGAATGATGTATGATGGTGGTGGATTACCAACCGTCATATGGTATGTATTGGCCGAGCGGAGTCATGATAGAGGCCAGTTGGGAGCGAGCGACCTTACTTCTCTCTATAATCAATATTGGTTAGTAGTACTTGGATCTTGCTGATGAAGGTGGTCGCTTTTTGAGATTTGAGGCTGATCGTCTAAAACTGTCTTTCGCGAGGCCCTTGGCCGAGCAGTGGTTGTTATTTTGTTGCGTAATAATGGTACCGATCGATAGAGCTTAACAAGAGCTTTCCAACGGTGGTCATATTGTTGATTTTATCAAATTTTGACTCTATTTGGTGGAATTTCAATTCGGGCTCAGAAGCAGAATTTCAAGCCGTCAGCCACTTTCTAGACCTGTTTTTGACTGATTCGATTCTCAAATTCGGCTCCAATGCGGCTGATTATACGCCTAATCGATAGAGCGCGATGAGAGCTTTCCAAAACGACACTTATCGCCGTCATTGGCCGCGTAGGAGACAAGATATCGGCAGTAGATAGCACACATCATCATGGTGCATTGATCTGATGTGATGCTGATGCGTCGAGAAGTGACTTTTTGATGCGACACCAAAATCAAGATGCCCGTCTCAAAAAGTTCGCCATTCATGCCACAGAACGAAGCATCACGCACGCACCGAAGATAGATCCGAAGTCCGTCCATCCAATCCAAGCAATCAATCAATCAACCTACCGTAGATACCATACCGTACGTCATGACCACACATCATCAACATCATCTCGATTATCATCTAACTACTACATGAACATATCATTCAATTCACCGACGGGACAATAAAACGGACCTTCTTACCTTACGACGACGGGCCTCTCTACATCATACAATATATAATAATAATATTCGATATTATACTTATCAAGCACGGCACGACGACAAGAGAAAGAATCATCTCTCAGCATTCAGCATTCAGCAGTACCATATCATCTCTCTCGACAGATATATATTATATAGATCGATTCCATAAAATCAGCTTGGCCTTATCAAAACGTACGCTTCACGCTAGCTACAGGATATGTGTATGGTACGGTACCAAGTCATCATGATATCCTACGCTTATGCCTCAACCTTCATTTTCTTCTTCTTCGTGTTGCTAGCTTGCTGCTCGAGCACGACGAGTGCATGGTCGCTTTCATCTTCACCTTCATCAAGATCATTAAGATCATCGAGCGCCGCGCTATCAAAACAATATCATTCCAATCATCTTCATCATCAGGATGATCATCAATGTCAATGTCATTCCGAATATAAATATAAATATTGCTCAGCGATATTCTCCACAAATCATCTCAGTCTCAGATCATCTTCATCTCAGACGACTACTACTAATATTGATATTGATATTGATATTGGCGCCAACAATCTCAATCGTAATGGTAATGATAATGATGATATTGAAGAATCAATATCATCAATATCATCGCTCGCTCTCATTATGATTCTATTATTTATCATGCATGCACATGACAATCAACCAAATAATCCGCAATAAAATATATATATGAATATTACTGTTTACTCCTCTTTTACACTGTTTCATTCACCTTTCTCTTGCTATCTTGACACTTGTAGTCGTCGTATCAAGGCGATGAGTGGTGTTTTAAAATCCTCTCATCGAGATCTATCGATGAAACATACTGCCAAGCCCAAACATCGATCTTTTGTCAATGAACTCAACTCAAGAAGGAATACCACTTTATCTGATATTGGTTGTGTGTCATATATTGATTATAGAGAGAAGTAAGGTCGCTCGCTTCGCTCGCTCCGCTTCGCTCGCTCCCAGATTTCGGAAATTGAACAGAATGACAAGGCGGCAATTTCAATTTCAATTCCATCATTATCATTGATAACGTCAGTCAACAATGACAACTACTTCGCCTTCGGCTCACTCCACAAGGAGTGCATTTTCATCAATATCAACATTACCGATGGCAATAACAACATTACAATCGACAGCTCACTCGCCTGGCGGCTCACTCGCTACGGCGAAAGTAAAATAGATATTGTCTACTGGGATAGGTTACATCTTGCAGTTTAAGTAGTAGAAGTGCTCGCTCGCTTCGCTCGCTCACACCGACACATTCTCCTCGCCCACCACCGCCAGCTAAGTGTCGATGGTGGTGGTAGCAGCAGTGGTAGCAACAGTGGTGGTGGCGGGTGAGAATTGAGACTGTGTCGGTGATGATGGAATGATGGATTTGGTATTACTGTTGCGGTGGTGGAGGATGAGATGGTGTTATTGTTGTTTGTATTGTAGTATGAGTGTATTTTGTCATTCCACCACCGCTACTGTCATTACCAAGTAGTATTGGTTGTGGCGGTGGTGGAATGGAATGATGTAACTTCCACCACCGCCACTAACATAGGCGGTGGTGAAAGTGAATGCCAATCCCTGGTAGTAGTGGCGGTGGTGGATGTAATCCAATGATGAATGATAGGAGTATACAGTATACGATACCAATGTTCATGTGGCGGCGGTGGAATGATGTATGATGGTGGTGGATTACCAACCGTCATATGGTATGTATTGGCCGAGCGGAGTCATGATAGAGGCCAGTTGGGAGCGAGCGACCTTACTTCTCTCTATAATCAATATTGGTTAGTAGTACTTGGATCTTGCTGATGAAGGTGGTCGCTTTTTGAGATTTGAGGCTGATCGTCTAAAACTGTCTTTCGCGAGGCCCTTGGCCGAGCAGTGGTTGTTATTTTGTTGCGTAATAATGGTACCGATCGATAGAGCTTAACAAGAGCTTTCCAACGGTGGTCATATTGTTGATTTTATCAAATTTTGACTCTATTTGGTGGAATTTCAATTCGGGCTCAGAAGCAGAATTTCAAGCCGTCAGCCACTTTCTAGACCTGTTTTTGACTGATTCGATTCTCAAATTCGGCTCCAATGCGGCTGATTATACGCCTAATCGATAGAGCGCGATGAGAGCTTTCCAAAACGACACTTATCGCCGTCATTGGCCGCGTAGGAGACAAGATATCGGCAGTAGATAGCACACATCATCATGGTGCATTGATCTGATGTGATGCTGATGCGTCGAGAAGTGACTTTTTGATGCGACACCAAAATCAAGATGCCCGTCTCAAAAAGTTCGCCATTCATGCCACAGAACGAAGCATCACGCACGCACCGAAGATAGATCCGAAGTCCGTCCATCCAATCCAAGCAATCAATCAATCAACCTACCGTAGATACCATACCGTACGTCATGACCACACTCATCAACATCATCTCGATTATCATCTAACTACTACATGAACATATCATTCAATTCACCGACGGGACAATAAAACGGACCTTCTTACCTTACGACGACGGGCCTCTCTACATCATACAATATATAATAATAATATTCGATATTATACTTATCAAGCACGGCACGACGACAAGAGAAAGAATCATCTCTCAGCTTCAGCATTCAGCAGTACCATATCATCTCTCTCGACAGATATATATTATATAGATCGATTCCATAAAATCAGCTTGGCCTTATCAAAACGTACGCTTCACGCTAGCTACAGGATATGTGTATGGTACGGTACCAAGTCATCATGATATCCTACGCTTATGCCTCAACCTTCATTTTCTTCTTCTTCGTGTTGCTAGCTTGCTGCTCGAGCACGACGAGTGCATGGTCGCTTTCATCTTCACCTTCATCAAGATCATTAAGATCATCGAGCGCCGCGCTATCAAAACAATATCATTCCAATCATCTTCATCATCAGGATGATCATCAATGTCAATGTCATTCCGAATATAAATATAAATATTGCTCAGCGATATTCTCCACAAATCATCTCAGTCTCAGATCATCTTCATCATCAGACGACTACTACTAATATTGATATTGATATTGATATTGGCGCCAACAATCTCAATCGTAATGGTAATGATAATGATGATATTGAAGAATCAATATCATCAATATCATCGCTCGCTCTCATTATGATTCTATTATTTATCATGCATGCACATGACAATCAACCAAATAATCCGCAATAAAATATATATATGAATATTACTGTTTACTCCTCTTTTACACTGTTTCATTCACCTTTCTCTTGCTATCTTGACACTTGTAGTCGTCGTATCAAGGCGATGAGTGGTGTTTTAAAATCCTCTCATCGAGATCTATCGATGAAACATACTGCCAAGCCCAAACATCGATCTTTTGTCAATGAACTCAACTCAAGAAGGAATACCACTTTATCTGATATTGGTTGTGTGTCATATATTGATTATAGAGAGAAGTAAGGTCGCTCGCTTCGCTCGCTCCGCTTCGCTCGCTCCCAGATTTCGGAAATTGAACAGAATGACAAGGCGGCAATTTCAATTTCAATTCCATCATTATCATTGATAACGTCAGTCAACAATGACAACTACTTCGCCTTCGGCTCACTCCACAAGGAGTGCATTTTCATCAATATCAACATTACCGATGGCAATAACAACATTACAATCGACAGCTCACTCGCCTGGCGGCTCACTCGCTACGGCGAAAGTAAAATAGATATTGTCTACTGGGATAGGTTACATCTTGCAGTTTAAGTAGTAGAAGTGCTCGCTCGCTTCGCTCGCTCACACCGACACATTCTCCTCGCCCACCACCGCCAGCTAAGTGTCGATGGTGGTGGTAGCAGCAGTGGTAGCAACAGTGGTGGTGGCGGGTGAGAATTGAGACTGTGTCGGTGATGATGGAATGATGGATTTGGTATTACTGTTGCGGTGGTGGAGGATGAGATGGTGTTATTGTTGTTTGTATTGTAGTATGAGTGTATTTTGTCATTCCACCACCGCTACTGTCATTACCAAGTAGTATTGGTTGTGGCGGTGGTGGAATGGAATGATGTAACTTCCACCACCGCCACTAACATAGGCGGTGGTGAAAGTGAATGCCAATCCCTGGTAGTAGTGGCGGTGGTGGATGTAATCCAATGATGAATGATAGGAGTATACAGTATACGATACCAATGTTCATGTGGCGGCGGTGGAATGATGTATGATGGTGGTGGATTACCAACCGTCATATGGTATGTATTGGCCGAGCGGAGTCATGATAGAGGCCAGTTGGGAGCGAGCGACCTTACTTCTCTCTATAATCAATATTGGTTAGTAGTACTTGGATCTTGCTGATGAAGGTGGTCGCTTTTTGAGATTTGAGGCTGATCGTCTAAAACTGTCTTTCGCGAGGCCCTTGGCCGAGCAGTGGTTGTTATTTTGTTGCGTAATAATGGTACCGATCGATAGAGCTTAACAAGAGCTTTCCAACGGTGGTCATATTGTTGATTTTATCAAATTTTGACTCTATTTGGTGGAATTTCAATTCGGGCTCAGAAGCAGAATTTCAAGCCGTCAGCCACTTTCTAGACCTGTTTTTGACTGATTCGATTCTCAAATTCGGCTCCAATGCGGCTGATTATACGCCTAATCGATAGAGCGCGATGAGAGCTTTCCAAAACGACACTTATCGCCGTCATTGGCCGCGTAGGAGACAAGATATCGGCAGTAGATAGCACACATCATCATGGTGCATTGATCTGATGTGATGCTGATGCGTCGAGAAGTGACTTTTTGATGCGACACCAAAATCAAGATGCCCGTCTCAAAAAGTTCGCCATTCATGCCACAGAACGAAGCATCACGCACGCACCGAAGATAGATCCGAAGTCCGTCCATCCAATCCAAGCAATCAATCAATCAACCTACCGTAGATACCATACCGTACGTCATGACCACACATCATCAACATCATCTCGATTATCATCTAACTACTACATGAACATATCATTCAATTCACCGACGGGACAATAAAACGGACCTTCTTACCTTACGACGACGGGCCTCTCTACATCATACAATATATAATAATAATATTCGATATTATACTTATCAAGCACGGCACGACGACAAGAGAAAGAATCATCTCTCAGCATTCAGCATTCAGCAGTACCATATCATCTCTCTCGACAGATATATATTATATAGATCGATTCCATAAAATCAGCTTGGCCTTATCAAAACGTACGCTTCACGCTAGCTACAGGATATGTGTATGGTACGGTACCAAGTCATCATGATATCCTACGCTTATGCCTCAACCTTCATTTTCTTCTTCTTCGTGTTGCTAGCTTGCTGCTCGAGCACGACGAGTGCATGGTCGCTTTCATCTTCACCTTCATCAAGATCATTAAGATCATCGAGCGCCGCGCTATCAAAACAATATCATTCCAATCATCTTCATCATCAGGATGATCATCAATGTCAATGTCATTCCGAATATAAATATAAATATTGCTCAGCGATATTATCCACAAATCATCTCAGTCTCAGTCTCAGATCATCTTCATCATCAGACGACTACTACTACTAATATTGATATTGATATTGGCGCCAACAATCTCAATCGTAATGGTAATGATAATGATGATATTGAAGAATCAATATCATCAATATCATCGCTCGCTCTCATTATGATTCTATTATTTATCATGCATGCACATGACAATCAACCAAATAATCCGCAATAAAATATATATATGAATATTACTGTTTACTCCTCTTTTACACTGTTTCATTCACCTTTCTCTTGCTATCTTGACACTTGTAGTCGTCGTATCAAGGCGATGAGTGGTGTTTTAAAATCCTCTCATCGAGATCTATCGATGAAACATACTGCCAAGCCCAAACATCGATCTTTTGTCAATGAACTCAACTCAAGAAGGAATACCACTTTATCTGATATTGGTTGTGTGTCATATATTGATTATAGAGAGAAGTAAGGTCGCTCGCTTCGCTCGCTCCGCTTCGCTCGCTCCCAGATTTCGGAAATTGAACAGAATGACAAGGCGGCAATTTCAATTTCAATTCCATCATTATCATTGATAACGTCAGTCAACAATGACAACTACTTCGCCTTCGGCTCACTCCACAAGGAGTGCATTTTCATCAATATCAACATTACCGATGGCAATAACAACATTACAATCGACAGCTCACTCGCCTGGCGGCTCACTCGCTACGGCGAAAGTAAAATAGATATTGTCTACTGGGATAGGTTACATCTTGCAGTTTAAGTAGTAGAAGTGCTCGCTCGCTTCGCTCGCTCACACCGACACATTCTCCTCGCCCACCACCGCCAGCTAAGTGTCGATGGTGGTGGTAGCAGCAGTGGTAGCAACAGTGGTGGTGGCGGGTGAGAATTGAGACTGTGTCGGTGATGATGGAATGATGGATTTGGTATTACTGTTGCGGTGGTGGAGGATGAGATGGTGTTATTGTTGTTTGTATTGTAGTATGAGTGTATTTTGTCATTCCACCACCGCTACTGTCATTACCAAGTAGTATTGGTTGTGGCGGTGGTGGAATGGAATGATGTAACTTCCACCACCGCCACTAACATAGGCGGTGGTGAAAGTGAATGCCAATCCCTGGTAGTAGTGGCGGTGGTGGATGTAATCCAATGATGAATGATAGGAGTATACAGTATACGATACCAATGTTCATGTGGCGGCGGTGGAATGATGTATGATGGTGGTGGATTACCAACCGTCATATGGTATGTATTGGCCGAGCGGAGTCATGATAGAGGCCAGTTGGGAGCGAGCGACCTTACTTCTCTCTATAATCAATATTGGTTAGTAGTACTTGGATCTTGCTGATGAAGGTGGTCGCTTTTTGAGATTTGAGGCTGATCGTCTAAAACTGTCTTTCGCGAGGCCCTTGGCCGAGCAGTGGTTGTTATTTTGTTGCGTAATAATGGTACCGATCGATAGAGCTTAACAAGAGCTTTCCAACGGTGGTCATATTGTTGATTTTATCAAATTTTGACTCTATTTGGTGGAATTTCAATTCGGGCTCAGAAGCAGAATTTCAAGCCGTCAGCCACTTTCTAGACCTGTTTTTGACTGATTCGATTCTCAAATTCGGCTCCAATGCGGCTGATTATACGCCTAATCGATAGAGCGCGATGAGAGCTTTCCAAAACGACACTTATCGCCGTCATTGGCCGCGTAGGAGACAAGATATCGGCAGTAGATAGCACACATCATCATGGTGCATTGATCTGATGTGATGCTGATGCGTCGAGAAGTGACTTTTTGATGCGACACCAAAATCAAGATGCCCGTCTCAAAAAGTTCGCCATTCATGCCACAGAACGAAGCATCACGCACGCACCGAAGATAGATCCGAAGTCCGTCCATCCAATCCAAGCAATCAATCAATCAACCTACCGTAGATACCATACCGTACGTCATGACCACACTCATCAACATCATCTCGATTATCATCTAACTACTACATGAACATATCATTCAATTCACCGACGGGACAATAAAACGGACCTTCTTACCTTACGACGACGGGCCTCTCTACATCATACAATATATAATAATAATATTCGATATTATACTTATCAAGCACGGCACGACGACAAGAGAAAGAATCATCTCTCAGCATTCAGCATTCAGCAGTACCATATCATCTCTCTCGACAGATATATATTATATAGATCGATTCCATAAAATCAGCTTGGCCTTATCAAAACGTACGCTTCACGCTAGCTACAGGATATGTGTATGGTACGGTACCAAGTCATCATGATATCCTACGCTTATGCCTCAACCTTCATTTTCTTCTTCTTCGTGTTGCTAGCTTGCTGCTCGAGCACGACGAGTGCATGGTCGCTTTCATCTTCACCTTCATCAAGATCATTAAGATCATCGAGCGCCGCGCTATCAAAATCAAAACAATATCATTCCAATCATCTTCATCATCAGGATGATCATCAATGTCAATGTCATTCCGAATATAAATATAAATATTGCTCAGCGATATTATCCACAAATCATCTCAGTCTCAGATCATCTTCATCATCAGACGACTACTACTAATATTGATATTGATATTGATATTGGCGCCAACAATCTCAATCGTAATGGTAATGATAATGATGATATTGAAGAATCAATATCATCAATATCATCGCTCGCTCTCATTATGATTCTATTATTTATCATGCATGCACATGACAATCAACCAAATAATCCGCAATAAAATATATATATGAATATTACTGTTTACTCCTCTTTTACACTGTTTCATTCACCTTTCTCTTGCTATCTTGACACTTGTAGTCGTCGTATCAAGGCGATGAGTGGTGTTTTAAAATCCTCTCATCGAGATCTATCGATGAAACATACTGCCAAGCCCAAACATCGATCTTTTGTCAATGAACTCAACTCAAGAAGGAATACCACTTTATCTGATATTGGTTGTGTGTCATATATTGATTATAGAGAGAAGTAAGGTCGCTCGCTTCGCTCGCTCCGCTTCGCTCGCTCCCAGATTTCGGAAATTGAACAGAATGACAAGGCGGCAATTTCAATTTCAATTCCATCATTATCATTGATAACGTCAGTCAACAATGACAACTACTTCGCCTTCGGCTCACTCCACAAGGAGTGCATTTTCATCAATATCAACATTACCGATGGCAATAACAACATTACAATCGACAGCTCACTCGCCTGGCGGCTCACTCGCTACGGCGAAAGTAAAATAGATATTGTCTACTGGGATAGGTTACATCTTGCAGTTTAAGTAGTAGAAGTGCTCGCTCGCTTCGCTCGCTCACACCGACACATTCTCCTCGCCCACCACCGCCAGCTAAGTGTCGATGGTGGTGGTAGCAGCAGTGGTAGCAACAGTGGTGGTGGCGGGTGAGAATTGAGACTGTGTCGGTGATGATGGAATGATGGATTTGGTATTACTGTTGCGGTGGTGGAGGATGAGATGGTGTTATTGTTGTTTGTATTGTAGTATGAGTGTATTTTGTCATTCCACCACCGCTACTGTCATTACCAAGTAGTATTGGTTGTGGCGGTGGTGGAATGGAATGATGTAACTTCCACCACCGCCACTAACATAGGCGGTGGTGAAAGTGAATGCCAATCCCTGGTAGTAGTGGCGGTGGTGGATGTAATCCAATGATGAATGATAGGAGTATACAGTATACGATACCAATGTTCATGTGGCGGCGGTGGAATGATGTATGATGGTGGTGGATTACCAACCGTCATATGGTATGTATTGGCCGAGCGGAGTCATGATAGAGGCCAGTTGGGAGCGAGCGACCTTACTTCTCTCTATAATCAATATTGGTTAGTAGTACTTGGATCTTGCTGATGAAGGTGGTCGCTTTTTGAGATTTGAGGCTGATCGTCTAAAACTGTCTTTCGCGAGGCCCTTGGCCGAGCAGTGGTTGTTATTTTGTTGCGTAATAATGGTACCGATCGATAGAGCTTAACAAGAGCTTTCCAACGGTGGTCATATTGTTGATTTTATCAAATTTTGACTCTATTTGGTGGAATTTCAATTCGGGCTCAGAAGCAGAATTTCAAGCCGTCAGCCACTTTCTAGACCTGTTTTTGACTGATTCGATTCTCAAATTCGGCTCCAATGCGGCTGATTATACGCCTAATCGATAGAGCGCGATGAGAGCTTTCCAAAACGACACTTATCGCCGTCATTGGCCGCGTAGGAGACAAGATATCGGCAGTAGATAGCACACATCATCATGGTGCATTGATCTGATGTGATGCTGATGCGTCGAGAAGTGACTTTTTGATGCGACACCAAAATCAAGATGCCCGTCTCAAAAAGTTCGCCATTCATGCCACAGAACGAAGCATCACGCACGCACCGAAGATAGATCCGAAGTCCGTCCATCCAATCCAAGCAATCAATCAATCAACCTACCGTAGATACCATACCGTACGTCATGACCACACATCATCAACATCATCTCGATTATCATCTAACTACTACATGAACATATCATTCAATTCACCGACGGGACAATAAAACGGACCTTCTTACCTTACGACGACGGGCCTCTCTACATCATACAATATATAATAATAATATTCGATATTATACTTATCAAGCACGGCACGACGACAAGAGAAAGAATCATCTCTCAGCATTCAGCATTCAGCAGTACCATATCATCTCTCTCGACAGATATATATTATATAGATCGATTCCATAAAATCAGCTTGGCCTTATCAAAACGTACGCTTCACGCTAGCTACAGGATATGTGTATGGTACGGTACCAAGTCATCATGATATCCTACGCTTATGCCTCAACCTTCATTTTCTTCTTCTTCGTGTTGCTAGCTTGCTGCTCGAGCACGACGAGTGCATGGTCGCTTTCATCTTCACCTTCATCAAGATCATTAAGATCATCGAGCGCCGCGCTATCAAAATCAAAACAATATCATTCCAATCATCTTCATCATCAGGATGATCATCAATGTCAATGTCATTCCGAATATAAATATAAATATTGCTCAGCGATATTCTCCACAAATCATCTCAGTCACAGTCTCAGATCATCTTCATCATCATCATCAGACGACGACGGCTCATCATCATCAGACGACAATGACACCTCAAACTCAACGCCAACCTCCACCGGATCAACCGCCATAATTCTCAATCTAAACGCACGATCCGTCAGCGGATCATCGAAAGAACTCATCTCGCTAGCATCGAGTATCGTAGGTGAAGAGCACGTGTATGTCACGCGGACTATTGAAGATGCGCTGGCAGCTGCTAGGATGGTGGTTAGGAAGGGCAGCATTAGCAGATCAAGAGCTACTACTACTACTAATATTGATATTGATATTGATATTGGCGCCAACAATCTCAATCGTAATGATGATGGTAATGATGATGATAATGATGATATTGAAGAATCAATATCATCAATATCATCGCTCGCTCTCATTATGATTCTATTATTTATCATGCATGCACATGACAATCAACCAAATGAAAATAATCCGCAATAAAATATATATAAATATATATATATGAATATTACTGTTTACTCCTCATTTACACTGTTTCATTCACCTTTCTCTTGCTATCTTGACACTTGTATTGGTCGAATCAAGGCGATGAGTAGTGATTTCGAATCCTCTCGTCAAGCTCTATCAATTTATTGTAGTTTCAAGGCATAATATCAACCCTTTGACAATGTACTCAACTAAATCGACCGTACCCCTAGAAAGTCATCCCCAGCGCCAGAGCCGCCCCAAAATTTTGAAATTTCAACAAAATGAACAAAAAGACCCTCCTCCTCATCAACATGACCATCATATCATTATCAACATTACCAACAACAATGACAGCTCACTCGCCTTCCGGCTCGCTCGTCCATTCCACTGCCGTCATTGCCGTCATGAAATGAATAATAATCACTGCTCGGCCTCGCAAGCTCGCCCTCGCCAAAAACACACTTCCTTAATGCTGTAATATCATGACGGTTGGTACGATGTATATCAAACGCTGCGCTGAAGAACGACGGCGTAGATCAGCGTGTTCATGATTGGTTGGTACGATGTGTGTGTGATAATAACCACAGTTCGGCCTCGCTACCGCTCACCCTCACACAACACAGAAGTAGAAGATCAGCGTGATCATGATTGGTTCGATGGTGTGCAGTGAGTGATTGGTTGGTACGGGTGATGATGATGAGTTGGTATTTGTACTTTCGGCGGCGGTGGAGTGGTTGCTGTGGCGGTGGTGGTGAGGTTGATTGAACCTGTTACATTATGATACATTCATCCACCACCACCACCGCCATAACAAACCAATCATCATTACTTCTTCATCATGTTGTCGGCGGTGGTGTTGTTGTTGGATGAGGCAATGGAGAAGAAGCGAAGTTGTAGTATTGTTCAGTGTGGCGGTGGATTGTTTGGAGTATTATTGCGATGGTGGTGGCGGTGGTGAGATGAGTGTGGAATGTATATCATCCACCACCGCCGCCGATGACATTCAGTGTGGCGGTGGTGGAATGATGGACGATACCTTGATGAAGTGGAAGTGTATTTGCGAGGGTGAGCGGAGCGAGGCCGAGCAGAGAGTAGTTGGATTACACTGATCGATACTTCTGTCTTCAGCGAAGCGTTTGATGCGCTGCACCTGAAGTTAAGTTCATGATATTATTGCATTACCACCTAATTCAGCGAAGCGTTGGATTTCGACGTGTACCGATTGTCTGGATGATGCTGATTGAAATGGACGCTTTTTCGCGAGGGCGAGCTTGCGAGGCCGAGCAGTGGTTATTCATTTAGACAATTTGTTGTGTAATAATGGTACAATACTAATCAAATCAGCTTCAAGAAAGCTTTCTAACGGTGGTCATATTGTATTTTTATCAAATTTGAATTCGGATGTGAAATTCTGGATCCGGAGCCGGATTCCGAGCTGCTGGTCTCTTTCTAGACCTGTTTTTGACTGATTCGATTCTCAAATTCGGCTCCAATGCGGCTGATTATACGCCTAATCGATAGAGCACGATGAGAGCTTTCCAAAACGACACTTATCGCCGTCATTGGCCGCGTAGTAGACAAGATATATACGGCAGTAGAAGATAGCACACATCATCATCATGGTGCATTGATCTGATGTGATGCTGATGCGTCGAGAAGTGGACTTTTTGATGCGACACCAAAATCAAGATGCCCGTCTCAAAAAGTTCGCCATTCATGCCACAGAACGAAGCATCACGCACGCGCGCACCGAAGATAGATCCGAAGTCCGTCCAGCCATCCAATCCAAGCAATCAATCAACCTACCGTAGATACCATACCGTACGTCATGACCACACATCATCAACATCATCTCGATTATCATCTAACTACTACATGAACATATCATTCAATTCACCGACGGGACAATAATATATAAAACGGACCTTCTTACCTTACGACGGGCATCTCGCATCTCTACATCATACAATATATAATAATAATATTCGATATTATACTTATCAAGCACGGCACGACGACAAGAGAAAGAATCATCTCTCAGCATTCAGCAGTCAGCAGTACCATATCATCTCTCTCGACAGATATATATTATATAGATCGATTCCATAAAATCTTGGCCTTATCAAAACGTACGCTTCACGCTAGCTACAGGATATGTGTATGGTACTACAACGGTACCAAGTCATCATGATATCCTACGCTTATGCCTCAACCTTCATTTTCTTCTTCTTCTTCTTCGTGTTGCTAGCTTGCTGCTCGAGCACGACGAGTGCATGGTCGCTTTCATCTTCACCTTCATCAAGATCATTAAGATCATCGAGCGCCGCGCTATCAAAATCAAAACAATATCATTCCAATCATCTTCATCATCAGGATGATCATCAATGTCAATGTCATTCCGAATATAAATATAAATATAAATATTGCTCAGCGATATTCTCCACAAATCATCTCAGTCTCAGATCATCTTCATCATCATCATCAGACGACGACGCATGGGCCGACAATAATGACAATGACACCTCAACGCCAACCTCCACCGGATCAACCGCCATAATTCTCAATCTAAACGCACGATCCGTCAGCGGATCATCGAAAGAACTCATCTCGCTAGCATCGAGTATCGTAGGTGAAGAGCACGTGTATGTCACGCGGACTATTGAAGATGCGCTGGCAGCTGCTAGGATGGTGGTTAGGAAGGGCAGCATTAGCAGATCAAGAGCTACTACTACTACTACTATTGATATTGATATTGGTATTGGCGCCAACAATCTCAATCGTAATGGTAATGATGATGATAATGATGATATTGAAGAATCAATATCATCGCTGCCGTTGCCGCTGCCGTACTCTCTTGTGGTGCCTGTGGGCGGAGATGGCACTTTGAGCGGTTGGATTGATGGCATGGTCAATGAGATGATGTTGTTGGATAATGCTGATAATAATACAGCTCAGAACAATCATGATGTCACGAGCAGCAACAACGATTATGACAGCAATGAAAGCAACAACGATTATGACAGCAACCACTATCAAATGAAAATTCATGAAGCAGTTGGTCGACTGCCCACGATTGGATATTTGCCAATGGGCACCGGCAACGGCCTAGGATATGTGGTTGGCGCACGCAGAATTGGTAGTAGCGGTGGTGGTGCTGAGAGTGGTGATTATGATACAAAGAAGAAGAAGACGTGGGGGGACAAATTAAAGACAAAACTATCCATCAAACGGCGCAAAGTGGAACATGCTGGGAGAGTCATGAGAAGTCTCAAACAGATTGGTGATAAATTGCAGCAACAAGAACAGCAACAACAACAACAACAAAATGAACAACAGCAACAACAAGCAGAAGAAGGAGAGGAGGAGCAACACTACTCAGTGGTGGAAATGCCTGTGATGGAAGTGACACACCACTCCTCCTCAGACGACGAAGACGAACAACAACAAAACATCGCAACCAAGGGTGACCTATGCTTCTTCGCCGGATCAGGATTTGACTCGTTAATGCTCGAAGACTTCAAACAAGTCAAGGCATGGTCCAAGTCACCCCAACGGAGTTGGACTCCATCGTTTGTAAAGGATATGTTGAGCAGTGTTGCTGGGTATTGTGTGGCGCTCGTGACAAAGACCTTGCCACAGACGTTATTGCATCAGACGCACAAGATTAATGTCAAGGTTACGACGACGGATGAGGGGACGTTGTGGATTGATCATCGGAGGGGGGATTTTAGTGAGTTGGCTGTGGCGGTTGGTTCAAGTGTATTGGAGGGTGTGGATCGTACAGAAGAGGAGGAGTTGGATGGTGCTAATAATGATGAAGATGAAATGGCAGCAACAACACAGAAGAAGAAGAAGAAACGACAACATTTGATATATTCGGGCACGACTGGCATTCTAGCCGCTTCTACAACTCCATTCTACGGTGGTGGAATGAGGCTCTTCCCCTACGCAAGACTCTTTCCGAACAAGCTACAATTACGAATAGGACGAATCTCTCCTCTGACAGGCTTTTTACGCATCCCTGCAATATTTGAAGGATCGTACCGTGACAAGAGTGAAGGTGACTTTGGATGCTTGGATTTTGTTGGAAATGACTTTGAAGTGGAGGTGAGTAGTACTCGTTATGAAGAGTATTTGAAGAGAAAGGAGGAACAGAAGAAGAGTAAGAAGAATACAAGATGGTGGAGAAGACAAAGGAAGAGAAGTAGTAATGATACATCTGATGAAAAGAAGAAGAAGTCACCAACGGGGTTCCCTTTCCAGCACAGTGGTGAAAGTATGGGGATGAAGGAACGCTTCCGCGTGCGTGTGGTAAAGCAACCAGTGAAGTTTATTTCCTTCTTGAAGCCAAGAATTGTTGTGGATGATTGATTGTTATGAGATATGATCTACCTGTAGTGTGAAAAGTGAATGAATGAGTGTTTAAAGTAAAGAAGTTACAAATAAGTAGAATCAGAGAATCTACTGCGATTGTGTTGACCTGTCAAAATGATTTGCTACTTACGTCATCACTTGCTGTAAAAGGGTTCTATTGCTCTGGACATGGGAACCCTCTGGAGAATCAATGCATCATAGCTCGTACGTGCAAGCCTCAAAAATCTGCCTCGGCGCAAAAAAGCAGATTTTTCAACACAACTCCGGAGCGAGCCGACGGCATCAATGGTCCAGACTTCTCACCAATACATCAACACCAATAATACATCAATTAATACCCTAATGCACTCCATAGATCAAAATTTTACGCAAATTCTTATTCTTTCTGCTGCAGCTGTTGAGCTCATTCCATAAAAAAAATATTTATTATTTTGCTAGTAAATTAACATGATAATATGATGACATCCATTTCACTCCCCCTCCATGATTCCCTTTGATAAATATAGGCGCAAACTGTTATTTATGATAGTATAAAGCTATTTTATTGTTTAGAGCGTTAATATCCATTGTTTATTGGTTGATTGTTGTGGTCACTATTTTTTCATGTGCATAACTTGTAAATTATGTACATGACATGGTGTTGGTGTTTTGGGAGCATGGGGGAGATTTATTATTCCCTCCAAGTAGTAGAATTATTAGTTCATATCATGGTTGGTTGAGGAGAGGCGCTGGGGGGTTGTTATTATTGTTTGTCTCTCCACATGAACACCACTAAGATGGAGGGTCAAAAAGAGCCAAAAAACAGGTGACAGGTGTTGTGTTATTATTCCATCAGTGGCACTTTGTTGACGTTACCCTGCCACTGAGACCTCGCCATGGGTGTTATATAATGGATGCACCTTCAATTCTTGGTGGATATCATTGCATATGGAGTGTAGAGTGGACACAACTACGTTAGAGATGCCAAAAATGCCCCAAAAATCAGTGTTGTGTTAATATTTCCATTAATGGCGCTTTGTCGATGTTACCCTGCCACCAAGACCTCGCCATGGGTACTAGTTAATGATTGCACCGCCGGTTGTTGGGGGATATGATGGTTTATTGAGCGTAGAGTCGAATATGCCGTCGTCGACGATCTCGGCACCTCCGTCGAGACCATGGTAATGGTGTTATTAAGCGTAGTCTTAGCCATTCCCCCGCCAATGCGGGGTGCAAACGCTGACATATACCCTTTAGAACAATAACGCAAAATGTTCGAACACGGCTTGCCGATCTGGGGATGCTATGTTGAAAGATGCTCTAGGATGGGTTTCACCGTAGTAAGAAAAATTGCAAACCGACACAGCCGGTAGCTCCTCAAACAACTAGTAATTTGTTAGATGCCCCTCAACTAAATCTGTAAAAAAGTGTAGGGTCTCAGCACTTGTGCTGAGTCCTTCAAGTGACTCAGACAGGTGTCTGAAGATCCTATGTAGGGTGGGTTGAAGGGCTGTGCGCTCTGACTAGGCGTATCGGGATAGTGGGCGCGTGGGCGTGCCCACAAGAGGGACTGGTTTGACAGGAGGCTTGACGGGAGATTTTGGGTGATTTTGTGTCGATATTCGGGGATTTTGCCCGCAATTTAGCTCATTTTCACCTGATTTTTTGCAGTTGTGGGCCCCACGTGGGCACCGCCCACAAGAGGGTATGAAAAGCGCCCACTATCCCGATACGCCTAGCTCTGACATGTCAAATGCCGCCTCGGACAAAAATTGCGTGGACACGAACGTCCTCAACGGTCGGACAACTTGTCAACTAAAACAGCGGACAAATAGTCCACGTCAAGGGGACAATTCCGAGCACTGCGTGGACACCCTATGTACTACAATTTCGAGATCATTTGATTTTTACCCCCCAACTATAAAATCTTCCTATTGAATTCCTACGCAGAAATTCTACAGAAAATAATTATTTTCACCCTGATAAAATTTTTCTACATGTCGTAACGAAGGAATTCAATAGGAAGATTTTATAGTTGTAGGGGGGTGAAAATCAAATGATCTCGAAATAGACTTCTGTGTTTAAAAAGACTTATTGCACGACGTCACGTCAATCGAATGGTTCCCGTGATCGAATCCATCACCACCATCATCGCCTCCGCCATCATTGCCATCACGCAATGACGCTGATGGCACAGCTCGTACACAAAGTGATGCGTCGTCGTCGTCTCGCCGTGATATGACGCCTCCAGTGGCGCTACTAATTCCGTACCATCACCTGCGCTGCGCTGCAAGAGGATGGTCGAGAGAGGATGATGAGGAAGGGGGAAGAATTGCGACGAGAGAATTCAATGTAAGGTTTTTATCGCAACAACAACATCAAGGATCTACGGTACGGTCTGTATATTGTGGCTGGGTGTATCGAAGTGAACAGTTGGAATATATATCTTTTGCCGGAGAGAGAGTTCATTTTGACTGTAAATTACCGTCAGTGGATTTTATAGAACGGAACAACCATCCATCCATCCGGACGCAGTCGACATGAATCCAGATGAGAGTGAGTGGGGTCACCGAATAATCCCCCTCTAAGACGGCGGTTTCTCAGAACCGAGTATCATCGAACAAAAGTATTCAGGATGCGTGTACACCTCATCCTCCCTTCAATCCTCAACGTGATATATTATATGTAACAGAAATTTTAAAGTACGTCTGGGTGATATATTAGAAAGAGGATCAATTTATATTAGGATGATAATGTCTCCGTCGAGCAAAAGCACTCCCATTGATTCAACAAGTCGCTCTGATCTGAAGCAACCTTTTTCTCTATCATCAGGGGAGCGCAAGGCAATATTTCCTAGTAGAACTACCCGCGCATCAATATGGCCAGATGGTGAAAAAAAAAGTTTTTAAGAAGAAGGAGGGGGTTGATTTCGCCAAAAGATAGCGCTATTGCAAATCAATAGTTTGAACTATATCGTGTTAAAAACGGTGGTTCGTACACAGCACAGCTCTGACGCTGAAATATCTGGAGAGCAAAAAAAAGGCCTTCCTTTGCCTCTCTCGACTAAAATGCACAAAGGAGCGGGATAAATATTATTTGACTGGAAGGGATCATGATTGTAGTAGAATAGCTCGTTTGACAAGTGGTGATATCACAACTGATATGAAATGGGTAGCTATGACTATACCGAAAGTTGCACAGATCGCGTGTTTTGTATCTTACGATGTTCCTGTGGTTTCGGAAGGCAAAAAAGCCAGCTTGACCCTGAAGATCGCGAGTGGATTTTGAGTGACGAGGCTGCGGAATTGGACAAGCATCATCTGACAATGACTAAGAACTTCATTGACGAGCTCGGGAATGAGTGGGAAACAAAAAGAGCCCCTTCGTTTGAAGGATGCGGGGTGGTTTGTCGAAACATATTGCGAGCTTACCCGATGGTGAGTGGGAGGAGTTCATTTTCGAAGATCTTTGTACCTGTGCCATCACAGGCAGATCGGATCATGCCTTATTACACATGGTGTATGGACCAAACAAAATTGCAGGATTGTCTGAATATTTGGGTCTTGAATTGCCATGGGACGAGGATGATACACACATCATAATGCCTCAAGTTGGACGTCCCTCTCTAACTAGACGTGGCTGTGTTCGCCCTGGTTTCATCGAACCCACCGACACCACTCAGATTGAGGTAGACGAGGAATCTTTGCCCAAAGGGGATGCACCTGGCATTGTTCGTGACGAAGAACCAGGTCTTGTGGATTGGCCGAGGAAGGAAGCAGATCCAGAGTACGCTCGATTGAGTATAGTTCTCAACACTCTTCCCATGGAGCGTCTTCTTGCCAGGCCATGTCTTGGCGATGATGGGTGCTTGGCACCGGAGCTACTTGAACTGTGGGGGCGCAACACTGTCCGAATCGGGAATGCAGCTTGTACTTCACTTCCATATCGAATGCGCGGTAATAGGAGTATGGACTTGAAGAAAGTGCTGGAGGGGGTGCATCGGTTGGAGCAAGAAGTTCAATTAGAGGTGGAGCAAGGAGATGAATTGAAGGAGGAGCAGCAGCAGAAGGAGCAGCAGCAGAAGGAGCAGCAGAAGGAGCAGCAAGGAGTTCTGCCAAGGAGAAACAGATTGAAAAGAAGGTTGACTTTTAATTCGGAGGCGAAGCAAGGAGTGTATTTGGAGGCGGAGCAACCGGAAGAAGAATTGCAACTAGGAGATGGCGAAGTGCCTACCGAAATTATTGTACATGCATACATCAACTTGGAATCTGAGGAAGCGATGGAGGAGGAGCAAGGATATATGACCAAAATCATGATAATGATGGTCGAACGGAAGAGGAGCAGCATTAGCATTCGAAATTGCAGAGGAAGATGATCAAATACCGTGATGCACTCGATAGGGATGCACACCGAGCCATTATTGGTGGTACCGGGAGAGGACCTCGAGGTAGGCGTAGGAAAGGTACTAATACTTCAAAGTTCTTGCTGCGAAAGAAACATGAAGCTGGACAGTGAATTGGATGCAAAAATATCACAAGAATGGGGATTGGATCTCCTTCTTTAAGTATAATATATATATTCTCTTCGACAATTACTTCCAAAGATCAGAAGATCTTCATACACTGAACGCTCCAAATCACCTGCATTAGAAAATTATTAATTTTACCTCTCCATGTGGTGCCAAACAATCATGTGACGAATTATACGGAAGAATTGATGCCACAATTGTGGCGCGAATACGTCTGTGAACGTAAAAGATTGAAGCCTTCCGACTTAATCATTCGATTCTCCTCGCAATACAGAATCCAAGCCGCCCCGCTGACGTCGACCGAAATCTCTTTGATATAGATATAGGAACCATCTGTACAGCAGAAGAGGGATCATCTATGGATGGCTTCCACCATCCATGCCTGATCCTCCTGGCCTGCCAAGTCCTGCCACATCCAAGTACTTCTTTTGGGACTGCCCCCAAATCAACTTGCAGATGTCGAAGGGCCACGCTCAACTTAAATCCAAGATGACGCTCCTGCCTTATCCTCAGGATCGGGGTTGTTATCGTAGTGCTGAAGGAAGAAAGCTAGTGTGGCAGCTGTCGTCTCGACTGTCAAATCATATAAGCCCATGCCCCCAAAGGCTGGAGAATGATAGAGTAGAGCCCAAGGTAAAGGTAAAGGTAAAGTAGACTTTTGAAAGGTAGGATCTTAGCCTTAGCTGATCCCTCGCAGTATAGTTATCTCCACTCCCACGATCATACCTGATGTATTTATAATCTCAGCTATTTGAAATATAATAGAGAGTATAGAATTCAAACGTTTCAAACTAAATGAGTAAAGCAAGTATTATCATAGTTAGTATGTAATGGTAGTGGTAGTAGAGCCCAAGGTAAAGGTAACGGCAAAGGTAAAGCAGACTTTTGGAAGGTAGGATAGGATTTTAGGACTATTAGTCATTTCAAAGCCAAGTCCAAGTTGGGGCTGTAAGTTTTTTGTGAACTTACATTACCATATCACAGCATTCAGCCCAAGAGTAAAACTGATAGAAAAGCTTTGTTGCCAATGACTCTATCTTGATCATATAGCAATTAGCAATGCCAGCTGATTCCTCCCACTCCCACGAGCCTACTTCTACTTACCGCTAGAGTCTCAGCTGCCTCCAAATGTAAATAGAGAGCATAGTATCATAATATTGTAGAGGTAGAGGTGAGAGGTGAGTAAGTATTTCCGATAAACAACTTTGATCTGGTCTTGTACTTATTGCACACCCTACACATGTGCTGAGTCCTTCAAGTGACTCAGCCAGGTGTCCGTCTGAAGATCCTAGGTGATTATTGCGTAGCTTGTGGCCTAACCATCCCTTCTCGCGCTGGTGCTGGTGACGTCGTGAACTTTGAGAGAAAGAGAGTGTGTGTAAAGTATGTCTATTATTTATCCTTTTGCACATCATCGTTGAAGCCTTTTGCCTTGACTCTTGACTGGTACTTTTTCATGCTAATTTCTCTCTAGTCGATGTGTAAAAGATATCCACAACTTTATCTTCGTTGCTAGCTCCCATACTTTGGGACTGGGTTTGGATCGTAATTACATCTCCAATCGAAGTGTATGTCATCATGATAAAAGTTGGAGCCAACCACGGAAATCATCACGAGATGATTCTGCCTGCCTGAACCTGAACATAAATAAGTAAGAAGCGAGAGCAAGAATGGGATAACCATCGAATAAGAAAAAAAATACTTTTCTAGCTCCTGCCTCTGAAGTGCGTCAAATTTTAGAGAGATAGTAAATACCTTTCTTTTGCATCTCTTCAAAGTACTTATGAAGTGTGAGTAGCGTTGATCCATGATAAACAATTCTTTAGAGTCAACTTCTTTTACATTACATCATATCGAAAATTGTACCTAGGAGTACTTATTATTCACGCCGGCCGGCTCAGGACATTTTTGATACCGATCCACCAGCTAAAAGACGTTTATGTTGCTGTCCTTCCCGACCTGGCGACTTGGAACTTGATTCAGTTCGTTGCTGCAGCTGCCATGAATCTGCCGTCTCTCTGAAAGAGCCATTCTTTATCTGATTCTGCTTCTGCAACTGCAATCTACTACTTGTAAACAGGGGACACTCAGTGTATGGGAAAGACTCAGCCTGATCTTCCAGTACCATAAAGAGTGGGTTGAAATAGAAATTACATTGATTCAATCGAAGTATCATGACGGTGACAAAAGTTGAGGCCAACAAAGACAACGATCTGAAAGTTGACTTCAGCCATCGGAGGTCACCGACACCGACAAATGCTGATAAGCAAGTGAGCTTCTCTGATGACATCATAGTACACTGCTTCCAATATCCGTCAAGAGATGAGGTCTCAAAGCGCTGGCACTCCGAGAGAGACAAGTATTTCTTCGAGCAAGAAATGGCACGCGACGTCCTACGCATTCGTTGTCTACTGTCTATCACACCGATGGAAAATCTCGAAAAGGAGGCTCTTTATGTTTGCGTTGGTCTGGAATCTCTCGTGTCAAGCGAAGTCATGAGATTCTTGAAGAAACAGAAACGAGATCACGCCCGCTCGATAGTGGAGATGCAGTATTGCCTTAGCGGAGAACAGCTAGCTGCATATGCGGAGAGTCAATCATTGCAGTCAAGGGAGAGAGCACAGAAGCTTGCCGCTGGTTACTCGAAGATTTTGCCATAGGAATTTTGTTGTATAGAGTAGGATCGGACCACGACAGGTGTCTCGTTTTTGTGAATAGAAATGAAACGTTACGAGTAAGTTGTATAGTAGCAGACTCCAGAGTTAAAGTAAATTATTGAATTGAAACGTCAAATAATGCCATCATTTTTATCAACCTGATGGGCTAAGCTAATGCCTTACTGTTACACTTATCACTTTTATCTCAGTCACAAGAGTAAACGACAGATAAGATTGTGGGTTAACCATCGAATAACTACACATTTTTGTACCCTTGTGTTCTCTTAAGGCCTTGCGACAGATTCGATGTCTTGATCAGAACATGAAAGGACATCATTTTTGTCACAGCCGATTGCTTACTTAACTGAGATCTCTGGCTCATGACATTTTGTTGAAACCGATTCACCAGCTTGCCATTTTGTAAACTCGCGATCAATCAGAGATAGGATTAGAATTGCCTTCACAAACCGAGAGAGGAGCGGATATATTCCATCAACAAGCCAGTAGAGTTGATGGTAGAAAGTCACACCATTAATGGTGAATGGGAAATCAAGTTCGGATACTTTCCCATCAACAATCGCCTTGAACAATGGAGACCGATCCCATACGTTAATATCATTCAATCCTCCTGGCTCGCCGAAGTATAATGCCAAATCCACAGATTGCTGTCACATGCAGCTTCAAGTGCAATACTTGGTTGCTTAGACCTACCTTGATACTGCCCGTGCTCAGCTGATGGACATTTACCCCACGGAACAAGCATGACATCAAGAAATCCGAGCATCCCATGAAGACCACTCCGTTGAAAGTGCATTTCTTCAACTCTCTTTGCATCTGCTGTTGTCATCTGACGTAAAAATGTTGCAGTAATTTCAACGTCGTTTAACAATCCCCTCATCAGCTTCCTGAGGCAGAGTCGTGCAGTGCTCTCGCCCATCTGAAAGTAATCCTGCCATGCTGAGAAAGACTCGCCGTAGCATACCATTTTTAGCGCAGCCAGAAGCTTTACCTCTGGTGCATTAGACATTCTCTTTGTGCAATCGTATCGGAGTGTCCAAAATTCATCGTTGCTTGCCAACCGTCGGAGAATATATTCGGCAAGTGATGGCGTTATTCGAAAGAAGCGTTCAAATTGACAGTCGTCAAAAGTAGGCTGTGGATTGAAGTAATCTACCATGACGCAATTGTACGCCCTTACCCTATCATATTTTATGTATCTGCGCTTGCGTGGCCGGTCGTCATCGTCCCTGCTATCATCACTTCGTTTGCGGCGGCGTTTGTTGGTGTGATTGACCTCATCACTAATAATGTTTCTGATGTGATTCTCATCAGTCAGCATTTGCACCTGCTCGATACTTGAGCAAGGGCCGTCAGAACGTCAATAATCAGGCCGTATATGTTCATGGATTGATAATAATACAAATACGAGCCTTTAATGTAATTTGTAATCTCTGTGAGATAGTGTTTTTGATGAGACGGATTGGACGGATTGAGTAAAAGAGGAGACTGCCGGCCGGGGAGCTCGGAAGCGAAGCCCTCAACGACTGCAGAACATGTGACGCAAAAGGCAAAGTTGAAGCAAAGCAGGTTATCCGGCACCCAGCGCCTAATTTACGCGGTACCCAACCCAGGTTTGATACCAGACGACTGCGAGCAGCCTTACGTCATCACTTGCTGTAAAAGGGTTCTATTGCTCTGGACATGGGAACCCTCTGGAGAATCAATGCATCATAGCTCGTACGTGCAAGCCTCAAAAATCTGCCTCGGCGCAAAAAAGCAGATTTTTCAACACAACTCCGGAGCGAGCCGACGGCATCAATGGTCCAGACTTCTCACCAATACATCAACACCAATAATACATCAATTAATACCCTAATGCACTCCATAGATCAAAATTTTACGCAAATTCTTATTCTTTCTGCTGCAGCTGTTGAGCTCATTCCATAAAAAAAATATTTATTATTTTGCTAGTAAATTAACATGATAATATGATGACATCCATTTCACTCCCCCTCCATGATTCCCTTTGATAAATATAGGCGCAAACTGTTATTTATGATAGTATAAAGCTATTTTATTGTTTAGAGCGTTAATATCCATTGTTTATTGGTTGATTGTTGTGGTCACTATTTTTTCATGTGCATAACTTGTAAATTATGTACATGACATGGTGTTGGTGTTTTGGGAGCATGGGGGAGATTTATTATTCCCTCCAAGTAGTAGAATTATTAGTTCATATCATGGTTGGTTGAGGAGAGGCGCTGGGGGGTTGTTATTATTGTTTGTCTCTCCACATGAACACCACTAAGATGGAGGGTCAAAAAGAGCCAAAAAACAGGTGACAGGTGTTGTGTTATTATTCCATCAGTGGCACTTTGTTGACGTTACCCTGCCACTGAGACCTCGCCATGGGTGTTATATAATGGATGCACCTTCAATTCTTGGTGGATATCATTGCATATGGAGTGTAGAGTGGACACAACTACGTTAGAGATGCCAAAAATGCCCCAAAAATCAGTGTTGTGTTAATATTTCCATTAATGGCGCTTTGTCGATGTTACCCTGCCACCAAGACCTCGCCATGGGTACTAGTTAATGATTGCACCGCCGGTTGTTGGGGGATATGATGGTTTATTGAGCGTAGAGTCGAATATGCCGTCGTCGACGATCTCGGCACCTCCGTCGAGACCATGGTAATGGTGTTATTAAGCGTAGTCTTAGCCATTCCCCCGCCAATGCGGGGTGCAAACGCTGACATATACCCTTTAGAACAATAACGCAAAATGTTCGAACACGGCTTGCCGATCTGGGGATGCTATGTTGAAAGATGCTCTAGGATGGGTTTCACCGTAGTAAGAAAAATTGCAAACCGACACAGCCGGTAGCTCCTCAAACAACTAGTAATTTGTTAGATGCCCCTCAACTAAATCTGTAAAAAAGTGTAGGGTCTCAGCACTTGTGCTGAGTCCTTCAAGTGACTCAGACAGGTGTCTGAAGATCCTATGTAGGGTGGGTTGAAGGGCTGTGCGCTCTGACTAGGCGTATCGGGATAGTGGGCGCGTGGGCGTGCCCACAAGAGGGACTGGTTTGACAGGAGGCTTGACGGGAGATTTTGGGTGATTTTGTGTCGATATTCGGGGATTTTGCCCGCAATTTAGCTCATTTTCACCTGATTTTTTTGCAGTTGTGGGCCCCACGTGGGCACCGCCCACAAGAGGGTATGAAAAGCGCCCACTATCCCGATACGCCTAGCTCTGACATGTCAAATGCCGCCTCGGACAAAAATTGCGTGGACACGAACGTCCTCAACGGTCGGACAACTTGTCAACTAAAACAGCGGACAAATAGTCCACGTCAAGGGGACAATTCCGAGCACTGCGTGGACACCCTACTACAATTTCGAGATCATTTGATTTTTACCCCCCAACTATAAAATCTTCCTATTGAATTCCTACGCAGAAATTCTACAGAAAATAATTATTTTCACCCTGATAAAATTTTTCTACATGTCGTAACGAAGGAATTCAATAGGAAGATTTTATAGTTGTAGGGGGGTGAAAATCAAATGATCTCGAAATAGACTTCTGTGTTTAAAAAGACTTATTGCACGACGTCACGTCAATCGAATGGTTCCCGTGATCGAATCCATCACCACCATCATCGCCTCCGCCATCATTGCCATCACGCAATGACGCTGATGGCACAGCTCGTACACAAAGTGATGCGTCGTCGTCGTCTCGCCGTGATATGACGCCTCCAGTGGCGCTACTAATTCCGTACCATCACCTGCGCTGCGCTGCAAGAGGATGGTCGAGAGAGGATGATGAGGAAGGGGGAAGAATTGCGACGAGAGAATTCAATGTAAGGTTTTTATCGCAACAACAACATCAAGGATCTACGGTACGGTCTGTATATTGTGGCTGGGTGTATCGAAGTGAACAGTTGGAATATATATCTTTTGCCGGAGAGAGAGTTCATTTTGACTGTAAATTACCGTCAGTGGATTTTATAGAACGGAACAACCATCCATCCATCCGGACGCAGTCGACATGAATCCAGATGAGAGTGAGTGGGGTCACCGAATAATCCCCCTCTAAGACGGCGGTTTCTCAGAACCGAGTATCATCGAACAAAAGTATTCAGGATGCGTGTACACCTCATCCTCCCTTCAATCCTCAACGTGATATATTATATGTAACAGAAATTTTAAAGTACGTCTGGGTGATATATTAGAAAGAGGATCAATTTATATTAGGATGATAATGTCTCCGTCGAGCAAAAGCACTCCCATTGATTCAACAAGTCGCTCTGATCTGAAGCAACCTTTTTCTCTATCATCAGGGGAGCGCAAGGCAATATTTCCTAGTAGAACTACCCGCGCATCAATATGGCCAGATGGTGAAAAAAAAAGTTTTTAAGAAGAAGGAGGGGGTTGATTTCGCCAAAAGATAGCGCTATTGCAAATCAATAGTTTGAACTATATCGTGTTAAAAACGGTGGTTCGTACACAGCACAGCTCTGACGCTGAAATATCTGGAGAGCAAAAAAAAGGCCTTCCTTTGCCTCTCTCGACTAAAATGCACAAAGGAGCGGGATAAATATTATTTGACTGGAAGGGATCATGATTGTAGTAGAATAGCTCGTTTGACAAGTGGTGATATCACAACTGATATGAAATGGGTAGCTATGACTATACCGAAAGTTGCACAGATCGCGTGTTTTGTATCTTACGATGTTCCTGTGGTTTCGGAAGGCAAAAAAGCCAGCTTGACCCTGAAGATCGCGAGTGGATTTTGAGTGACGAGGCTGCGGAATTGGACAAGCATCATCTGACAATGACTAAGAACTTCATTGACGAGCTCGGGAATGAGTGGGAAACAAAAAAGAGCCCCTTCGTTTGAAGGATGCGGGGTGGTTTGTCGAAACATATTGCGAGCTTACCCGATGGTGAGTGGGAGGAGTTCATTTTCGAAGATCTTTGTACCTGTGCCATCACAGGCAGATCGGATCATGCCTTATTACACATGGTGTATGGACCAAACAAAATTGCAGGATTGTCTGAATATTTGGGTCTTGAATTGCCATGGGACGAGGATGATACACACATCATAATGCCTCAAGTTGGACGTCCCTCTCTAACTAGACGTGGCTGTGTTCGCCCTGGTTTCATCGAACCCACCGACACCACTCAGATTGAGGTAGACGAGGAATCTTTGCCCAAAGGGGATGCACCTGGCATTGTTCGTGACGAAGAACCAGGTCTTGTGGATTGGCCGAGGAAGGAAGCAGATCCAGAGTACGCTCGATTGAGTATAGTTCTCAACACTCTTCCCATGGAGCGTCTTCTTGCCAGGCCATGTCTTGGCGATGATGGGTGCTTGGCACCGGAGCTACTTGAACTGTGGGGGCGCAACACTGTCCGAATCGGGAATGCAGCTTGTACTTCACTTCCATATCGAATGCGCGGTAATAGGAGTATGGACTTGAAGAAAGTGCTGGAGGGGGTGCATCGGTTGGAGCAAGAAGTTCAATTAGAGGTGGAGCAAGGAGATGAATTGAAGGAGGAGCAGCAGCAGAAGGAGCAGCAGCAGAAGGAGCAGCAGAAGGAGCAGCAAGGAGTTCTGCCAAGGAGAAACAGATTGAAAAGAAGGTTGACTTTTAATTCGGAGGCGAAGCAAGGAGTGTATTTGGAGGCGGAGCAACCGGAAGAAGAATTGCAACTAGGAGATGGCGAAGTGCCTACCGAAATTATTGTACATGCATACATCAACTTGGAATCTGAGGAAGCGATGGAGGAGGAGCAAGGATATATGACCAAAATCATGATAATGATGGTCGAACGGAAGAGGAGCAGCATTAGCATTCGAAATTGCAGAGGAAGATGATCAAATACCGTGATGCACTCGATAGGGATGCACACCGAGCCATTATTGGTGGTACCGGGAGAGGACCTCGAGGTAGGCGTAGGAAAGGTACTAATACTTCAAAGTTCTTGCTGCGAAAGAAACATGAAGCTGGACAGTGAATTGGATGCAAAAATATCACAAGAATGGGGATTGGATCTCCTTCTTTAAGTATAATATATATATTCTCTTCGACAATTACTTCCAAAGATCAGAAGATCTTCATACACTGAACGCTCCAAATCACCTGCATTAGAAAATTATTAATTTTACCTCTCCATGTGGTGCCAAACAATCATGTGACGAATTATACGGAAGAATTGATGCCACAATTGTGGCGCGAATACGTCTGTGAACGTAAAAGATTGAAGCCTTCCGACTTAATCATTCGATTCTCCTCGCAATACAGAATCCAAGCCGCCCCGCTGACGTCGACCGAAATCTCTTTGATATAGATATAGGAACCATCTGTACAGCAGAAGAGGGATCATCTATGGATGGCTTCCACCATCCATGCCTGATCCTCCTGGCCTGCCAAGTCCTGCCACATCCAAGTACTTCTTTTGGGACTGCCCCCAAATCAACTTGCAGATGTCGAAGGGCCACGCTCAACTTAAATCCAAGATGACGCTCCTGCCTTATCCTCAGGATCGGGGTTGTTATCGTAGTGCTGAAGGAAGAAAGCTAGTGTGGCAGCTGTCGTCTCGACTGTCAAATCATATAAGCCCATGCCCCCAAAGGCTGGAGAATGATAGAGTAGAGCCCAAGGTAAAGGTAAAGGTAAAGTAGACTTTTGAAAGGTAGGATCTTAGCCTTAGCTGATCCCTCGCAGTATAGTTATCTCCACTCCCACGATCATACCTGATGTATTTATAATCTCAGCTATTTGAAATATAATAGAGAGTATAGAATTCAAACGTTTCAAACTAAATGAGTAAAGCAAGTATTATCATAGTTAGTATGTAATGGTAGTGGTAGTAGAGCCCAAGGTAAAGGTAACGGCAAAGGTAAAGCAGACTTTTGGAAGGTAGGATAGGATTTTAGGACTATTAGTCATTTCAAAGCCAAGTCCAAGTTGGGGCTGTAAGTTTTTTGTGAACTTACATTACCATATCACAGCATTCAGCCCAAGAGTAAAACTGATAGAAAAGCTTTGTTGCCAATGACTCTATCTTGATCATATAGCAATTAGCAATGCCAGCTGATTCCTCCCACTCCCACGAGCCTACTTCTACTTACCGCTAGAGTCTCAGCTGCCTCCAAATGTAAATAGAGAGCATAGTATCATAATATTGTAGAGGTAGAGGTGAGAGGTGAGTAAGTATTTCCGATAAACAACTTTGATCTGGTCTTGTACTTATTGCACACCCTACACATGTGCTGAGTCCTTCAAGTGACTCAGCCAGGTGTCCGTCTGAAGATCCTAGGTGATTATTGCGTAGCTTGTGGCCTAACCATCCCTTCTCGCGCTGGTGCTGGTGACGTCGTGAACTTTGAGAGAAAGAGAGTGTGTGTAAAGTATGTCTATTATTTATCCTTTTGCACATCATCGTTGAAGCCTTTTGCCTTGACTCTTGACTGGTACTTTTTCATGCTAATTTCTCTCTAGTCGATGTGTAAAAGATATCCACAACTTTATCTTCGTTGCTAGCTCCCATACTTTGGGACTGGGTTTGGATCGTAATTACATCTCCAATCGAAGTGTATGTCATCATGATAAAAGTTGGAGCCAACCACGGAAATCATCACGAGATGATTCTGCCTGCCTGAACCTGTGAACATAAATAAGTAAGAAGCGAGAGCAAGAATGGGATAACCATCGAATAAGAAAAAAAATACTTTTCTAGCTCCTGCCTCTGAAGTGCGTCAAATTTTAGAGAGATAGTAAATACCTTTCTTTTGCATCTCTTCAAAGTACTTATGAAGTGTGAGTAGCGTTGATCCATGATAAACAATTCTTTAGAGTCAACTTCTTTTACATTACATCATATCGAAAATTGTACCTAGGAGTACTTATTATTCACGCCGGCCGGCTCAGGACATTTTTGATACCGATCCACCAGCTAAAAGACGTTTATGTTGCTGTCCTTCCCGACCTGGCGACTTGGAACTTGATTCAGTTCGTTGCTGCAGCTGCCATGAATCTGCCGTCTCTCTGAAAGAGCCATTCTTTATCTGATTCTGCTTCTGCAACTGCAATCTACTACTTGTAAACAGGGGACACTCAGTGTATGGGAAAGACTCAGCCTGATCTTCCAGTACCATAAAGAGTGGGTTGAAATAGAAATTACATTGATTCAATCGAAGTATCATGACGGTGACAAAAGTTGAGGCCAACAAAGACAACGATCTGAAAGTTGACTTCAGCCATCGGAGGTCACCGACACCGACAAATGCTGATAAGCAAGTGAGCTTCTCTGATGACATCATAGTACACTGCTTCCAATATCCGTCAAGAGATGAGGTCTCAAAGCGCTGGCACTCCGAGAGAGACAAGTATTTCTTCGAGCAAGAAATGGCACGCGACGTCCTACGCATTCGTTGTCTACTGTCTATCACACCGATGGAAAATCTCGAAAAGGAGGCTCTTTATGTTTGCGTTGGTCTGGAATCTCTCGTGTCAAGCGAAGTCATGAGATTCTTGAAGAAACAGAAACGAGATCACGCCCGCTCGATAGTGGAGATGCAGTATTGCCTTAGCGGAGAACAGCTAGCTGCATATGCGGAGAGTCAATCATTGCAGTCAAGGGAGAGAGCACAGAAGCTTGCCGCTGGTTACTCGAAGATTTTGCCATAGGAATTTTGTTGTATAGAGTAGGATCGGACCACGACAGGTGTCTCGTTTTTGTGAATAGAAATGAAACGTTACGAGTAAGTTGTATAGTAGCAGACTCCAGAGTTAAAGTAAATTATTGAATTGAAACGTCAAATAATGCCATCATTTTTATCAACCTGATGGGCTAAGCTAATGCCTTACTGTTACACTTATCACTTTTATCTCAGTCACAAGAGTAAACGACAGATAAGATTGTGGGTTAACCATCGAATAACTACACATTTTTGTACCCTTGTGTTCTCTTAAGGCCTTGCGACAGATTCGATGTCTTGATCAGAACATGAAAGGACATCATTTTTGTCACAGCCGATTGCTTACTTAACTGAGATCTCTGGCTCATGACATTTTGTTGAAACCGATTCACCAGCTTGCCATTTTGTAAACTCGCGATCAATCAGAGATAGGATTAGAATTGCCTTCACAAACCGAGAGAGGAGCGGATATATTCCATCAACAAGCCAGTAGAGTTGATGGTAGAAAGTCACACCATTAATGGTGAATGGGAAATCAAGTTCGGATACTTTCCCATCAACAATCGCCTTGAACAATGGAGACCGATCCCATACGTTAATATCATTCAATCCTCCTGGCTCGCCGAAGTATAATGCCAAATCCACAGATTGCTGTCACATGCAGCTTCAAGTGCAATACTTGGTTGCTTAGACCTACCTTGATACTGCCCGTGCTCAGCTGATGGACATTTACCCCACGGAACAAGCATGACATCAAGAAATCCGAGCATCCCATGAAGACCACTCCGTTGAAAGTGCATTTCTTCAACTCTCTTTGCATCTGCTGTTGTCATCTGACGTAAAAATGTTGCAGTAATTTCAACGTCGTTTAACAATCCCCTCATCAGCTTCCTGAGGCAGAGTCGTGCAGTGCTCTCGCCCATCTGAAAGTAATCCTGCCATGCTGAGAAAGACTCGCCGTAGCATACCATTTTTAGCGCAGCCAGAAGCTTTACCTCTGGTGCATTAGACATTCTCTTTGTGCAATCGTATCGGAGTGTCCAAAATTCATCGTTGCTTGCCAACCGTCGGAGAATATATTCGGCAAGTGATGGCGTTATTCGAAAGAAGCGTTCAAATTGACAGTCGTCAAAAGTAGGCTGTGGATTGAAGTAATCTACCATGACGCAATTGTACGCCCTTACCCTATCATATTTTATGTATCTGCGCTTGCGTGGCCGGTCGTCATCGTCCCTGCTATCATCACTTCGTTTGCGGCGGCGTTTGTTGGTGTGATTGACCTCATCACTAATAATGTTTCTGATGTGATTCTCATCAGTCAGCATTTGCACCTGCTCGATACTTGAGCAAGGGCCGTCAGAACGTCAATAATCAGGCCGTATATGTTCATGGATTGATAATAATACAAATACGAGCCTTTAATGTAATTTGTAATCTCTGTGAGATATGTAGTGTTTTTGATGAGACGGATTGGACGGATTGAGTAAAAGAGGAGACTGCCGGCCGGGGAGCTCGGAAGCGAAGCCCTCAACGACTGCAGAACATGTGACGCAAAAGGCAAAGTTGAAGCAAAGCAGGTTATCCGGCACCCAGCGCCTAATTTACGCGGTACCCAACCCAGGTTTGATACCAGACGACTGCGAGCAGCCTGTCCTTAGAGACACTTCGTTGCTTCAGCTGCCATGAATCTGCCGTCTCTCTAGGCGTGCCGCGGGATAGGGGGCGCTTTTCATGGTATGTTGTGGGCGACGCCCACGTGGGGCCCACAACTACACATAATCAGGTACAAATGAGCTCAAAATACCCAAATATTACCATTTTATCGACCAAAAATCCCCAATATTCCCCTTTCAAGCCTCTCCTTAAACCATGGTGTGTTGTTGGCACGCCCACGCGCCCACTATCCCGGTTTGCCTACGTCTCTCTGAAAGAGCCATTCTTTATTCGATTCTGCAATCTAATACTCCTATGTAAAAATAGGGGACACTCAAAGTGTGTGGAAGATAAGAGGCTCAGCTGGTCTTCCAGTACTTAAGGAGTGGGTTGAAATCGAAATTACATTGATTCAATCGAAGTATTATGACAAAAGTTGAAGCCAACGAAGGCAACGATCTGATAGTCGACTTCGGCCATCGCCATCTGAAGCAAACATCAGAAACTGATGGTAACGATCTGATAGTCGACTTCGGCCATCGGAGGTCACCGGCAAATGCTGATAAGCAAGTGAGCTTCTCTGATGACATCATTGTACACTGCTTCCAATATCCTTCAAGAGATGAGGTCTCAAAGCGCTGGAACTCCAAGAGTGACAAGCACTTCTTCGACCAAGAAATGGCACGCGACATCCTACGCATTCGTTGTCTACTGTCTATCACACCGATGGAAGATGTCAAAAAGGAGGCTCTCTATGACTGTGTTGGTCTGGAATCTCTCGTGTCGAGCAGAGGACACGCCCGCTCGATAGTGGAGATGCAGTATTGCCTTAGCGGAGAACAGCTAGCTGCACATGCGGCGAGTCAATCATTGCAGTCAAGGGAGAGAGCACAGAAGCTTGCAGCTGGTTACTTGAAGATTTTGCCATAGGAATTTTGTTGTATATAGAGTAGGATCGGACCACGGCAAGTGTCTCGTTTCTGTGCTTGCCGCTGGTTACTCGGAGATTTTGTTTTAGGAATTTTGATAGAGCAGGACCGCGGCTAGCTAGTGTCTCGTTTTTGTGAATAGATTTGAAACGTTACGAGTAAGTTGTATAGTAGCAGACTCCAGAGTTAAAGTAGATTAATGAATCGTGGACAAGAATTGAATTGAATCGTCAAATAATACCATCATTCTCAACAACCTGCTGTCCTAAGTTGAGGCCTTACTGTTACACTTGTCACTTTCAAACATTGGACTATCTCAGTCACAAGAGTAAACGACAGATAAGATTCGATGACTTGATCAGGCCAGCCGATGTCCTTCGAGAACAATCCCTCACGGTCATAGCCGAGTTTTATTTCCCTGAGTGAAGCCGAAGCTGTATTTGAAGTACCCTGGATCTCGATCGAGAGGCCAACTAACTGCGAATAGCACCACTTGTAATTCGTCTCTCTTTCCTCGCACTTTCAGTATCAATCTTGGCCGTGCTTGTTCTCCACTCCACAGAACTCTCCTTTTCTGCAAGTGTGGCCTTCCAGAGAGCTAGTTCCAATGCAGTTATCCCCTCATTCACACATCTGTTGTGCTTAGCTTTGTAATGATTCATTTTGCCAAGAACTAATGCCATCCAATGACTTATTTCATCCTTGTGTATTGGGGAGAACCTGATTGATTCGATTGATTTCTTCATGCATTTCAGCCTTCCAACTCTTCATGTGTAATGAGGCAACAGTTTTATGGATCCCTTCACCAAGATCAACTGTGCTATGAGCTCGGAGCAGTTGTCAAACTGATCGAATCTTCGAAAAAATTTATCGTATACAAGCAGATCTCTTGTCAGTGGAAGGACGATGCAGCGGTGAAGGCGCTCACAGCCAAAGAATGCATGTTCTCCAACTGTGTCAAGTCGTTCCGAGACATCAATTTCTGTCAAGCGCTTACAAGCGAAAAATGGTGATGTAGATCAAATCTTGATGTTTTCTAGAAAGTAGCACTTATCAAATGCAGATGTTCAAATCGTTTCCAGCTTGTCACCGGCCGAGAGAGTGACATCCATCAAATGCATGCTCACCGATTTCTACAGCCTTTCTCTTGCCAACTTTTTGGATGCCATCGTGAGTATCCACCTGCATGAAATACCACAACAGGAGATAGCATTTTCCTCTCAACTTCTATCTCATCGACAGATTGATCTTCATCAACGCGGACGTACGTGAGAGACATGCCGAGTAGCTCGACCTCCCCTTTACACGAAAATATTATTTGCTTCGTTATCTCCTGCATCTACAGCGTGTCCGCCATTATAATAAGATGTATCTACTAGCTAGCACTGGCTTGGTCCTCGCTCGACGGCTTGCTCGGCAGGTTGATAAGTAGTACTCCTGCTGCTCTTTTTGAGACGCACCAACACGCAACCATTTTTTGACAGTCCTTTAGAGTGTATTAATTCGATTATTTCATACAAACGAATCGTAGAAATATCTCATTTACTCGCTGAAATACGCATTTTTGTTTATCCATAAATTTACTATTGTAGACAAATCTGGCTAGAGGAGTAACAATTTGGTCACTTTGATGAAAATCTGGAAATTTTGGGCCGACCTTGACGATGGGAATGACTTTCTAGAGGGGTCGCTTTATAAATAGTTGAGTCGATTGACAAAAGATTGATGTTATGCCTTGGTAATATAAGACGGTTAGAGTAACTTTTACACCGCCTGTCCGTCTCATATTTTTCTTTTTGGACTCTCACAAATTAGTTAGTAAACCGCTAGCGTTAGAGCAGCCGTATGCAAAAATCATTATCCATATCATATACATCACCTGAAAGCATTTTATATGAGGTTTTCAACGATATCAAGAACATCGATCACACACAAGGTCTTCTAGTTTATTTACTTAGTCCTTTCTGAGTACCGGATACCCTCTATTTCACAAAAAACTTGGTCTGTCATGCGCCAGGTGTAAAAGTTACTCTAACCGTCTTATATGCGTATTCGATAGAGCGCGGAGCGCAACGAGACCTTTCCAAATCACTGCTTATCGCCTTAATACGACCGCTAGAAGGAAAGATTTAGAGGAAAAGGTGAATTTGGAGAAGTAGGAATGGGTGTTGCATAAAAAGCTCAATCTCGTACATCATCATAGACACTCACTCCATATATATGGTAGAACTACATAAGTTCGAAGTACCTAAATCATTCCATCTGTTAAAATTAGACTCCAAAATCTATACAAAGTATGAAAGACAAACACCCACCACCACCACCAACAACAACAGCATGTGCACTACATTCGTGACACCAACATCATAATATATATTATGCATCTTCATCACCTCCTCTACACACACTCTATATATGTAATATGTATGTAGCTCAATCTCAATTCACATCACACTCAACAGCTTCCAATAGCCCACCATGCCGGATAAGGATCTCTCACATCCTTTGTGGGTGTCTCAAAGCCATCACCACATGAAAAATGATCATCCGATGATGATTCTCCTTCTGATGATGATGGTGCTTGTCCAATACTGCCATTCTTATCATCATCATCATGATTGTTGTTGTTGGTTGGTGGATATTCTTCTTCTTCTTCTTCCGAGGATGATGATGATGACGCTGCTGCAATATTGTTGTTGTTGCTGTCTCTTGACCGTGCATGAGCATTGTTATTATTGCTATTGCTGTTTTTGTTGTTATCATTTGGAAAGGAAGAGTACAATTTGATAGCTCTCATACCCATTGCTGCCATGGCGGCTATTCCACTCACTCTACTATTACTATTAGTACCACCTGTGGAAGATGGGGTAGGACTTCGTGTAGCTGCTGTTGTTGAAGTGACGGTACGAGATGAAGATTGCACTACTGCAGCTGCAGCTGCTGCTGCTTGTACTTGTGCTTCAACTTCATGTTCAACTTCATCTTGTTGATGTTCGTCGTGTGGACTTGTCAGGCCATCATCATCATCATAATTCTCATCATCATCACCGTCCTCTTCTTCATCATCCGTGTACACATCACCTATGAAACTGTCGTCATCAAATTCCTCATACTCATCTTGATAGACTTTTTCTCCTTGTTGTTCTTCATTTGCACTCCAGATACTGGACATGATGCTGCTGCTGCTGCTGTCATGATGATTGTCATTACTCGTTTCATCATCATCTTCTTGCTGCTCATCAGCAGCCACAGCCATTGCCGCCAAGCCAGCAGCTTCCAAATCATCGTCAAAGAAGATCACTTCTTCTTCCTCCTCCTCCTCTTCACCAAGATGATCATCTTCTAGTCTTCTCTGATAATAATACTGATATCGATTCCTACTATAAGTACCTCTAACACTCACCACCGCAAACACCAACAAGAGTGCAGCTACAGCGATCCAGCCAACTTTACTACTCCATTGCAAATTATTATAATAATTGACAACACTATCACCACGACCAGCAGCAGCACCATTACTACTTGAATAATCATTCGAGACGACTGAAGAAGTGAAACTATCTGAAGTTGTCAACTCGGGCGAAGATGACAATCCTTGCATGGACGAGCTGCTTATCGAGTCAGCAGAGGCCTCAGTCTCTATTAGCAGTGGTGAGGATGGATTCGTGTCGTAGTAATCGGACGATGGTGGGGTTAGATCGTCAATTGTGAGGATAATTGGCGGCGGAGGCGGCGGCGTGATGGTGAAATTAGAGGACAGAGGCGGTGGCGATGATTGAGCATCAGCTGTAGCTGTAGCTGTAGATGTAGCTGTGAATATGGATGACTGCTCTGACGGTTCGTCATGCTCTAAATTATTAGTGCTTGACACTTCTATCGAGGCGGCAGTTTCTGCTGTAGGCAGTGCATCGTCATCGTCGACAAGTAATATCAGCGGGTCGTCTTCATCTTGAGAGGAGGATGTGCTGATTGGACTTGGATTGTTGACGTCATCATCATCTACAAAGATTAGCCGGTCATCTTCATCTGTTGAGGAGCCATAACCGCCGCCGCCGCCGCCATGATGATGACTGGACGTTTTCGTCTTGGCCGATTTGGCAGAATAGCGGCTCTGTTTGGGAAGCCTTCTGCTGAAGCCTTGGCGACTTGATAGTTGTTACGGTGATCGGTGATTTTGTGCGGTGAAGCGTGAGAGGGCTGTGGCGGACGATTTGAGACGGGCGTCTTGATTTGAAGAACTTTGCTTCCGGCACCACCTTCTCCACTTCTTCAACTCACCTAAACGAGCCGAACAATGGCCGATACATAAGTACGTATCTTGTCTCCTACGGGGCCAATGAAGACGATAAGTGTCGTTTTGGAAAGCTCTTATTGCGCTCTATCGATCAGAGGTGTAATGAGCCCGATTGGACCACTTTTCACAGATCGAATCGGTCAAAAACGGGTCAAGATTCTGCCCAACAGGGCCGAATCCGGCTTGACAGCCAGATTTTCACTCTAGAGAAACGTCAGAATTTGACCAAGCAAAATACAATACAATATGACCACCGTTAGAATTGTCTCTTCAAGCTCTATCGATATATACCATCATTACCACTGCGATCTCCAAAATAATCCACACAGTATAATCAGTGCTCGGGCAAAGCCCTCGCGAAAAATTGTCTCTTACTGCAGCAATGTCAATTTAGGTTGGCACGTCGAAAATCCCAAAAAAGCGACCACCTTGCTTAATCAGCCTCATCATGATAGGTTGGCACGAGGTATGGTCCATTCAACAGCCATCAACAATAAACGGTGCTCAGGGAGGGCTCGCACTCGCAAATACAGTCCACCTTCCTTAATAATGCAGTACCGTCAATGAAATTAGTTACGCCGATGATCCATCAATACACTTCACGACTATCGATCAGGTAAGATCCATGACAGTCGTTACATCATGTTGCACCGTCCAATCATCGTTGGCAATGATCATTGTTACCACTCCCACATCGGCTCCCCTCCCTTCGGTCGGCTCGCTTTCATTAACAACCACAAGCAGCAGCATCATTGCCAACGATGAATCATCCAACCACAAGCAGCGGCAGCAGCATCATTGCCAACAGTATAACGATACTGTATCGTCGTTCGCTGCCGCTGCTTGTGGTTGGAGGAGGAAGATGTTGATGAAGGAGTTGCATACATGACAATCAACCAACCACCACCGCATCGTCGTTGGAAATGATATTGCTGCTTGTGGTTGGATGAGGAGGATACGACAACAACAACCAACCACAAGCAGCAACAACAACAGCTACATGCCGAGCGGAGTCGAGGCAAGTTGATGATGAGGGCGAGGGTGAGCGGCAGCGAGGCCGAGCAGTGGGTAGGAGTATTGCATTAATCGATGACGCTTGAGAAGAGGATTCCAATGCTGGTTTACTTGTCGATTTTTTGCGAGTGCGAGCGGCAGCGAGGACGAGCAGTGGTTATTCATTTTGTTGCGTCAAAATGGTATTAATCGATAGCGCTTGAGAAGAGGATTCCAATGCTGGTTTACTTGTCGATTTTATTTTGGTCAAAATCCGAATTTAGAACGTCAATTTGGGGCTCGACGTGCGGATTCTAGGGGTCGATTTTGTTGAGTTCATTGACAAAAGATTGGTATTATGCCTTGATTGTGGCATCAATGGATAGAGCACAGTGAGACGATTCTAAATCACTACTCATCGTCTTGATACGACCGCTACAAGGAAAGATATCAAGGAAAAGGTGAATATTGGATAAGTAGGAATGGGTATGGCAATAAAGCTCCATCTTACATCAAAGAGACACCCCAATAACTACCTAAATCATTCCATCTGTTTAAAATTAGACTCCAAAATCTATACAAAGTATGAAAGACAAACACCCACCAACACCACCACCAACAGCATATGCACTACATTCATGACACCAACATCATAATATATTATATTATGCATCCTCATCACATCCTCTACACACACACACTCTATATATATAATAAGTATGTAGCTCAATCTCAATTCACATCACACTACTCAACAGCTTCCAATAGCCCACCATGCCGGATAAGGATCTCTCACATCCTTTGTGGGTGTCTCAAAGCCATCACCACATGAAAAATAATCATCCGATGATGATTCTCCTTCTGATGATGATGGTGCTTGTCCAATACTGTCATTCTTATCATCATCATCATCATGATTGTTGTTGTTGGTTGGTGGATATTCTTCTTCTTCTTCTTCCGAGGATGGTGATGACGCTGCTGCAATATTGTTGTTGTTGTTGTTGCTGTCTCTTGACCGTGCATGAGCATTGTTATTATTGCTGTTTTTGTTGTTATCATTTGGAAAGGAAGAGTACAATTTGATAGCTCTCATACCCATTGCTGCCATGGCGGCTATTCCACTCACTCTACTATTACTATTAGTACCACCTGTGGAAGATGGGGTAGGACTTCGTGTAGCTGTTGTTGTTGAAGTGACGGTACGAGAGGAAGATTGCACTACTGCAGCTGCAGCTGCTGCTGCTTGTACTTGTGCTTCAACTTCATCTTGTTGATGTTCGTCGTGTGGACTTGTCAGGCCATCATCATCATCATCATAATTCTCATCATCATCACCGTCCTCTTCTTCATCATCCGTGTACACATCACCTATGAAACTGTCGTCATCAAAGACTTCTTCTCCTTGTTGTTCTTCATTTGCACTCCAGATACTGGACATGATGCTGCTGCTGCTGTCATGATGATTGTCATTACTCGTTTCATCATCATCTTCTTGCTGCTCATCAGCCACAGCCATTGCCGCCAAGCCAGCAGCTTCCAAATCATCGTCAAAGAAGATCACTTCTTCTTCCTCCTCCTCCTCTCCACCATTATGATCATCTTCTAGTCTTCTCTGATAATAATACTGATATCGATTCCTACTATAAGTACCTCTAACACTCACCACCGCAAACACCAACAAGAGTGCAGCTACAGCAATCCAGCCAACTTTACTACTCCATTGCAAATTATTATAAGAATTGACAACACTATCACCACGACCAGCAGCACCATTACTACTTGAAGAATCATTCGAGACGACTGAAGAAGTGAAACTATCTGAAGTTGTCAACTCGGGCGAAGATGACAATCCTTGCATGGACGAGCTGCTTATCGAGTCAGCAGAGGCCTCAGTCTCTATTAGCAGTGGTGAGGATGGATTCGTGTCGTAGTAATCGGACGATGGTGGGGTTAGATCGTCAATTGTGAGGATAATTGGCGGCGGAGGCGGCGGCGTGATGGTGAAATTAGAGGACAGAGGCGGTGGCGATGATTGAGCATCAGCTGCTGTAGCTGTAGATGTAGATAATATGGATGACTGCTCTGACGGTTCGTCATGCTCTAAATTATTATTATTGGTGGTGGTGGTGCTTGACACTTCTATCGAGGCGGCAGTTTCTGCTGTAGGCAGTGCATCGTCATCGTCGACAAGTAATATCAGCGGGTCGTCGACATCTTGAGAGGAGGATGAGCTGATTGGACTTGGATTGTTGACGTCATCATCTACAAAGATTAGCCGGTCATCTTCATCATCTTCATCTTCTGTTGAGGAGCCGTAACCGCCGCCGCCGCCATGATGATGATTGGACGTCGTCTTGGCCGATTTGGCAGAGTAGCGGCTCTGTTTGGAAGTCTTGGCAGCCGCAGTCTGCTCCTCGTCTTGTCTTGTCCGCCGCCGCCGCTGCTTCTGCATGGTCATCGTCTCTAATGGATAGAGTGTTATCAATATTGGTTACATACATAAATTATGCATCTACATAGATTTACCGGTGAACTCCAACTGTCATCTTGTGGAGAACTGGATGGGGGCAGTTTGTGGTGAGTGATGATTTAGGGAGTTCGGTGATCGTTATATTTTATCAATTATTCACCCTTCTACATTTTTCCTACAACTTTCATCAATATCTTCTAGCCCCACGTGTATTTTCTATTTGGGTTCTTATCGTAGATTTACTTCCCGCCGTAGGTAGATACCGTACCCTATCTCTATCTTTTACCCAGGGTAGCAGTTTGATCTCCACGAAAATGGCCGTTTGCTTTTTAAAAAGTCAAGGTCATTCGCGCGAGCTTTCGCGGAGTCTTTTGTGTGCTTCCAGTCATAGAGACAACACATTCATTCACGCTTCACGCCGCACCACGCCAACCCAATGCATACATTTCGTAGGTTACCGTAGAAGAGAAATACTTCACCTAAAGACCCACACACATAATAAAACGAGGAGTACTTTTCCTGTTATTGCCTCCTGCTCCCCTGCAACCTGCCCGCCGGCCCTGCAACCTGCAACCTGCACGCACCTCGTTCTTTTTGATACCCTCTACTTATTATTATTTATCTAAGAATTGTACTGAAATGCCCAAAACTGTCTCATGTTGTCCTCGCACATCATCATAGTCATTGCATGCGGTGCTCTGGCTGGTTGCAGTAAGTAATATCAAAAAATGAGAGGAAGATATCGTCGGCAGAAAGAAGCTACAACATACATTAGGGCTGTGAGGTACATAATTGAATATACTGAATACTGACACTGACTTTAGACGCGTAGCCATAGCTAGACATTCATCACACATACTTATAACATCAAACAAATACAATTCTTTCTTGATTGATTGCTTGTGTTGAACATACATACATACATACAGTCAACAGTTGACTCTTCTTTCATTTCCCACAAACAATACACATGCTCAACTCCAAATATGTTGTAGTTGTGGAGACCTCTGTCCTCTCAAATATATATATACCACTGTACTGTATGGTATCCCCCTACCTCTCTATTCTATTATATATATGCCCAATCAACGTCAACTGATTCAATTCAACCCCCCTTCTTCTTTTTATCACCACCCTTATTCTTGTCCTTTTCTTTTTATCCTCATTCTTATTATTGCCCTGTTCTTTTTTATCATTCTCATTTTCATTCTGTTTCTGTTCGTCATTCTTGTCCATTTCCTCTTGTTTCCCACCACCACCACCACCACCACCTTTATTATCATTAGTAGTATTAGTCTTGTCACCATTACCAGCACCACCACCACCAGCAGATGATCCTTCCAATCGATCTACAGTATCCTCCTCCCCCAACTTTTCACTATTACCAGCACCAGCAGCAGCACCACCAGCAGCATGATGCATCCCCATGGAAGAACCACCACTGGCCAAAAAAATAATGAGAATGGTGGCTAGGACAGCTAGTGTGGTTAGACGGGAGCGGTTATTGATGCAGCATAATAATAATTTTCGTCGTTGTCGTTGTTGGGGTGGTGGTGATGATGAAGAATTAGCAGTTGTAGTAGCAGTTGTGGTGGTGTAGGTGTAGGTAGTGTACAGTGATGATGAGAGGTCATCATCATCGTCGTCTTGACCTTGACCGGCGGGGCTAGTATTAGTTTGAATTGTTGATGGTGTTTTTGGCGGGGGCGTTGGAGAGGTGTGTTGTTTGGTTGAATTCTGTAATAATGTTGGAGGAGCTGTGTCTAAATTATTATCATCTAAATTGTTAGTAGTGATCGATGGTGGAGGTTGCGTGGCTGTAGTACTTGCAAGAGGTGGATTTTCTTCATCATGTTGTTGTTGTTGTTGTGATTTGTTGTCGTCATCGTTATTATTTTTTGAATTTTGTTCGTCGTCATTTTTTTTGGAAGGCTCGATTGCAATTGTTATGGGTGGCAGCGGCTGCTGCTCTTGTTCTTCTGTGGAGGTCGTCATATTATTATCGTGGTATTAAGTGGTGTTGATATTGATAGTTGTTATGGTTGTTGCTTCATTATTATTTGACTACCAAGGTCGCTACCATGGGCAGTGTAATGTGCCATGCTAATGTGCCGACAACATCGTCGTTCAAATCATTGCGTCATTGCGTTATGTAGCGTGCGTGAGTCGTGTAAAACTATTTGCCGAAATCTCGCAAGAAATACAATAATTTCAAAAACTAGCACTCCTACATACATAAGGAAGTACAATAAGAGTAAGTAGGTACTCATCACTTACGAGTATGTGCAGCCATTTTTTTTCGTTCTTCAGACGAGCATCTCGATGCCATCCATTGAGATGCTGCCATCTCTCAATTTTCTCCTTGATAAGATATGATCAGTAGATTGTTTCAGGAGATACTCTCCTTCTCTCGCTCTCTAGAGACGCGAGGATATATAAAGGAAAACTTTCACTCTAGGAGCAGGGGCTCGGCTTGTGACCGAAAAGGCCTTGAAGCCTGCTGGGTATGTACGAATATGATGTAAATGTAAATGTTGGTCGACGTAAGTGGATGGCAAACGCTTTGGCGAGGCTGGCGAGAGGCCGAATTGTTGGAGAGAGGAAATGATTGATTGATTGATTGATTGAGTGAGTGAGTGACTGATTCTTTTAGTATTAGTAGCTACTCTCTCTCTCTCTCTCTCTCTCTCTCTCTCTCTCTCTCTCTCTCTCTCTAGAGACGCAAGGGTCAGTACATATACATAGAGAAAATGGATATGTAGATAGAACCACTCTCTAAGAATAAGAACCCATCTAGAGATGCAGCTAGCAATTGACTTCGGAAATTGCCATCATCATCACAGAAGCGGAATATTTTTCCGTAGCGATGTGGTTCAAAATTAGCAAAGTGAAAGAGACGGACACTCATCATTATTTCTAGTGCCCCGTGCGCGGCATTGCAGAGGTTGATGACGTCAAGTTGAAGGAATGTGTGGAGTGCGATCTCGTTCGATTGAAATTGCAGTGATGTATGTCAGTGCCAGAAGATCATACATCAGAGCACGACTGAACATGAAGCACGACTGAATATGACAACCATGCATGTATTTGGAATTGAGGCGCATCTCTCATGTTTATTGCCACTACATCGACCTTTGTCTCGCTGCATCACCTGGATTGTATGATAGAGGTGCTGGTAGTAAAGAAGAGTTGAAACTGATATATGTACTTGCGTTATATGTGGGGCTTTAGCTTTAGGTTAGTTCAGTGTTACGGTAAACTAGTATCACTGGTGTATATTGTCAACGAGAAAAGCATCTGTGGATGGTTGAGACGACTCTGAGGTCGACTGAGAGCTACTTCCTTGGGAAATAGTTCTGCCATCTGTACTATAGTCAATATGAAATTTGGTCATCGTCAAGTGATCACGCGATTATCGGGCCATTGTTGCTCTCATAGAGTGCTTGTATGGCAGTGGCAGCTGGTCCCGCTGACCCGTTTGCAGAACAAACTGTTCTGCTAGGAGTAGTAGCTATGCATCGAAAGTCAGTGTCAGTATCAAGTACCTTACAGTCCCAATAAATTCATGCTATAGCTGGAACATATAATATTGCAACCAGCCAAAGCACCACATGCACCTATCAATGAACGTCCAAGACAGTATTGTACTTGTACCTTTCGCAACAGAGAGAGTTCCTGATCAACAAAGACATTTCGGGTACAATACCGTTTGTATTTGTAGAATTACTGCCCAATAACCCGATTTATGATTCACAGCTCTCACAAAGGCTCGCTTCCCATCTTGAACTCGCCTCCTCGGCAAAATATAACTTCATGGAGACTCGCCAGAAAGCAATGGTTTTAGCACTACTTAGCCAAGTCAATCATTAGTTCCAGAGATGTGTGTGTGTGTGTGTAACTTGGCCTTCTCGGGCATTACACGTCTTTCCCAACGAATGGACTAACAAGTCCGCGGGCAGTGCTCGTGCAACCCCTAGGCGCTTGCTGTTATAGAAATAAAAGACTATACTAAACCCCACACTTGAAGATCCAGCTAGCCAACCCCTTTATACACTATCCTCGACAGACAGCAGCGATTCCACCTCAGACGCGGCTCCAGATACAATAGAAAAGGCATCCTCTTCCCTCTCCGGGTCCGCCTCAAAAGGCTGCTCCCACCACCACCACCATCGGTGTTTGCTGGTACCACGTTGTCTCTCACCATCCCTACAAAGATCCAGAATCGGGCGGTCCCTGATGTATGCCCCAACAGTCTTCCTCCGTTTTTCGATGTACTCCGTCAAAGTATACAGCCCAACCTCCTCAAACAACTCCTTCTTATCCGGATACCTCCACTCTCCAGTCCGTTCGTTCTTCTTAGGTCGATTCTTGCGTGCCATGCGGCAAGCAGCTCGATAACAGAAGCCTTCCAGACACCGCAACGCCGAATCCGTCAATACCCAAGTCTCACTCCCATACAAAAGCACTGCCTGCACGACTGCCTTAAAAAACATACCGCAAACCCTGGGTTTCATGTTCTCGCTACGCAGGAGACGAGATATCATTTTCCACGCCTTTCGGGCCTTGGTCAGATTACTCCGAATCGCCTGCGTGTCATTATCATCCATCGACATGAGTCGACCAAGATACTTAAACACCTCCACCCGTTCGAGGTCCTCTCCATACGCCGTAAAGCCAACTTCAAGAGCCCGCTGGTTTGCAATAGCCGCATTAGTTTGCACTATCCTCTCCCTCCCCGTCCGACAGAACTTTGATCTCTCGTGTCTGGCAGCCCACCGTGGGTCAGTCTGCATATTGCAGAGATGACACTTCGGGAAGACTCCAGATCCCTCGACGTCCACATAGTCCCGCGGGTGACGATCACGGAAGTGCCGACGAAGAGCCCACGCAGTGTTGAAACAATCAGTGGCTTCCTGGCACGCTGGCACAGGGCAGAAAAAACTCCCGCCAAAGCTAGCATGCGCAGTATATGTCTCCGGCTCTCCATCATTCAATAGAAAGTCCCGATTCAACACCCTTGATCGAAACAGTTCCAGAGATGCTGCATGTGATGGAGGAGAACAGTGTCTGGTGAATTCCAAATTGTAATGAAGAAAAGATTACTGTAACCAACTGCTTAGATTAATTGCCACTCGTCCTCCAAGTTGATCTGATTACGATTTAACTTTAGTACTGTAACTTCTTTAGTAATATACTACTCCTAGTCTTCTACAAAGTAGTCTTCAACCTAAATAGTGACAATTCCATTTCGCGTCTTGCGGCTGTCTGTAACCAGCATATGCCAGACCAAGCATCTTGGAGAACTCAAGATCCAACTGATCCAAAGCTGATTCATCACATTCCTTGCCCTTGCCGAAATCAAAATCTCCCAAAAGATCATCCATCAGGAGGAGATCTGAGTGACACTCGCAGGACACTCTTGTACGTCGCTTGATCGTAGTGCATCCTTTTAAGTTTGTACGAGACATATCGGGCTCGTCGAAGCTGTACGCTGACTTTCTGACAACGGGGATAGAATAGTAGAGGAACGAGTCATCTTGGTTCAGTGATTGGAGGCCTTCTGCACTCAGGGTACTGATATCGATTTCTATCGGTTCTGGGTTACAGGTTACAGTAGCTGTGTGCACTGGTACGGGCATGGACATGGACATGGACATGGAAGAAGAAGAAGCCGAGGATTGGTCCTTCTTGATGAAGGGAGTTGTGGTCTTGGTTGATCTGTCGTTGCACATTGTATTGTGAGGATGTAAGTAGATGTGTGACTTTTAGAAGAGTAAGTTGACACAATGTAGTAGCTTGTTACGCGTGATGGTTGAATAATTTATGCGATGTACTAAAGCTGTTGCTCTTGCCTTGTTGACAGAATTACGATTACCATAGTCGCGCTTGATTTAGGCCAAAGCGAGAGCTGACAAAGGAATGAGATTGAAGTTGGTCAGGTGCTTCGAGGCTCTCTGTTTGCAGTAAATATGTGTATTTGAATCGAGACAAACCGGGATGTACCTAGCCTGCACAGAGGAAAGAAAACTTTCTTAGGAGGTGTAAGTAAGTGTCGTAGTAACGGTGATTTGGCTTGGCTGAGTGAGGCGAAGTAAACTGAGAACTGATAAATGTAAATGATGCATGCAATGAATTTCTTATATAAGTGTATACTTAGATAGTTATATATTGTCTACTTATATTGAGAAGTAAACTGCATAGTCAGTGTTAGTATTTTGATAATCAAGTACATACTTATTTGCAGCTTCGATAACCAATACTGAGGTATCCCCTCTCTTCTTTACGATTACATACTTTACTACTTCTACGTAAGAGAGCAGAGCCTGCAAATAAAAACAACAACAGGTTAACCTGATCGTCAAAGACATATCAGGTACCGTGTTGTAGAATTACTCCGTCATGAGTTACATATTCTCAGCTAACAAATTCTTCTTCTTCTCATGTTGACCTCAGCTCCGCGGCGAAAAATAACTTCATGGCTTTATTTTCGGTGTTATTGTTGAAACGAAATAAAACATTGTTGTGCATAGACTTCAACAGGAAGCAATCGTTTTAGAAATAGCCAACCCATCCATTAGTTCCAGAGATGCAGTATGTGAAGATGATGAAGGAGTGTGAAAGTGCAAGTAGTGTCTGGTGAATTCCAAATAAGGGAAGAAATCTGAAATCAGTTACTTAGATTGATTGCCACATCAAATATGAATGAAGACGATCATATTTATTATTTAACATGCAGATATACTGTTACTTCTTTATTCTACTACTAGTCTTACACAAAGTCATCTTCAATCCTACACGGTGATCATTTCGCGTCTTGCGGCTGCCTATGCCTATGCAGCATATGCCAGACCAAGCATCTTGGAGAACTCAAGATCCAACTGATCCAAAGCTGATTCATCATATTCCTCGTCAAAGTCTCCCAAAAGATCATCCATCAGCAGGAGATCTGAGTGACACTCGTAGGACACTCTTGTACGTCGCTTGACGGTAGTGCATCCTGATAGGCTAGAATGAGACATATCGGGCTCATCGAAGCTGTACGCTGACTTGCGGACAACGGGGATAGAGTAGTAGAGGAACGAGTCATCTTGCTTCAGTGATTGGAGCTCTTCTGCACTCAGGGTACTGATATCGATTTCTATTGGTTCTGGATTGCAGGCTGCAGTAGCTGTGTGCACTGGTACGGACATGGACATGTACATGGAAGAAGCAGAGGATTGGTCCTTCTTGTTCTTGATGAAGGGAGTTGTGGTCTTGGTTGATCTGTCGTTGCACATTGTGTTGTGAGGATGTAAGTAATTGTGCGACTTTTTGAAGAGACAGGTGACAATGTAGTAGCTTGTTAGGCTTGATGGTTGAATAATTTATGCGATGTACACAGCAGCTTCTTGCCTTGCTGACGCTGACAGAGTTCCAATTACCTATTCGCTTGATCGTGGCCAAAGCGAGAGCTGACAAAGGAAGTGGTTATGGTGAACGTGAAGTTGTCAGGTGTAGTCTTTCGCATGAATCTTTTACCGCTTTCAGTTTTACTTAACAAATACTTAGCCGTAAGTAGCCTCACTCTTGGATCTTGAATGCAAGATGCCAGACCAAGCATTTTCGAGATTCAAGATAAGAGTGAGAGCTGGTATAATGATGCATGCAAAAGACTATATATGTACACCGGTATCCAATGCGTTCTCGTGCTCAACGAGTTAACCTCATCGTCAAAGACATTATCAGGTGCCGTTTTGTAGAATGACTCCGTCATCAAAGATTCACAGCTCACAAATTCTTGACCCAATTCACAGCTCACAAATTCTTGACCTGCAACCTCGGAGAAAAATAACTTTTATGTAAGTAGGCTAAGTTGTTAAGTAAACTGAGAGCTGCAGTAAATGATGCATGCAAAAGACTATCACCAGTACCCAATGCCAATGCGTTCTCGTTTGCCCAACGAGTTAACCTTTTCGTCAAAGATTAGGAAACGATACTTATGCTGTATAATTGGAAGTACACAATATGAAACAAATAGATATGCATCATTTACCACCTCTCAGTTTACTTCGCCTCACTCAGCCAAATCACCGTTAAGTACTAAGTACTTACCTAAGTAAAGTTTTCTTTCCTTGTGCAGGTGCAGACTAATCCCGGCTTGTCTCGATGCAAGCAGAGATCCTCGAAGCACCTGACCAAACAGCATTTGCACATCGCATAAATTATTCAACCATCAAGCCTAACAAGCTACTACATTGTCAACTTACTTCTCTATTAGTCACACAACTACTTACATCCTCACAATACAATGTGCAACGACAGATCAACCAAGACAACGACTCCCTTCATCAAGAACAAGAAGGACCAATCCTCTGCTTCTTCCATGTACATGTCCATGTCTGCACCAGTGCACACAGCTACTGTAACCTGTAACCCAGAACCGATAGAAATCGATATCAGTACCCTGAGTGCAGAAAGCCTCCAATCACTGAAGCAAGCTACGATCCGTTCCTCTACTACTCTATCCCCGTTGTCAGAAAGTCAGCGTACAGCTTCGATGAGCCCGATATGTCTCATTCTAGCCTATCAGGATGCACTACCATCAAGCGACGTACAAGAGTGTCCTGCGAGTGTCACTCAGATCTCCTCCTGATGGATGATCTTTTGGGAGACTTTGACGATGAATGTGATGAATCAGCTTTGGATCAGTTGGATCTTGAATTCTCTGAGTTGCTTGGTCTGGCATATGCTGCATAGACAGCCGCAAGACGCGAAATGGAACTGTCACCACATGTAGGATTGAAGATTCTCTAGTAGTAGAACAGAAAAGTAGTATGGAGTAACATTTCTAAAGTTTAAACATATTCTGTAATCCAACCTTGCGCGCCCATCTATTATTCACGCACACTCTTCTCCTTTTTTGATTTTGTTACTCTACAATACCTCTTATTCAGCTCCATGCCATCACCTGCCATGCCATCACCTTCTGCTGGCAACTCTATTGTGGAGTGAATTGTATTTTGGAACTCTAGAAGCCTATTGTCTAAGATCTGAGACTCAAATCTAAGCAGTTATGATAAGCGTTCCATCCTTACATTCGTGGCCCGCACTCTAGAGCTTTAGCAATGCATTCTCTTTATCTCTTTACAGTCTCCATAGCTGCAATATATGGCTTCAGGATCAAACGTATCGTAGTATTTCAAAGACTCCAAGTATTCTGGTATCAGTGGGGCCTGCCTCCTTTTTGCTCACAAACTCCTTAGACTACGAAAACGAAAAAATTTTAGGTTATCACAGCGGATTTTGACAAAATGTGACAGAGACCGACGAACCACAATTTTTTTATAGTGCATAAGTAGCCTCACTCTTGGATCTTGAATGCAAGATACCACTCCAAGCATCTCCGAGCATCTTCGAGCATTCAAGATCAAGAGTGAGGCTAAGTACTCACGGCTAAGCTGTTCAGTCTTGAGAGCTGGTAATGATGCATGCAAAAGACTATGTACACCGGTACCCAATGCTTTCTCGTGCTCAACGAGTTAACCTGATCGTCAAAGACATTATCAGGTGCCGTATTGGAGAATGACTCCGTCATCAATGATTCACAGCTCACAAATTCTTGACCCAATTCACAGCTCACAAATTCTTGACCTGCAACCTCGGAGAAAAATAACTTCAGGCTGCTTCTATTAGAAGAAAGTAATCGTTTTAGCACTAGCCAACCCATTCATTAGTCCAGGGTGCAGCATGTGATATGATGGAGGAGTAATTGTGCAGTGTCTGATTTGTGAATTCCAAATTGTGATGAACGCAAGATTACTGAAGTCGGCTACTTAGGCTGATGCTGATTGCACATAAAATAACAAAGATGATCTGATTATGATTTGACATCATGACATACTGTTACATCTTTACTGTTCTAGTCTATCCTACATGGTGATCATTTTGCGTCTTACTGCTGTCTGTAACCAGCATATGCCAGACCAAGCATCTTGGAGTATTCGAGATCCAACTGATCCAAAGCTGATTCATCATATTCCTCGTCGAAATCTCCCAAAAGATCATCCATCAGCAGAAGATCTGAGTGACACTCGTAGGACACTCTTGTACGTCGCTTGATGGTAGAGCATCCTTTTAAGCTTGTACGAGACATATTAGGCTCGTCGAAGCTGTACGCTGACTTTCTGACAACGGGGATAGAGTAGTAGAGGAACGGATCGTCTTGCTTCAGTGATTGGAGCTCTTCTGCACTCAGGGTACTGATATCGATTTCTATCGGCTCTTGCTTGAAGGGTGCAGTCGATGTGTGCACTGGTACGGACATGGACATGGACATGGAAGAAGCCGAGGATTGGTCCTTCTTGATGAAGGGAGTCGTTGTCTTGGTTGATCTGTCGTTGCACATTGTATTGTGAGGATGTAAGTAGTTGTGTGACTGCAAGAAGTCAGTTGACAATGTAGCTCGGTTTGTTGTAGTCTATTGAATGATTAAATAATTTATGCGATGATACAAAAATAGAGCCAGTTCCTATTCGCTTGTATTGAGGCCAAAGCAAGAGCTGACAAAGGGACGAAATCGAAATTGCAGTTTTCTTTGGAAAGAATGGTAGGCCTCTTCTGTAAGTAGGCTAAGTTGTTAAGTAAACTGAGAACTGCAGTAAATGATGCATGCAAAAGACTATCACCAGTACCCAATGCGTTCTCGTTTGCCCAACGAGTTAACCTTTTCGTCAAAGATTAGGAAACGATATACTTGTGCTATAATTGGAAGTACACAATATGAAACAAATAGATATGCATCATTTACCACCTCTCAGTTTACTTCGCCTCACTCAGCCAAATCACCGTTACTACTTACCTAAGTAAAGTTTTCTTTCCCTGTGCAGACTAATCCCGGCTTGTCTCGATGCAAGCAGAGATCCTCGAAGCACCTGACCAAACAGCATTTGCACATCGCATAAATTATTCAACCATCAAGCCTAACAAGCTGCTTCATTGTCAACAACTTACTTCTCTATTAGTCGCACATCTACTTACATCCTCACAATACAATGTGCAACGACAGATCAACCAAGACCACAACTCCCTTCATCAAGAACAAGAAGGACCAATCCTCTGCTTCTTCCATGTACATGTCCATGTCTGCACCAGTGCACACAGCTACTGTAATCTGCAACCCAGAACCGATAGAAATCGATATCAGTACCCTGAGTGCAGAAGAGCTCCAATCACTGAAGCAAGATGACTCGTTCCTCTACTACTCTATCCCCGTTGTCAGAAAGTCAGCGTACAGCTTCGATGAGCCCGATATGTCTCGTACAAACTTAAAAGGATGCACTACCATCAAGCGACGTACAAGAGTGTCCTGCGAGTGTCACTCAGATCTCCTCCTGATGGATGATCTTTTGGGAGATTTCGACGACGAATGTGATGAATCAGCTTTGGATCAGTTGGGTCTTGAGTTCTCCAAGATGCTTGGTCTGGTATATGCTGCATAGACAGCCGCAAGACGCGAAATGAAATTGTCACTACATGTAGGATTGAAGATGACTTTGTAAAAGACTATATATTAGTAGAATAGAACAGAAGTAAGAAGTAACATTGCTTGAAGTATAATTATATGTTGTAATCCAACCTTGCGCGCCCATCTATTATTCACGCACACTCTTTTCCTTTTTTGATTTTGTTGCTCTACAATACCTCTTATTCAGATCCATGCCATGCCATGCCATCACCTGCTGCTGGCAACTCTATTGTGGAGTGAATTGTATTTTGGAACTTTAGAAGGATATATATTGTCTAAGATCTGAGACTCAAATCTAAGTAGTCATGATAAGCGTTCCATCCTTACATTCGTGGCCAGCTCTGTCGTATTGGCAAATACATGCGTATGGTTTAGTCTAGATAGTTGTTCATCAACACTCCTAAAATCTACCAACTATCCAGTCTCATTTGGCTGAATTAGTAGGACTTGTCCGGCTCAACACAACCCGGGCCGTTTTGTAGATGTGCACTGCGCACTGTGCACTGCTGTATACCAAGTAACTCATATTATTCTACCTCATTTTGCTGCTCTACACAGCACAACTCAATTTCACTCGAGCATTTGCCCTTTGCTCTGACAGCACGGTCAGCTGCACTCGATCCATGCGATGCACCTCACGCCACCCGATCTTCATGTATCGCTAACCTCTCTTTTTCGCGAGAAAGTACTGATTCTTTTAGCCTCTTTTTTAGGGCCTTTTAGAGCGGCATAGAAGCACCCAACAAACCTATGTGCAGACGTACTTTAAATTTCTGAATGGTGCGAGAGAGTACGATACTGATTCTCTAGAGAAGATACCAATCTCATTTGTGGCGCGCTTATCAATCACTCAGGCCATGCTAAGCGCTCAGCCAGCTACAACTAACCCGACAATAGTGACACAAGCTCAGGGTTTTTGGTTCACGCCTATTCACGTTGTGTCACGCCAAACCACGTCAGCAGCGGCGTGACGCCAATGCACGCCATTCACGCCGGGCGTCACGCCAATACGCCATTCACGCCCGGGCGTCACGCAAATTTACGCCATTCACGCCGGCGTCACGACAATGCACGCCATTCACGCCGGGCGTCACGCCATCAAATATTGAGCGGGAACAGGCGCTCATGCTCGAAGGAGCGGAGTTTAGATAGTGGCAATATTATTATTTATTATATTCATACATCCATAAGAGGGTGGTGCCTCAGGTCATGGTGAACAAGGAATGCAACGCAATCCACTGCCATCCTGCCTGTGCAGCTGCATTCTCTGTTCTGATGATTTTCCATGGCGGAATTTCGATGACAAGATACTAAAGTTGGAGAGACGTTCATGGTATGTCTCTTGGAGAATCATCTCCGAGTGGGTCTCCCGGTGAGAGATTCATGGCTGCTGCCCGGTCTGCTGCCTCTATCTCGCGTGTTGGGGTTGGGCCGTGACTTGAGTGACGACTTTGATGCGGGTCGTCGTCGTGAATCGCGTCGCAGCAGCAGGCCACCACAACGTTTTAGCCCAAGTGCAAAGTGAATGGGCTTTACCTGTGCAGTATTTGTGTGCACTTTTTGATTGTTTGTTTGATTGATCGCAGAAGAGGGGTACGGTGATATCTTGATACTGCCCCTCTAGAAATGGGCATGATGATGATTTTGCCCGGCCGATACTTATGATGTAGATGTAGTATCTAAAGAATTAAATTAAGATGATACCCTCAAATTAATCATAATCGATCAGATTAACAACTTTGTATTTATTTATTCGACAAGTGAACACCTCAGTACTCAACTATGATGTTGTCAGTTTACTCCTCCACCGCCCCGCTCCCATTGTTACACCCAACGTGACGCCAACCACGCCCCAATCTGATGGCGTGACGCCCGGCGTGAATGGCGTCAGGGCGTCACACGCCAATTTACGTCATTCACGCCGGCGTCACGCCAATGAACGCCATTCACGCCGGGCGTCACGCCAATACGCCATTCACGCCGGGCGTCACGCCATCAGATTGGGGCGTGAACTGGCGTGAATGGGCGTGATTGGGCGTGAACGCCAACCCTCTTGCCAATGTACACGCAGATGTCGGGTTGGTGCAGGAAGGCAGGAGAAGAGACCATGGCATGATGATAGCATGACTGATGACTGGCGATTGCATGTGCGGAGTGAATAGTGTGCTCTGTAAATAGAGCATATCATCTTGAAGTCAGCTGACCGTCAATTTATCTTCCGAAGCGTTGGTCAAAATGAGCGAAGTGAAGGAAACAGACGCATCTATGATATTATCTTGTGCTTCGTGCGGCATCGCAGAAGTTGATGACATCAAGTTGAAGAGTTGTGCGGATTGTGATCTCGTTCGATATTGCAGCGAAACATGTCGAGATGATCACAAATCAGAGCATAACGAAGCATGCAAAATACGTGCAGCTGAAATACGTGACGAATTATTATTCAAGCAACCTGATGGCACATATCCTGGGGATTGTCCGATCTGCATGATCCCTCTGCCAATTGATGTAACGAAATCAACCATAATGAATTGTTGCGGTAAAGTTATTTGCAAAGGATGCGCTGTTGCCAATACTAGGCGAGAGGTGGAGGCAAAATTGGTTCCATCTTGTCCATTTTGTAGAAAACCCGCATTAGAAATTTATAAGGAACATGAGAAACTAACGATGAAAAGAATAAAGGCGAACGATCCAGCTGCGATGATCTTTCAAGGAGAAGAAGAGAGTGACAAAGGAAATTATGACGCTGCATTTGAGTTGTACGCAAAGGCTGCTGAATTGGGAGATGTGGAGGCGCATTACCGACTGGCAAATATGTATCATCATGGGCGTGTTGAGAAGGATAAAGGGAAGGAAATATATCATCTGGAAGAGGCTGCTATCGGAGGGTGTCCTGCCTCCAGGCAAAATCTTGGATTCTACGAGGTGGAAACTAACGGCAATATCGAGAGAGCAGTGAAGCATTTCCTCATAGCTGCCGCACAAGGACTAGATGAATCAATCCAAACGCTGATGGAAATTTTTAAGCAGGGGAATGTGAACAAAGAGGACCTCACCACTGCTCTTCGTGCGCATCAGGCCGCTGTAGATGCAACCAAGAGCCCACAGAGGGAAGCAGCCGAAAATAAGACGAGTAGAGACTCTCCCTTCAGCAAGTAATAGTCAAAATGTATCATCCTCTAGAGACTCAAATCAAAGTAATTATGATAAGCGTTCCACCCTTCCATTCGTGGCCAGCTATAGCTTCAGCAAATGCGTCGGCTCCTATGGTCTTCATAGCTGCAATAATATCTAGCTTTAAGATCAACGTAGTATTTCAAAGTGTTGGTATCCTCGGAGATGCCTATCGCAAACGCAGTCCTCTCCCAAGCATCACTACTGAGTCCCGTGACGGCACCGCAGCATCCATTCTGCACTTCCGTTCAAACTACATATTCCAAGCATTCTGGTATCAGTGGGTCCTCCCGGAGTGAACGAGAGACAAAACGTCAAACAACGATGTATATCAAATATCAAATCATATGAGAATTTATTTGTTGAAATAAATTGCACACAAAGAGGCTGGCTTGGCTTGCCGATCATTTTGTCTTTCAATGGTAAGACGATTCGCTTCAATTTGCGCGACAGCTTTGGAATGCCCTGAATTGTAGTGTTTCGAAAGTCCTTCACCGCATATACCACATCAGATAACTCTGTGTGCACATTAAAAAAACGCATGGGTCCTCACAGAAGGCATCGTGATAGTTCTCAATGAGGTGCACATGAAGAATGCCCCCCCGTTCAATCCTTTCCAGCTTGTCGCCAAATTCTACACCGAGTAAATGCTAGGATCTCGACGCCCAGTAATTTAATGCGTCGTCTCAATGAATAGCAGTGAGCAAACGTATACCCCTTAATCATTTCAATCTCGTCATGAAACTCCAGTTAAATTAGTTTTCGACGTTCACAGAATGCCCATGCAGGGAGTACCATTGACACGTCTGACACAATGGGCACTTCTTGATCGCCGCCTGTGTAAACGGAATATCTCGTCATCGTCCTGCACCTCTGCCATCTTCTTCGATATAATTAAATACATTTTATTGGTGTTTGATGAATTCGTGCCACTGCCACGCACTGATCCATAGGTACATAGGTGGGGCTTTAGGTTATTTCTGTGCTACGGTAAACTACGTATCACTGGTATTGTAAACAAGAAAGGTATCTATGAAAATGAAAATATTCCTATATATAGCTCTTTCGCATAACCTCTTAAATGTGACCCCGACGAAAATACTTGATGAGTGCGATAATGACCGGCTTACTCTTCCTGCTTGCTGTATGAAAATACCTGCTTCTAGCTATGTACTCTATTGAATCAAGGAATAAATCATCCGAAAGAATTATTGAGTAGGGGTGTATTTTGAGGCTGTCAGAAACAAGACCAAAAAAATGGCTGTTGTATGTCCGTTCGTTGTGCTGGCCCTAAGTACCGCTGAGCGGCCGTGGCATACTTTTAGGTCCGTCACGGCGAGGCGAGGCTGCGTGGTAACACTAAGAAGTCTTTCATCAATGAATAGAACCAAATACAATAGAAGCATACTTATCGTCTTGAGTTAAAGCTAAGCGTCAGTGTCTTCTTTCCATAGAAGCGGTGGTTCAAAATGAGCGAAGTGAAAGAGACGGACACATCATTATCATCATCATCTTGTGCATCGTGCGGCATTGCGGAAGTTGATGACATCAAATTAGATAACGATGAAGCGTGCAAAATACGAGCAGCTGAGTTACGTGACGAATTGTTATTCAAAAAACCTGATGGCACACATGAAGGGGACTGTCCGATCTGTTATTTGCCGCTGTCGATTTATTTAAAGAGAACCATGTGGAAATGTTGCAGTAAAGTTATTTGTAACGGATGCGTTGTTGCCAATCAGGAAGCATCATTGGTTGAATCTTGTCCATTTTGTAGGAAACCTGCCAGTAAAACTGATGAGGAACGTGAGAAACTGATGATGAAACGAATAAAGGCAAATGATCCGGTTGCGATGTTATATCAAGGAAACGTAGAAAAAAAGGAAGGAAATTATGATGCTGCATTTGGGTTGTTTTCAAAGGCTGCTGAATTGGGAGATGTGGAGGCGCATTTTTGGCTGTCACAATCGTATCAGGATGGCCTAGGTGTTGACGAGGATTGGGGGAAGCAAATATATCATCTGGAAGAGGCAGCTATCGGAGGGCATCCCCAAGCTAGGCATTTTCTTGGAATCTATGAGATGGGAGATAACGGCAATATCGAGAGAGGACTGAAACATTTCCTCATCGCTGCCGCACAAGGAGCAGATAGATCAATCAAATCCCTGATGGACATGTTTAAGCAGGGGTATGTGAGCAAAGAGGACCTTGCTACCGCTCTTCGTGCGCATCAGGCCGCTGTAGATGCAATGAAGAGTCCACAGAGGGAGGCAGCCGAAGACTACGGGAAGTGAAGGGCATTCTTACAAAAGTGAATAGGCAAAATTACGTTGAATAATTTTGACGGATTTATGAATTCGGACACGTTTTGCACCATTGGACAACTTCTTGATCGCCGCCTGTGTAGACGATCTCGTCATCGTCTTGCACCTCTGTGTATATTGGATTCACTTACTTTGAACTTGCACTTTTTTAAGAGTAGCCGTTTTGATGCAACTGACATCATCCTCATCTATCATGCCGTACTATAAATTATTATTATCATGCTCGATGCAACGAACTGTTTTACAAGAAATCGCACGCAACATACAAACGACGGGCGCAGGCAAACTGCCACTTTCGCGTAATAATCTATCAAATTTCACCCCATCTAAAACACTTCTTGGAGTACAATAAATTCATAATATACAAATAACAAAAGAAGGGATAAAAACCCATTTTAGATTACTACACATTCGGGATCAATTTATTTTTTTTACACCTTTGGGTAGATTTTTTACATCTCGATCTACTGTAGGAATAGTATAAAAGATTTTTTACATACGATTTTTGCTTTTACTAGCGGTCGTACTATTCCTACAGTAGATCAAGATGTAAAAAATCTACCCAAAGGTGTAAAAAAAATAAATTGATCCCGAATGTGTAGTATTCAAAAGGGTAAAAATGAAGGAAGGGGTCCATTTTAACACTTCTCAAGAAAATCAAGACCAAAAATAATGGCCGTTGCAGCGATGGATGGCCATAGGAGGGGTGGCCTCAACCTGTCCGCGAAATCGTTACATGTGTAACTGCTGGCTTCCTCGCTGATGACGTAGGAATTTAATTCCTACGTAAACTTGTACTAGGATCTGTAACATCGGGTTACATGGGTAGGGAGGCTGAACCTCTACGAAAAGTCTAACATGAAATAACCCCATTATTAATGAACTCAACCAATTACATGCAACTTTCCAACTACATCGAGAATCAAATTCTCTCCAATACGCTTTGCAACCTCTTCCTTGTTGTAATCTGCATCATATAATTCGACATCTTCATACTCACCAACTTCATTCTTCCGGAGCATTCGAATGTCTACCTTGTATGGCTTTGCTTCTTTCCCCCACTTCTTACTAGACGATTGACTTATCATCCACTTGTTGTAATGTTTATCATGAATCACCATGACACGAAATGGTCGTTGCACCGTAGTAGCGTTTGCTCCATTTCCAATCTTCACGTTTGCAATAATAACAACATCCCTCTCGATGAGAATATCCTCAGCAACTACTTCACCATCTTCATTTGATTTAATACGTTCGGGCGGAGAAGCTATCCAACGCTGCACCAATGATTTCACTTTCCTTTCTTTGCTTGTAGAACCCATAACATGTTCTGTGCAAGCAAGGCTTGCACTTGCAGTCAGTACACAATCCTGCAACTCTTCTATTGAAGTGGAAACAATCATACTGCGGAAGCTCGACATCAACTTTTCTGCGTGGCTCTTTGAACCTGCGATTGTAGAAGTGAAGGGCGTTTGATCCTCAGCTGTCAATTCATCATCACCCCCCAGTACAATAATATCATTATCATCCTTTCCCTTCTTCCCACTGTCATTAGCCTTCGTCATTTCTTCACCGAAGCGCTTAATGCGATCTTCTATCAGCTCAGCAAAATCATCCTTACCTTCATCATTGTCGTCATCTTGCATCGCTCCAGCCGAATTGTCAGCATTCCCCTGAACATCTTCGTAAGTAAATGTGCGGGGAAGGTAGCGGATTAGTTGATCTGACTGCTTGTCAGCCCATTCATCATACTTCATTTTGTTTGACGACATATTGTTGATGATCTATGTTGTCTATTTAATGTTCCATGGTGAATCTCTCTCTCATGGACACTATTATTTTTATTTGATGGTCGGTGGTGGTGGCTCGGGAAACTTGTCAGCCAAATCGTTACATGTGTAACTCTCAGATGTCTCGTGGCTGCCACACTATTAGCAAAAATGGTTACAGGAGTAACTGTCCGATGTCTCGTGGCTGACAACTTGGTTACTTAGCGGAATTAGTATGGTTCTACGTACGAGGCCACCCCTCCTATGGCCATGTACTTTTGTGCAACAACGGCAACGGTCACCGGCTTTGTGTTGTGCTCACAACTAACAACTTCCTACAACATACTCACATCATCATATTATATTGTACACCTACTTGGACGATGACCATGCAGAGACGGACAAAGGCAAACAAGCAGCAGCAAACTGCATCAGCTGCCAAGGCTTCCAAAAAACACATCTCCTCATTCTCCTACAACCATGCCAAATCATCTCTAAAGAAGACTAAATCTGCCAAGAAGAAGAAAAACAGCTTGAGCTACAGTTTGAGCTACGACACTACTACCGATGATGATCCATTAATCTTTGTCGATGATGATTTTGAACCAAATAATGTTTCTACTGACACAACAGATGATGATCCATTAATCTTTGTGGATGATGATGTTAATCCAGCATCCTCTTCGGATTTGACAGTATCCACCACCACCACCATGGATGATGTTTCACCACAACCATCAATGACATATCTTAAAATGTCAGGTGTAGATATTGCAGAAATCAAGGCGAAGGAATCCTTAGAATCTCAACAACCACCACCTTCATCTTCATCATTGCTACTACTTGATAATGATAATGATGCAGTTGCTTACGAGAGTAATAATTTGGGTGGTGTTATTGGAGTAGCAGTGGTGGCTGTTGGTATTATACTTGTGTTTACGGTGGTAAAAAGAGCGAGGCATCGATATTACTACAGGCAGCAACTAAATAAAAATAAAAGTCGAAGAGGAGATGGAGGAGAAGAAGTAGTAGTTAGTACTGATTTGGATTTGGAGGATGCTGTGGGTAATGGAAGTGATAGTGATGTTGTGTCGAGTGTATAGAGTGCAGCTGCTGACCAAGCTACATGCTGTAATTACTAATAAGTGTAGCAAAGGGATGTGAAGAGTGACTTTGGGATAACATATAAGTTACTTGTTATATAGCAGTGCACACGTCCTTCTATTATTTGTTGTCGCTGGAGACATTGCCTGTATCAATAAAAGTAAATGTACGATAATGATGAACCTTATTCGACGCTTTTTGGCACTCCGAGTTTGCGTTTTTGCTCTAGAGTTTCAGCGCTCATGAACTAAAGTTTAAGAAGCGAGGCCATAACTTATTACATACACAGCAAAAGAAGTGTAATCAGAAGTGGCAACAACATGATCTTGATCACAATGCTTTCAAAGTAACCCTTTGCAGCACTCTCCTGCAGTCGTGTTCTAACTCGACTCGACGGTCTTATCAGTCTAGGAACTTCATATTCAGCTTACAAGTTCAATCTAAAATGACTATTAGATCCCTCTTGCTTCGGCGACGTTAATTTACAGGCACGTCAAATGAGAAGCGGGTTGGGAGCTGATCCTCAGCCATCCACTTGAAGTTGGGAAAGCAGAAACTGTCTTTTACGTCACTGTGACTTTTACTGATGAAAGGCCTTTCCCTTCTAGAAATCTGAAGAATGTGAATGCCGCTCTGTCTTCTCTTTCTCTCTTTCTTTCAAGTATACCCCAGCCCAATGTTTTTCCGTTGAAAATTCAACCGTCAGCAATCGGCTGGATCTTGTGTGTCTATGAATCGTTGAATCTTGTCCACAGCGTAGGCACTACTGCCACCATCCAATGCTGTTGGCATGCAGTTGAGCTGGGCAAGGCTTTGTGATGGCAAGAGTTCCGACAGATGTCACTGTGTGCGAGAGAGCCAGGGACGCTGCACGACAAATGTTCACCCCACAGCTCCCTGATCATCTTGCCTACTAGACTCAAAATCAAAAACATCGTCCTTTCCTACTCTGTCGCCACCAACACCACTGCCCTCACCTCTTCTGCCACAACCCAGAACCACAAAACAGCAGCACACCACCCACAACAACACATCATGAAAAAGCACTATCATACCCCAAACACCGCACTTTCTATCATAATACTCAAGTGGGGGTCTTCTCCATCTTCCATCATGATTACTATCTTCTCCATCTTCCATCTCCTGCTCCATCTCTTTCTCTGAAATCTCCACACTAGAGCGTATCTGGGACACTGGACAGATCCCCACTCAAATGCTTTGGGTTGTGGTCGTTTTAATCCCCAAGGGTTCCGGGGGATATCGGGGCATTGGACTACTTGACCCAATGTGGAAGGTAATTGAATGTCTTATTGACGATAGGTTGAATGAGATCCAGTTTCATGACTGCTTGCATGGCTTCGTGCGGAAGAGGGGCTGTGGCACAGCGGTCCTCGAGGCCAAGCTTTTGCAGCAGCTCACATATCTGCGGCAGACTCCCTTGTTCGGTGTCTTTATTGATCTGAAGAAGGCGTATGATGCTATGGATAGGGACCGGTGCATTCAAATCTTGAAGGGATATGGGGCAGGGGACAAGGCTATGAGGCTGATTTGCAATTTTTGGGATGAGGCCTCGATGGTCTGCCGAGCGCAGGGTCGATATGGCCGGATCTTTAAGGCTGGCCGTGGGGTCACCCAGGGCGGCCCCCTGTCCCCAAAGATCTTCAACGTCATGGTAGATGCGATCGTCCGGGAATGGCTACGTCAGGTGCTGGGAGAGGAATATTCGCTGCCGGAGGTAGAGATAGATGGGATTGTCAGGCTTTTCACTGCATTGTTCTACGCGGATGATGGATACATTGCATCAACCGATGCAGAGCTTTTGCAACGATCTGTGGATGTTCTTACTGATTTATTTGATCGGGTTGGCCTCAAGACCAACGTGTCAAAAACGAAAGTTATGACGTGTGTGGATGCGAGGATTAGGGTTCGGCAATCCGATGAGGTGTACTACAACACGCGGCATGGTTTCAGGACTAGAGAGGAGTGGAAGCGGCGGCGGGTGGAGTGCGATAAATGTGGTATGGAACTATCTGCAGCCTCACTGAACTCGCATTTGGAGACGCAACACGGTGTGTTTCGATCAAGGGTGTTGAATCGGGACTTTCTATTGAATGATGGAGAGCCGGAGACATATACTGCGCATGCTAGCTTTGGCGGGAGTTTTTTCTGCCCTGTGCCAGCGTGCCAGGAAGCCACTGATTGTTTCAACACTGCGTGGGCTCTTCGTCGGCACTTCCGTGATCGTCACCCGCGGGACTATGTGGACGTCGAGGGATCTGGAGTCTTCCCGAAGTGTCATCTCTGCAATATGCAGACTGACCCACGGAGGGCTGCCAGACACGAGAGGTCAGAGTTCTGTCGGACGGGGAGGGAGAGGATAGTGCAAACTAATGCGGCTATTGCAAACCAGCGGGCTCTTGAAGTTGGCTTCACGGCGTATGGAGAGGACCTCGAACGGGTGGAGGTGTTTAAGTATCTTGGTCGGCTCATGTCGATGGATGATACTGACACGCAGGCGATCCGGAGTAATCTGACCAAGGCCCGAAAGGCGTGGAAAATGATATCTCGTCTCCTGCGTAGCGAGAACATGAAACCCAGGGTTTGCGGTATGTTTTTTAAGGCAGTCGTGCAGGCAGTGCTTTTGTATGGGAGTGAGACTTGGGTATTGACAGATGCGATCGTCCGGGAATGGCTACGTCAGGTGCTGGGAGAGGAATATTCGCTGCCGGAGGTAGAGATAGATGGGATTGTCAGGCTTTTCACTGCATTGTTCTACGCGGATGATGGATACATTGCATCAACCGATGCAGAGCTTTTGCAACGATCTGTGGATGTTCTTACTGATTTATTTGATCGGGTTGGCCTCAAGACCAACGTGTCAAAAACGAAAGTTATGACGTGTGTGGATGCGAGGATTAGGGTTCGGCAATCCGATGAGGTGTACTACAACACGCGGCATGGTTTCAGGACTAGAGAGGAGTGGAAGCGGCGGCGGGTGGAGTGCGATAAATGTGGTATGGAACTATCTGCAGCCTCACTGAACTCGCATTTGGAGACGCAACACGGTGTGTTTCGATCAAGGGTGTTGAATCGGGACTTTCTATTGAATGATGGAGAGCCGGAGACATATACTGCGCATGCCAGCTTTGGCGGGAGTTTTTTCTGCCCTGTGCCAGCGTGCCAGGAAGCCACTGATTGTTTCAACACTGCGTGGGCTCTTCGTCGGCACTTCCGTGATCGTCACCCGCGGGACTATGTGGACGTCGAGGGATCTGGAGTCTTCCCGAAGTGTCATCTCTGCAATATGCAGACTGACCCACGGAGGGCTGCCAGACACGAGAGGTCAGAGTTCTGTCGGACGGGGAGGGAGAGGATAGTGCAAACTAATGCGGCTATTGCAAACCAGCGGGCTCTTGAAGTTGGCTTCACGGCGTATGGAGAGGACCTCGAACGGGTGGAGGTGTTTAAGTATCTTGGTCGGCTCATGTCGATGGATGATACTGACACGCAGGCGATCCGGAGTAATCTGACCAAGGCCCGAAAGGCGTGGAAAATGATATCTCGTCTCCTGCGTAGCGAGAACATGAAACCCAGGGTTTGCGGTATGTTTTTTAAGGCAGTCGTGCAGGCAGTGCTTTTGTATGGGAGTGAGACTTGGGTATTGACGGATTCGGCGTTGCGGTGTCTGGAAGGCTTCTATTATCGAGCTGCTTGCCGCATGGCACGCAGGAATCGACCTAAGAAGAACGAACGGACTGGAGAGTGGAGGTATCCGGATAAGAAGGAGTTATTTGAGGAGGTTGGGCTGTATACTTTGACGGAGTACATCGAAAAGCGGAGAAAGACTATTGGGGCATACATCAGGGACCGCCCGATTCTGGATCTTTGTAGGGATGGTGAGAGACAACGTGGTACCAGCAAACACCGATGGTGGTGGGAGCAGCCATATGAGGCGGACCCGGAGAGGGAAGAGGATGCCTCTTCTATTGTATCTGGAGCCGCGTCTGAGGTGGAATCTCTGTTGTCTGTCGAGGATAGTGCATAAAGGGGTTGGCTAGCTGGATCTTCACGTGTGGGGTTTAGTATAGTCTTTTATTTCTATAACAGCAAGCGCCTAGGGGTTGCATGAGCACTGCCCGCGGACTTGTTAGTCCATTCGTTGGGAAAGACGTGTAATGCCCGAAGGCCAAGTTACACACACACACTAGAGCGTTCCCTCCAAGCTGTAGTCACTCTAGCACTATGTCTCCTCCGATTACTCTCCTTTTCTGTGTCCCTTACGGAAATCAATGCGTTTGAGAGAACGCTAAGTATGTTCACATGAAGATGTCCTGGTGCCTCTGAGCTCTGAGTGCCAAGCGTCCCAACACGAGGACGAACTAGGTGGATGAATCTTTGTGCACAATGCAACTTCGCATATGCTGCAGGCATATCATACCTTCTTCCGCTGATTATCAGTGCTGGAACATAATGCACCAGATGAACAGACATTCAAAGATTGGTTACAGCAAGCTACAAGTGACATAAGAAGAGGTAGCATTGGCCTGAAACTTTCTCGTATAAAAGTTCGTGTGTGGACAATCAAATCCTTATTGATTTCTTGTGTGGTGGATGAATCCAAAAAAGCATCGAGCTTCTTCAACGAGTCTTTCATTTGTGGCTCGGTTTCTATCTCATTCATGAAATGATACAACCAATTCAGTATCGTGGATATGAGGCACACTGTACTACATCAATACTTCGATAGTCGAGTAGGACGCACAACAGCAGAGCTTCAGTGCTTCGTGTCCGGCTTCTTAGGAATTTGACGTCATCACTCCCAGCATCTTTACCAGTCCTAATCCAACGCTTCATCGGGTCATCCTCTCGCTTCGGCTACGTTGACTTCTTCTAGTTAGTTTGACCTTCGGGTACTCGCATTGATTGTATGACTTTTGACAGATAATTCTCATGTAAGAAAGATCTAGACAAAGACACGGGGTATCCCACTCTTCCCTGTCCTTCAAAGGCTTGTTAATACATTCCAAGTCCATGTTCAGTATTACTAAATGACTTCATCAAATCCACCACCAAGAAAGTTTGCTGCTTGTCTTCGTCATTGAAGGAGCCAGAAGCGTTTCCAGCCCGCCGGCTGTGCAAAGATGATGCCGTGTATTGTGACGTGGGGCTGTTGGTGGAGGACAAGATAGAGAGGAGATGAGAGGAGCTCTAAAAGGGAAAGGCCTTTCATCAGTAAAAGTCACAGTGACGTAAAAGACAGTTTCTGCTTTCCCAACTTCAAGTGGATGGCTGAGGATCAGCTCCCGAGCGTGGTCGCCACCTCGCGTTGGGATCCATGAGAGGAGGCCTGCAAGAAATGGTCAATTTGGGAGTCCTGACTACTTCAACTCTGATCGGAACTCAAGTTTGCGTCGAAGAAGAAGCGGTTTCTCCGGTAGTAGGGTTTTTGATGAGAACCGAACCCCGAGAGATTGGGCTTGATCATCGAGAGAACTGGAGAGACCCGAACTCCCAGTTCGGTAGGGCTATCGATGATCACTAGATGATTTACGTGAGTTGCTTCTATAATTTATATGCGATTGCCTGGCCAGATTCTTTGGAAGCTGTAGAGAATATAGCGAAGAGAGAGTTTTTTTCTGTGCCACTCTCCGCTTTGTGCGGAGCAAGAAGGGGTGGGCAGGGGTCGTGTGATCAAGAGGGGTGGGCAGGATTATTGTCCTCAGGAGACTCCGCTGGCTGCTGGAATTTCATCAGTTTTGGCAAGTGAAGGGACTTGACGCCCTCGCATAGATTCATTATCACATCAGGATCTACGCCTCGAATGCAAGGTGCCTACGGCTAGAAAATAGTTGGGTCGATTTCAGTATGTCTGTGACGGAGACTCGCTTTAGAGATGATAATCTACGCTCATCGAACCACCGACACGATGAGCCATCTCTGGTTTTCATGTAGACTTGTTGGAAGGAATGGACACACCTTGCCCAGGGATTGCTGACTATCATAATGCATCTCTGGAGGAATGGAACCATGTTGCGGGAAGGATGAAGATACTGAGGGGAGAGTCAGGTCGTTCATCATTCACGGATCGATGATGTGTTAACAGTTTGAGAAGGTCTATCTCTCAAACATCGTAAATTGGGACCTGCATTAAAGACTTAGGCAAGGGGGAATACAGACAATAACAGCAATGTCTTTATGCAGAAGGGGTAGGACGAAGTAGATCGTTTCTATCGCGGTGGAATCGGTAGTGTTGACAAATAGTTGGTTTGACGACAGCCAGCTATTTGAGGTGAAACTCCGGGCCGGGATGAGCATTACGCCCCCTGGTTGCGGAACTCCTCGCGTGGAAAGTCGAGAAGGAAGTGGGGTTGGTCAAACAACCATGACTGATTAAGATTGAATCCAAGCCGACCTCAAGAGCCCGTTCCCTCCTCTGCGCGTTCGACGCCCAACGCTGCATGGGGGATAAATCTACGCAAGGGAGTTCTGGGGTTGTGCCACACTGTATCATGATGCCGAACACTATACCTCTCTTTGATGTGGTGTTGGTTTATCACCGCGTGCTTATCTTCCAAAGCATGTGATACAGTGTATGACAATGGATGCAATAGTGTGATCTGTGGTTAGTCTTGGCAACATGGGGGTTGATAGCATCCCAGTACTGACCATCACTAGGGAGGAGCCGTAGGTAATGGGAGAGACACCATGTGTCTTTTACCGAGGCTACTTTACTGCTGGAGATCGTTGAGTATTGCGACAGATGATACGCTCAGCTTGAGAGGAAGATTGCTGAAATCATTCTCAACGGCTACCGAAGTGAGCATATGAAATCTGCGCGATCTATCAATCAAACGCTTTCGGAAGATGATAGTCCTAAGTCCCTTGGCCTGGAGGATGGAAAGGTTATCATCAGGACTTGTCGTTATCTATTGTGCAGAGCAAGAAGGGGTGGAGGTGCCTGCCCTACGTCACGGTACCCTGCGACATTGTTGGGCATGTTTGTTATAGAGACGTCTCCCTGTCTAATTCAGGCCAGGATGAGCAACACGTCCCCCTGGTTGTGAACTAACTATGACTATGGCATGTTCGCAATGAGTTCGTGTGAGCTGGCAATACCAGCCATGTGGACTACTGGAGGTGTATTTGGGTGCGACCCTGACACACTTTTTGCCCTTCATACGATTGCATAATAACAGTAGTTAGGATTCCTTTTGACTATTTATGAAGCCTGAGGACTTTATGATCCCAGAGCGTGGTCGCCACCTCGCGTTGGGATCCATGAGAGGAGGCCTGCAAGAAATGGTCAATATTGGGAGTCCTGACTACTTCAACTCTGATCGGAACTCAAGTTTGCGTCGAAGAAGAAGCGGTTTCTCCGGTAGTAGGGTTTTTGATGAGAACCGAACCCCGAGAGATTGGGCTTGATCATCGAGAGAACTGGAGAGACCCGAACTCCAAGTTCGGTAGGGCTATCGATGATCACTAGATGATTTACGTGAGTTGCTTCCATAATTTATATGCGATTGCCTGGCCAGATTCTTTGGAAGCTGTAGAGAATATAGCGAAGAGAGAGTTTTTTTCTCCCACCCACCCTCCCTTGGTGCCTGCCCTACGTCACGGTACCCTGCGACATTGTTGGGCATGTTTGTTATAGAGACGTCTCCCTGTCTAATTCAGGCCAGGATGAGCAACACGTCCCCCTGGTTATGAACTAACTATGACTATGGCATGTTCGCAATGAGTTCGTGTGAGCTGGCAATACCAGCCATGTGGACTACTGGAGGTGTATTTGGGTGCGACCCTGACACACTTTTTGCCCTTCATACGATTGCATAATAACAGTAGTTAGGATTCCTTTTGACTATTTATGAAGCCTGAGGACTTTATGATCCCCGCACACATACAATACAGTCGAGTAGCACGAACAGTACCCGGGGGGGGGTACAGAAATTTTGGCTAGGCTGAGTTCTGGGGGGGGGGTACAACTCGAAAATCACCACCTCAATGTCGACACCACCACCACATAATGTCGGAGGACTTTGCACATGCTACTACTATGAATTGCATCTTATGTACTACTGAATTAAACGAAGCACTGGAGTGACAGTCCGTTCCATTCATACAAGTGCAATGAATTCCAAACATACTACAAGACTGTGAAGAAAAACAGTAAACTAACTTGCGTCAAATGCAAGTCTGCTGTAGGGAACAAGATGTGCTCAAGCAAAATGTGCAAGAAATGTTGTCTTCAAGCATGACGTTCCCTGTGCTCAACACAAAAGAAAGAAGTAGTAAGGTATTCATTAAGATAGATTTGTGTTCAATGGTCCTACATAACGCAAGCGAGCGTTTACCTACTAAGAGCCCACAATTATGTCGATGAGGGGGGTACAAAACTTTACCCTAGGCTGAGATTTGGAGGGGGGGTACAAGCAAAGTTAGGGGGGTACTGTTCGTGCTACTCGACTGTATGCCATGGTGATGCATGGTGTGGAGCTGCGCGCCAGCTGCCAGCTGCGACCTGCGACTGATTCATGGGCGCGCCAAGATTGAGATGGACATCTTCTCAAGTTGATGTTTTTACTCCCACCTCCTACCGCCTTCGCTGGCTGGAAACAAAGTTGCGGCTGCGGCTTTGACTTTGTGTTGAGTCGGTTAGCATAATCTATGTTACTGGATTATATATTAGCAGTGCACATCGTCTATTGTCGCCTGCGACATGGCCTGTATCATAATAGACTGAGCGAGTAAATGTACGATGATGAGCTCGATCTTTTTCAAAGCTTTGGCACTCCCAGTTTGCGTTTGCTGCTTGTCTAGCTCCACTTTTAGGTAGATGGCAATCATTTACTAACGATCAGAAGGGAGACCATAACTTATTACAGCAAACAAGTGTAATCAACTGGGAGAATTGGCAACATCATCTCAATCACAGTGCTCAGTATGAAAGAACCATCCTTCAGCTGCCTCCCTCTGTGGACTCTTGGTTGCATCTACAGCGGCCTGATCCGCACGTAGAGCCGCGGTAAGGTCCTCTTTGCTCAAATAATCATAGCCCTGCCCCTGCTGCTTAAACACCTCCATCAAAAAAAAAAAAAAAAAAAATTAACGGAAATCTTAAAGTACGTCATGGTTGGCCCTCCAGGGGCGAAATTATCTACAATTATCTAGAGCAATGTCACAAGTTACTACCCTTCGAGTGTAATTAAGCAAATAACCAACAGTTTTTCCATCACCCCGGAATTAGCAATTAAACACCTCCATCAGCATTGTGATTGAATCATCAAGTCCTTGTGCTGCAGCTATGAAAAAATGTTTCACTGCTCTCTTGATGCCGTTTTTATCCAACTCGATGCCTCCAAGATAATGCCTAGCTTGGGGATTTCCACGAATAGCTGCCTCTTCAAGATGGAATATTTCCGTCTCCCTGTCCTTCGCAACACCTTGCCCGACAAGATACATAACCGCCAGCTTAAAATGCGCCCTCGCATCTCCCAGTTCAACAGCCTTCGAAAACATCTCAAATGCTGCATCATAATTTCCTTGCTTGTACTCTTCTGCTCCTTGATCGGCCATCGCAACTGGATCGTTCGCCTCCACTCTTTTCAACGTTAATTTCTTCCGTTCCGCTTCAATTTCTGGAACAGGTTTTCTACAAAACAGACAAGATGGACAGGATGGAACGAAACTTGCTTCCTGATTGTAGAGTGCTGGCCACGAATGTAAGGATGGACCACTTATCATAACTACTTAGATTTGAGTCTCAGATATTAGACAATAGGCTTCTAAAAAGCCAAAACACAATTCACTCCAGAATAAAGTTGCCAGCAGCAGGTGATGGCAGGTGATGGCATGGCATGGCATGGCATGGAGATAGGAATTGTAGAGTAACAAAATCAAAAAAGGAAAAGAGTGTGCGTGAATGATAGATGGGCGCGCAAGGTTGGATTACATATAATTCAACTTTAGCAATGTTACTTCTTACTTCTTTTCTGTTCTGCTACTATTCTTGTACAAAGTAATCTTCTATCCTACACGGTGATCATTTCGCGTCTTGCGGCTGTCTGTAACCAGCATATGCCAGACCAAGCAACTCAGAGAATTCAAGATCCAACTGATCCAAAGCTGATTCATCACATTCGTCGTCAAAGTCTCCCAAAAGATCATCCATCAGTAGGAGATCTGAGTGACACTCGTAGGACACTCTTGTACGTCGCTTGATCGTAGTGCAGCCTGATAGGTTAGAATGAGACATATCGGGCTCCTCAAACCTGTACGCTGACTTGCGGACAACGGGGATAGAATAGTAGAGGAACGAGTCATCTTGCTTCAGTGATTGGAGGTCTTCTGCACTCAGGGTACTGATATCGATTTCTATTGGTTCTGGATTGCAGGCTGCAGTAGCTGTGTGTACGGATATGGAAGAAGAAGAAGAAGCCGAGGATTGGTCCTTCTTGATGAAGGGAGTTGTGGTCTTGGTTGATCTGTCGTTGCACATTGTATTGTGAGGATGTAAGTAGATGTGTGACTTTTAGAAGAGTAAGTTGACAATTTAGTAGCTTGTTAGGCTTGATGGTTGAATAATTTATGCGATGTACAAAAGCTGTTTTGCTCTTGCCTTGCTGAGAGAGTTACGATTACCAATTCACTTGATTGAGGCCAAAGCGAGAGCTGACAAAGGAATAAGATTGAAGTTGGTCAGGTGCTTTGAGGGTCTCTGCTTGCAGTAAATATGTATGAATCGAAACAAGCCCAGGCTAGAAAGAAAACTTTACTTAGGTATGTAGTAACGGTGATTTAGCTGAGTGGGGCAAAGTAAACTGAGAGCTGATAAATGATGCATGCAATAAAAATCTTTTATATATTGTCTACTTATATTGAGAAGTAAACTGCCTATCTAGTCAGTGCTAGTATTTTGATAATCAAGTACATATCTGCAGCTTTGATGTCCAATACTGAGGTATCCCCTCTCTTCTTTAAGTACGATTACATACTTTTCTACTTCTCCGTTTGAAAGACGAACGCCGAATGACCGGTACTTACCCAATGACCGACCATACAAATTCTAGAGCCTGCATAAACAAAAACAGGTTAACCTGATCGTCAAAGACATTATCAGGTACTGTGTTGTAGAATTACTCCGTCATGAATTATCACAGCTCACAAATTCTTCTTCTTCTCATGTTGACCTCACCTCCACGGCTAAACATAACTTCACGGCTTTATTTTCGGTCTTATTGTTGAAAGAAGTAAAACATTGTTGTGCAAAGAAATTAATCGTTTTAGAACTAGCCAACACATTCATTTGTTCCAGAGATGCAGTATGTGAAGATGATAGAGGAGTGTGCAAGTAGTGTCTGGTGAATTCCAAATCATTGAAATAAAGGGAAGAAATCTGAAATCAGTTACTTAGATTGATTGACACATCGAACATGAAAAAGACGATCAGATTATGACTTAACAAGCAGATTTACTGTTACTTCTTTACTGTTCTGCTACTATTCTTGTACAAAGTAATCTTCTATCCTACACGGTGATCATTTCGCGTCTTGCGGCTGCCTATGCCTATGCAGCACATGCCAGACCAAGCAACTCAGAGAATTCAAGATCCAACTGATCCAAAGCTGATTCATCACATTCGTCGTCAAAGTCTCCCAAAAGATTATCCATCAGTAGGAGATCTGAGTGACACTCGTAGGACACTCTTGTACGTCGCTTGATGGTAGTGCATCCTGATAGGTTAGAATGAGACATATCGGGCTCCTCAAACCTGTACGCTGACTTGCGGACAACGGGGATAGAATAGTAGAGGAACGAGTCATCTTGCTTCAGTGATTGGAGGTCTTCTGCACTCAGGGTACTGATATCGATTTCTATTGGTTCTGGATTGCAGGCTGCAGTAGCTGTGTGTACGGATATGGAAGAAGAAGAAGAAGCAGAGGATTGGTCCTTCTTGATGAAGGGAGTTGTGGTCTTGGTTGATCTGTCGTTGCACATTGTATTGTGAGGATGTAAGTAGATGTGTGACTTTTAGAAGAGTAAGTTGACAATTTAGTAGCTTGTTAGGCTTGATGGTTGAATAATTTATGCGATGTACAAAAGCTGTTTTGCTCTTGCCTTGCTGAGAGAGTTACGATTACCAATTCACTTGATTGAGGCCAAAGCGAGAGCTGACAAAGGAATGAGATTGAAGTTGGTCAGGTGCTTTGAGGGTCTCTGCTTGCAGTAAATATGTATGAATCGAAACAAGCCCAGGCTAGAAAGAAAACTTTACTTAGGTATGTAGTAACGGTGATTTAGCTGAGTGGGGCAAAGTAAACTGAGAGCTGATAAATGATGCATGCAATAAAAATCTTTTATATATTGTCTACTTATATTGAGAAGTAAACTGCCTATCTAGTCAGTGCTAGTATTTTGATAATCAAGTACATATCTGCAGCTTTGATGTCCAATACTGAGGTATCCCCTCTCTTCTTTAAGTACGATTACATACTTTTCTACTTCTCCGTTTGAAAGACGAACGCCGAATGACCGGTACTTACCCAATGACCGACCATACTAATTCTAGAGCCTGCATAAACAAAAACAGGTTAACCTGATCGTCAAAGACATTATCAGGTACCGTGTTGTAGAATTACTCCGTCATGAATTATCACAGCTCACAAATTCTTCTTCTCATGTTGACCTCACCTCCACGGCTAAACATAACTTCACGGCTTTATTTTCGGTCTTATTGTTGAAAGAAGTAAAACATTGTTGTGTAAAGAAATTAATCGTTTTAGAACTAGCCAACACATTCATTTGTTCCAGAGATGCAGTATGTGAAGATGATAGAGGAGTGTGCAAGTAGTGTCTGGTGAATTCCAAATCATTGAAATAAAGGGAAGAAATCTGAAATCAGTTACTTAAATTGATTGACACATCGAACATGAAAAAGACGATCAGATTATGACTTAACAAGCAGATTTACTGTTACTTCTTTACTGTTCTGCTACTATTCTTGTACAAAGTAATCTTCTATCCTACACGGTGATCATTTCGCGTCTTGCGGCTGCCTATGCCTATGCAGCACATGCCAGACCAAGCAACTCAGAGAATTCAAGATCCAACTGATCCAAAGCTGATTCATCACATTCGTCGTCAAAGTCTCCCAAAAGATCATCCATCAGTAGGAGATCTGAGTGACACTCGTAGGACACTCTTGTACGTCGCTTGATGGTAGTGCATCCTGATAGGTTAGAATGAGACATATCGGGCTCCTCAAACCTGTACGCTGACTTGCGGACAACGGGGATAGAATAGTAGAGGAACGAGTCATCTTGCTTCAGTGATTGGAGGTCTTCTGCACTCAGGGTACTGATATCGATTTCTATTGGTTCTGGATTGCAGGCTGCAGTAGCTGTGTGTACGGATATGGAAGAAGAAGAAGAAGCAGAGGATTGGTCCTTCTTGTTCTTGATGAAGGGAGTTGTGGTCTTGGTTGATCTGTCGTTGCACATTGTATTGTGAGGATGTAAGTAGTTGTGTGACTAATAGAGAAGTAAGTTGACAATGTAGAGCTTGTTAGGCTTGATGGTTGAATAATTTATGCGATGTACAAAATGCTGTTTTGCTCTTGCCCTGTTGACAGAATTACGATTACCATACTTCATCGCGCTTGATTGAGGCCAAAGCTAGAGCTGACAAAGGAACGAGTCAGCTGCTTCGAGGCTCTCTGCTTGTAGCAAGCCGAGCTGGTCCGGTCTAGTAAAAGTAGTAACTAACTAGATCGGTATAAACCACCAAGCGCCAGGACGGTGTCATCCGTAGAACTTCTACGTAGGAATTCTGTGATAACCCAAGTACCTTTTTTGCCCGCCTGAGCCATTTTGGAACAGCACCCGGGCGGGTGCCAAACTGAAAATTCCGTCCGCCGATCGCGATTTTGCTTTGGTACAGTCAAATCCCACGAACTATCCCCCCCCGGGGGATAAGAATTTTGGCTAGCCTGAGATTTGGGGGGGGTAACTCAAAGTTGAACCTCAAAAAGTTCCACCTCCCACCTCCCGCCCACCTCACATACAGCTCTCACAACAACATCAGTTTGTACAACTCACAACTCCGCCACCATTGTTGCATCTCTACTGAATTACTGAATCATAGCATAGCATAGCATTGCTTAGTTTGTTTTCGGTTCATACCTCGGATACGAAAATTTTTGCAAAAAAGGATTCGGAACCCACCGGTCGAAGCATCCGCTCCTCAACCTTTCACATTAGGCAAACAGCAATGCCCATAATATTGCCTTCTTTACTTCACCTCTCAGGGACTATCATCGCACATAAGGAGCCACGAGGCCAGGGGGGAGATCGGGAGGTAAAGCGACCAAAACAAGCTGCTAGTGGAAAAGTAAAATTGAGAACACACAAGATAAAGATGGAAATTGGACAACTCTCACCAAAGACGAAAGCGCTGCTTTGTGTTGCTTAGTGAACGAAACCAGTTGAATGCGACCAACGGGAGGGGAGGAGCGGAGAAATGTCACTGAGTCGACAGGAAAAACACCGGAGGATGAACGTGGGGTATAGAAGAAGATGGCATAATTGTACTTGACGGTGATGATGAAGTGATGGCAGATGCCACTAAACCGACGGAGAAAACACCGAAAGACGAGCGTGACACGGTAGAAGGAAGTGGTGGGTTTGAAGCAGGAGATGATGATGAGTGGACCGGAGAGGGTGGAAGTCGAAGAAGTTGATCAAGGTGCCCCAACAGTGCACAATATGCGTCAACCCCGTCAACGAAACTGGCATGTTTCAGAAATTGTCGACATTTTGGATAAATGGAAAGAAAATAAAAAGAAAGCAGCACCAGTTGGGAAGAAGAAATTCTGCAAACTCTTTGCCAGTAAATACAACCGCCGTCTTGATTCAAGTCAATTGAGGAAATGGACCAAAAATGAGAAGAATATTAGGGATTCTGCAAAGAAGACAGGTGCAGATAGGCGATCGCAATCGACCATTCGACATCAAGAAGCTGCGAAGTACCCCGACATGGAGTATCACCTTGCTGCTTGGATCCGTGGCATGAGACAAATGGGGTATGTTGTTGAGACTTGGATGGTGAATGCTGAAGCAAGAATGTTACTTCATGTGCATTATAAGAACCAATTTCCTAAACCAAAGGATGATGGGACTGATGATAAAGACTATCCATTTAAATGCAGGTGAGTATGATAATTGTGTGTCTTTGACGCAAAATGGACGTTTGTACTCATCTTTTCTCTTTCCTCTTCTGCACCGCACAGTGATTCTTGGAGCAAGAAATTTTTCAAACGTTTTAACTTCTCTGTGAAGACGATTGGAAAAAGGTCAATATGCCGGCTACCTCTGAAGAGAGATGATGACTAGTATAGCTGACTTCCACATTAGAACTCGAGTACTCCAGCTTTCTCGCATCCGTGATCCTCACTTTGGCTTCACGTCTCCCTTCTATGTGTATTCGCATGATCAAGTCCCCTTAGAACTGGCCAATAGCCGAGCCAAAACTGTTCATGATAAAGGTGATTACCATGTCTATGATGCAGTGGGAAAAGACAATGATGCAAAAAGATTCTGCACTCTCAACTTGTTTGGAGCCATGCAGTATCGTGCAGATGGATTGAATGTTCCCAAACCTCACATTGTCTTTCAAGGTAAATTTCAACCTGGATGCGACTGGCACGACAAGGAAGAAGTTGCCCTGTGGGATTCTCGCGTGTTGTAGTCTCCTTTCAGGAGAATGCCTGGGTCGATGGACCAACTCATAGGTATGGATTGAAGGAGGTCCTTGGCCCAATCAATGCCCATCTTGTTGAAGAAGATATGCAGGGAGTCGCTTTTGAGGATAATTTGTCTGCACACAAGATGGAATCAACTATGCAGTTCTGGGGGAGTGATCCATCTGTGTCAAACTTCATCCCCACTCAATTCCTTCCGGCAAAGTTGACGGACATCGTCCAAGTAATTGACCGTCACATTGGTATCATCTACAAGAGGGCAGTTTATCATGCGTGCAGGGTTGAATATATGAGAAGGTTTCGAGAGGCAGAAGCAAATGCAGTAGACGGAAAACCGCCAATGACCAAACCGATGACCCCCCGTGAGAAGCGCATTATCACCACCAAGGCAATTGCGGACTGTCACGCTAAACTGACGAAATCAACGTCTAACACTTACTATCGTGCCTTTATTGCTACTGCAACATGGACTCCCGTAAGTCGCATGTACGATGATCCAATCTTGATGGCAACGACAGCCCCCGATGAAGAACCCTATTTGTTAGCAAAGTCTTGACGTGACTAAACCAACGAACAATCCAAGAGTCTACGACTCCTGTATAAAACCCAGAAAGACCGACATTCCAACCATGTCAAGTCTCAGAATATGATGGGGCAAATCTCCTGCCAAAATCTCTATCTTGTAAGATATAATCTCCAAAGATGTAGTCAAGTAACTACCTGTCAAAGGCATACCATCCACTCCGATTCCTCTGTTAGTACAAGCGTTTCTACCCGTATGAAGTAAACTCCAGGGAGCTGAGCTATCAATGGAGCTCATCCATACGTTGATAGTAGCAAACCTTGAACCTCCAAAAGACAGCAAGAGCCAGAAATCTCATATCATTTCCAGATGCTTGAATCGCCTTGGCGGTCTAAACAGAACCACTTTTCGAGAGATAATGTCGAATAAGAATCCCCATCCCCAAATTTGTATACCGGTAACGTCGGATTGTCCCGGTGTGACTTTACTCTCATGCGTTGAAATGCCCTATTCTCTCCCCGATCAGCGCTCGGTATGACGCTGCCTCATCTAAAGGGCATAAGAGTATCGCCACGTGTTTGGCATCTCACCAACCGCTGACGTATACGTGTCCCGAGTTGCCTTCCACCTAGTCCTCCTACCTTGAGCGCTCTCTACCGTGCTCCACCTATTCATTGCATCCTTTATCTCCTTCGGATTCGGAATACCTGCTTGCGTTGCCCTAGTCTCAGCCGTCTTACGAGGCGTTCTGCTGATGCTCAACCACGTATCCACATCCAAATCCGCTGGGATATAATCTGTGCTCTCCTGCACCTCCTTAGCTACTTCTCTGAACGTTGCATCGTAATCCATTGAAGATTCCAATTTCCCATCTGGTCCAGCAAAAGCAGGTCCTTTCTTGCGGCCCTCAGTCTCACATACTTCAACTAACTTTTCCACCCACCATCGAATGTTTAGACCAGACGTCGTGACATTGGCTACACTTAACATGTGGTAGTCAGCTCCATTCTCCCCTTTGAAATTACCAAGGAGTGTAAGCACCACATGAGGCAACAACCTCGCTTCCTCTTCCGAGAATACATAACGGAGGTTGTACTTCGTTGGAATGATGCCTTCCTTCCCCTTTTTGAGATGTTTGCGAAGACCAACTAAACACATATAGAAGCCCTCAGTTCCTCGCAGAGATCCACCTGTCAAGACGGCAATCATGGCACCGACACGATAATAGTAATTGCTCAAAACAACGTTGGGTTCCTCCTCCGCTTTTAACTTCAAGCGAGACAAAACTTCGATTGTTGCTCTCATAGAAAGTGGTTTGTTGCCTCTACCTTCATGACCCATCCTAAATTCAGCGCCGCGAAGAAAGTCTCCAAACCAAATAGATTGAGTATTGCAATTTGTTGGCCGAACTCTAGCAGTTCCCCTAGAGAAGGAAGATCCCTCCATCATTCCAATAGAAGATGACTGATAAGAGACCATTGCACTTGATCTGATTTGACGCAACGTATCAAATTGGACGTAATCTTTTGTGCGTCCCTTGGAGTACAGGGATTTGTAGAGCATGTCTACCACTGTACCCATCCCGACGCAATCATAATCAGGAAACGGGCCACGAGGAGGATATGTGGGTGTCCTCCTTAGCTTGACGCAATTCCGAATAACCTCAGCCATTCTAATATTGTGCCTTTGGATCTGCCTGCAAACGCGTCCAGGTTGGCTCGACGTATACAGGCGAGAAACTCTTTGTCACCAGCGTCGGGGTCCCTTCCTTCAAGCAGTCGAACCCAACATGTTTCACACTGAAACGTCACCACAAGATGAGCTCCCTTCACTGCGTAGTTCACACGCCTCAACTTCTCCTCATTAGTGTGCCAGGGGTTCCCATCCTCATCCACCAGATTATCCATCGGAAACCTTCCTATCCCGAGGCATTTGTAACAATCCGGATGCCAAACGTTTCGACACGGAGACCAACCTCTTCGGGAGACCGAGAAGTTGCAACAAAATATCCCTTCCATCGCCTCCACCTTCTTTGAACAATTTCGACAATTTCCTCTCCATTCCCACCACATATGGGGCTCGACCGAGCTTCCACGGCCTGTGAAAAGTGAAGGGGAGAACGATGCCAACCCAGAGAGGTTCAAACATCGTTTCCGGCCAAAAGGATTTGTTAGCTGGAATAGGAAAGTGTACATCACAAACTTTAAAGAACAAACGTCTCCAGCGTGGTGTCATGATCCTAGGAATAACCAAGATGTGATAGGTGTCGGTGCGTTTGTGCCGAGCTTTCAGTAACTCTTCCAGAGCTACGTCAGCTAGTGCCGGGGGTGGTGCCCATAGGTGCAAGTTGCTACCTTGTTCATGATTTGGAATCCAGATGCCATGATCGTCTTTCTGACCTCCTATTATTCCATGAGCTCGCTCAAACCAATCATCCACTGACAAGGGTTGCAGATCTGGTCTGCTAGTCCAGCTCCGAATCCAGTCAAGTAGTGGAGGATGTCGTTTGATGGCTGATTCTGCAAGAGGAGCGAAACTCAACATGCTTTCTCCTGCCATAACTCCCTCATTTCTGGAGCCCCTAGAGCAGGCGTCAGTTCCTTGAGCCATCATGCGCTTCCCTGACACGTGAACAACATAAATAATAACACTGTGCTCAATCTCCAGGAGCCTGAGCCTCAGTATCAACTCATGAAGTGTGTGGGGCTTTAGGTTATTTCTGTGCTACGGTAAACTACGTATCACTGGTATTGCAAACAAGAAAAGAATCGTGGATACGCCTTCGCTTTTGGGGGGCAGTTTTGATGAAGAGGAAAGTGCGTTTGTCAGTAAAGATAAACAACTCAGTATGAGTGGTGATGGACAGATATGGACATCACCAATCGGTGATGTCCATATCTGTCCATCACCGATTTTACCAGGTATGTATCCCCTTACCAGATGCAACGATTTCTACGACTTAATTTATGACACTAGTATTGTGACTATTCTACAGAATAGATTAGAGTGTCCACACACGGCAAATTTGTAGGAAATTTTGTACAATTTGTAAGCATGGCTTACAAATTTGCAAAATCTCAAATTACAAATTTGTAGGATTTTGTAACAATTGTAGAAAAACCTACAAATTTGGATTCATACCAATTCCTTCGTATGTATCCATTGCCTCCTAAAATGCGCCCTAAATTTGACCGTCACTGAGCAGCTGTCTCCAAGACCATCTTCAGCGTCTTTCTGGACACGATGATCACTCCGATCGCTCCGTCCATAAAATAGATGTGCTCATAAATAATGGCAAGTCCATTTTATCACCAAGCTGTTCTCCTCATGTCTTCGACCAATCCCTCTGCTCCAAATAATCACCCTGCTGGTGGTAGCTTTCCATCCCTCGTCTCTCCTTCTGGCGTTGGGAGGCCGCATCGCTCCTCTGGTGCTGCAGCTGCTGCTCCTCTCAACAACCTTCACCTCAATGTTGCAGCGGCAGCCGATACCGCCGAGCGAATAGGACGGCAATAATAAGAAGGAGTTGAGTAGAAAACTCTATCATATTGGCAGCAACGCGATAATGCATAGCTTACTCCATCCTCTCAATTGGTGACAGAGAGCTAGAATCTCAATACTCCCAAGATACCTCGCGGCGTGCGCGGCGCTCACTGAATTGAAGTATCTCCTCCTCGTCTTCGTCGTCGGCATCTTGACGACGTCGCCCACGTCCTGACATGGTTCACGTAGTAGTATATGACGTATCTTTGTATCGATGAGGCGTACTACTTGTGGCCGATGTTTCGATGAGGAGATGATGTGTGATGGAATTCGACTATTTCCTAGGAATTCGTCGAGCCCCCAAAAATCTGAGAGTGACCAACTGCAAATTTGGAAAGCTGTTGGACACATAAAACTCGTCAAATTTGCAACTACAAATGTATTACAAATTTATTACAAATTTGTTACAAATTTAGCTTTGTGTGGACACTCTATTCTACACTTTCCTGAACCCCACCACACCTATCCTGCATGGAGTGCGGTCTGCCCCAACAACTTTTTAGGAGCGGTCTGCCCCAACTTTTTACAGCAACAAAATACGTAGGAATTAGTACTAATATTGGGCCGAAGAGATGAGACAAATCTTCTGTCTTCTCAGTACCGCATTCTCAAAGAAGTACCTACCCGCCCTCCAAACTCCAAAATGAAAAATAATATTACCATACTGATGAAAAATATTACTCCTGTTTATGTACCTACACTCATACTCACTTTGACAAAGACCATGTCGCACGCCTGCGTAGCCGGGAGAAATAACTCGGTCGAACTCAAAGCAAGCGTACGTGTCGTAGAGTCCAATTGAGGCAACAAGAATTCCTCTCTTCGTGTAGCGTGCGTAATGCGATAGGAGTACTTATGATTTTGAGAGCCTTATCCAAGGTGTTTTGTGAGTGCGTTTGTGGTGAGAACCATGTGGTACTGAGAAGACAGAAGATTTGTCTCATCTCTTCGGCCCAATATTAGTACTAATTCCTACGTATTTTGTTGCTGTAAAAAGTTGGGGCAGACCGCTCCAAAAAAGTTGGGGCAACCGCACTCCATGCCACCTATCCTACACCCCCTACGGCCTACATCATGGCACTTCTACACCCCATGGGCGACCAGCCACTGCAATCAACGGTCATATTCTGTTAGCTCATGTTATGAGCTTTCGTTAGAGCCGCCGGTCGGCGTTGTAGGTGGCGAATTATTCAAAATATAGCGTGTAGTGTCGAAAAATGAGGACATCGATCGCAACAAGATATTATTATTATTGATGCACATTAAATGTTGGGGCGGATGAAACCACAAATCAATGAAAGCCGTGGCATAAATCGTCTCATGATATATAAGGAGGGTATTTGCAACATGGCGGTATCGGTCGTCAGCGTCGATTGATGCGTTATTGGGGGCCGAAAAAAGTGCACTCGGACGACGCTGCAGACGATGTCATCGTTATATATAAAGGTGTTTCGCTTACCTGTTAATGATACTGCCAAACTCAATGATCAACAAAATAATCAGCTTGAATTTACCGCCGGGGTGGACTATCCATGAGCTAGCTATGTCAACGAAATAATCCTTGAGTATCTACCTGTTATGCAAGAAATGGAAGTTGTGGAGTTATTGGCATAATTAAATGGGAAGAGACGTTGTACCAGGCAACAGTCTTTGTAATTATTCTATAAGAGCGAGGAGGAACAATAATTTGGTAACCTGCATCTTGAAACTACGAATAAGAATTCATTATTGATGAAATACATGATGCTATTTAGTTCGAATAATTTCAACACGCACAATCTGTCGACTTATTTCGTTATAATGGCAATATTCGTGGTAATATGTGATCACCCAAACTACCAACGCATACATGATGTCTCCATAATGTGCTCTTGGCCAAAATATATTGTAAAGAGTACAAATATGCTGTTGACCTATTCAGCTCTACTCTGTAATTCAAATCTTCAGAGATACTTTGTTGGCATGTACTACCTCAAATGAGCATAAACATAGTCTCCCATGCAGATTAAATACATGTTGTAGGATTTGATAATATGATTTTGTTGTGTAAGCATTGATATCATATTAATTGAAGACATTTAAGTCGCTTGCAGCATCTTGATGAGTGCCGTAATGGTGTTCAAAACCTCAATAATGGGAGTTACGAAGGATGACCTCCCAAAAATTACCGGCGGCATTCATTTATGATAGTCACATGAAGGATATGCAGGGGTAGTACTCCATGGCATCCATCATAACATGGATTAATGACCCTCATTGACCCTCTGACGCATGCTCGGATTATGACGAATTTCCATTTAGTGACCAAATACGTCGCCACAGGCTAAATATCGAGACCTTCCGACTGGACCATTGGATTCTGCGTTAAAAATGGGTTCAGAGACAATATGTGTATGGTTGCTGGTGTTAATGGCGTTGTACTTCTGATAGCGGCATTGTGGTTTTGTGATGGGTTACTAGTGTCCATCAGCTATGTGGGTTCTCAGGGTGTAACTGCTTCTGTTTTTACTACACAGTGCACACTAGTATTTTGGTGATGTCCATATCTGTCCATCATCAACACCAAAAACTCACTAGGGATATTCACAGATGGCAGATGGGTACAATACTCTTCTCTCCAGAGAGTTAGAAGCTGATTGGAAGCTGTAAGTAGGTACTTACATACTTACACAAGCGATCCCTGAAGATCAAGTAGGTGCATCGCATGGATGGAGTGCAGCGGTAAGTAATGCTCGAGCTCGCTTTACATCGCTAGAAGTAGTCAGGGTGCTGCGGGAAATTACAGTTAAGTAGTTTTCTTACGTAAGTACTGTATCGGTACTGACGCTACTTACGTACTTTTTTTTTCTTGAATTTCTCGTACTCACTTTACATGCTCAACCGAAAAATGTAAAGTGAGTCCGACTACGAGTTCGTACTCAGCCTCACTTTACATGAGCGATTTCGTACTCGGCCTCACTTTACATAGTGACGAAGGTGGCATCATGAGCAATGGCTGGTTGTAACGATATAGGAACCCCTCCAATCCCCCCTCATTCAGATAACATTATTACCTACCCCCCTCGCTCTGATTCCACCGCCGCCGCCGCTCCCGCCGTTGGCGTTGGGTGGTATTAATTATTATATTTTTATTATGTAAGACCCATCGCCACAAGTTTTCGTCACTGCAGTGAACTTGGATTCCAACCGCAAATACGTGCTTCCATTCAACGATGTCCAGGAGCGCCGGTGGAAACATTTTTATGGGGTGTTGCCGGATCTTTGCTGTATCATATGGCGAAAATTAGATGCCCACAACTCAATCCACGGAGGTGATTTCAAACATCTCATGTGGGCTCTTTATTTTCTCAAGGTTTATGGTAAGGAGGAAGATAACTCGAATTATTCAGGTGGAGTGGACGAGAAGACATTCCGGAAATGGACGCATATTTTTGTTGAAGCTATTTCCTTTCTAGAATCATCAGTGGTGAGTGTCGTTTCTTTCCTATTTGTAATTCATATCTCCCCTCAATGACCTCATCTCCCACTTTCCCCTTGTCTTCATGCCCTGCGACAGATAATCTGGGACGCACGGATCATCGGCGACAGCCGGTCGCTTGTAACAATCGACGGCACGGATATGCCAGCAGAAATCGGTTTCAATAAAGAATTCTTTGGAGTTAAATTTAATCACAGTGGTCTGAAGTATGAAGTTGGGGTTTGCATCGCAACGGGGTACATTGTATGGATAAATGGCCCATTTAGATGCGGTCAAAATGATTGCTCTGGACTATGGCGAGTCTGCTGTTGCTGATAGTGGCTACGTTGGTGAGCCTCACCACATCAGAACACCGCAAGTTGGAACCGAGGATGAACAAGCAATGCAAGACAAAGCAAGAGCACGACATGAGACGGTCAATAAACGCTTGAAAGATTTCGAAATGGTTGGTCAAAATGACTTCATTGAGTCGGATTTAGTTATCCACCTTCCTCCAGGCAATGAGTATCATCAGACAGATGAGAGTGTTAGTGGTCATCCTTTCATCAATAGCATCACGATTAGTGATGAAGAATTTCAGGATGAAAGACAACGGGGGCGCAGAGCAATGGTTGTCTGGCTAATTGACTTGACGAAGAAGAGTAAGGATAAATCCATAAAATATAGCCAGAGAGACGTGGCCATTATGGACGATTCATCAGATGATAATGACCTTTACGGATAGACGATGTTGCCAGAGGTGGGTGGGTGGGATTTTTTTTCTAATCAATTTATTATTGTAATCTAGGTTTATCCTATGCTGCGTCTCTTCGTCCCTTCCTCTATTGTACTCCCATTTCCACCCAACGAACAAGTAAGAGTGGTCCCTTTCCTTCTCCCTCGTACAAGTATGGCATGAAAAACACGACAGACAATAAATACTCCTACTAATTCGCAAACAAGCCCCAACTACGTTCTTCGATGATCCGTGCGTCCCAGATTATCTGTCGCAGGGCATGAAGATAAGGGGAAAGTGGGAGATGAGGTCATTGAGGGGAGATATGAATTACAAATAGGAAAGAAACGACACTCACCACTGATGATTCTAGAAAGGAAATAGCTTCAACAAAAATATGCGTCCATTTCCGGAATGTCTTCTCGTCCACTCCACCTGAATAATTCGAGTTATCTTCCTCCTTACCATAAACCTTGAGAAAATAAAGAGCCCACATGAGATGTTTGAAATCACCTCCGTGGATTGAGTTGTGGGCATCTAATTTTCGCCATATGATACAGCAAAGATCCGGCAACACCCCATAAAAATGTTTCCACCGGCGCTCCTGGACATCGTTGAATGGAAGCACGTATTTGCGGTTGGAATCCAAGTTCACTGCAGTGACGAAAACTTGTGGCGATGGGTCTTTCATAATAAAAATATAATAATTAATACCACCCAACGCCAACGGCGGGAGCGGCGGCGGCGGTGGAATCAGAGCGAGGGGGGTAGGTAATAATGTTATCTGAATGAGGGGGGATTGGAGGGGTTCCTATATCGTTGCAAACAGCCATTGCTCATGATGCCACCTTCGTCACTATGTTAAGTGAGGCCGAGTACGAAATCGCTCATGTAAAGTGAGGCTGAGTACGAACTCGTAGTCGGACTCACTTTACATTTTTCGGTTGAGCATGTAAAGTGAGTACGAGAAATTCAAGAAAAAAAAAGTACGTAAGTAGCGTCAGTACCGATACAGTACTTACGTAAGAAAACTACCAAACTGTAATTTCCCGCAGCACCCAGTTGAACCTTGAACTCCGAGCAGCTGGCAAAGCAGCTGGCCGATTGAAATCCTGATGCAATCGCGGATTCCCAAATTCACGAATATATGCGAAGTGTTCCTGTTTCCATTCATCTTTGTTGGCCTTGATATGATTGAGCAAGTTTTTATTGTTCTCAATGTGTGTCCACATATCCTCGGCTTTCATTTTATCCTCTTTCTTCTCTTGAATTGAATCCCCCTTACTCCTCTTTGGTTGTCTTTCCTCGCCCTCCTCACTCATGCTGTGAATAAATATTATTATTTTCAAATTACAATAGGAGCGCTGTTGTTTTCAAATTATGCGGTGGCCAGTGAGACAATTCCGACGGCGGTCGATGGTATATTGATAGGTGAAGCGCCCGTGACAATTTTTGTGTAGTAAGAGCGCCGCAACGATGTGTAGGGGAGGATGCTGTTGTGTCGAGTGGTGCATGTACCGTCGGATGCAATGACGACGGTGGGTGTATTAATTAAAAAATTCGAAAGGTTCCAGTGATAGAATTCCAGCGAATAATGGCGGCTAATGGTATTAGTAATGATTTACCGTCGTAGTTATTTCACCGACCCCAGTGATTTTGGCGTAGTACACACGTGCCGTATGGGGTGGAGAGCGCTAACTTTGTGCCATGGTTTGATGGTTGATCGGTGGTGATGTGAAACGCCTCATACTGTACCACTACAAAAAAGACTAAGTACCTGTAAGGGCTCCCTCACATTATTTTAGAGCGTACTAGCCCTTAAAAACAAGCGACCCCGTAACCTTAATAATCGCGGATTCCCCTACTCCACTCAGCGCTTGAATAATAGGAGTATACATATCTCGGTTATGTGGCGCCTCAGCGCTTGAATAATAGGAGTATACATATCTCGGTTATGTGGCGCCTACATACTCTTCAATTAATCCGAAGACGCCATTTGTGCGTCGCCATTCACCATATTTACCATATTTACTAATTGACGTGATCCACGCACAACTCACAACTCTGACAGTCTTGACATTTCGTTAATGCCATCAACCTGCCACGACTTGATCTTCGTTGCTGCCATAAAAGGACTGGGTTTGGATCGAAATTTCATCTCCAATCGAAGTATCATGACAAAAGTTGGAGCCAACCACGGCAACGGTAACAATCTGATAGTCGACTTCGGCCATCGGAGGTCAAAGAATGCTGATGCGCAAGTGAGCTTCTCTGGAGACATCATTGTACATTGCTTTCAATACCCGTCAAGGGATGAGGTCTCAAAGCGCTGGAACTCCAAGACAGACAAGTATTTCTTCGAACAAGAAATGATACGCGACGTCCTAGGCATTCGTTGTCTACTGTCTAACACGCCGATGGAAGACCTCGAAAAGGAGTTTCTCTATGACTGTGTTGGACTGGAATCTCTCATGTCGAGCAAAGTCACGAGATTCTTGAAGGAAATGAAACGAAGTCACGCCCGCTCGATAGTGGAGATGCAGTATTGCCTGAGTGAAGAGCAGCTGGCGGCATATGCGGCGAGGCAATCATCACAGTCAAGAGAGAGAGCACAAAAGCTTGCAGCTGGTTACTTGAAGATATTGCCATAGGGATTGTGGTATATAAGTAGGACCGTGGAAGTGTCACTGATTGATTACGGAATTCACTTTTCGAAGTAAAGTGAGAAAATAAAGTTAGTAGTATCATAGGTAGTAGTAGTAAAGGTAGTAGATCCTAAAACTGTTGAAATGTAGGGTCATTTCAAAGCCAAGCCAGTGGCTGTGTGTTCTTTAACACATCTGACGACAATATCTCAGTCGCAAGAGTAAAATAGTGTCGATGACTTGATTTTGATCATAATAATGGACTATCATCAGTAGATCTCGCTCTAGAGAGTTTTGTTGTAGGGTTAACCAACTCTAGACCATAGATAGTCGACTATTCATGGTCTCTAGAGAGAGACGATCTATTGTCTAGTTGGTCAACCTCATCAACAAGTATGGTATCTCCCACGAGCCTACATGATAGAATCTCAGCTGCCATGAAATCAAATAGAGAGTACTCAAGCTTCGTGAAAGGGTGAACGTAGAGGTGAATAATGAAGTATTCCGACACACTCTGATCTGGCGTGCCTTGTCCTTGGCCCTGTGCAAAGTATCTATGTAACCAATCGATTTGGCCTTTTTCACAGTCTCACGTACAAGCCAGCTTTCGGGTCTTCATCCAACCCAACCCGGTCCTAGAGCAACCCTCTCTAGATAGAGCATCGAGTCCTGTCTGGCTTTCTTCTTCCTCGCTCCAATTCTGATATGTACAATACATCCTTCACATAACACACTCGTGTAGAAGTTGTCTCTTTTTCAGAAATGCGTTGGGGAGCTGTTACAAATTACAAGCACTTGTAGATACAGAAGAGAAGAATTGAGTAAGTGATACACAGAAAGAGAAAGAGCTCATGGGATCAAGCGTGTATGCGATCGATGGGTCACAGTGAAGGAGAAACAATGTACGTGCAGGTACAAGTACAAGTGGAACAAAGAGATTGGAGAGACAAATGATAGTCTGAATGATGAGGCTGAGATTGAGATGCCGAGATGCCAAGATGCCAAGAAGAAGAAAGAAAGTTATTCAAGAAGCTTGAGCCTGTGCACAATTCCTGTCCGTGTTATGTCATGGACAGAAATTTGGCGGCCAAAACCACCGGCTGAATGACACATGAGTGCTACGTGCACATAACGTCATCGCTAAGCGCTACGATACCAAACTTTAGACCATCCACATCGACAGCCTAGTCCACACTGAGAGTCCAGTCCAAACGGAGCTGCAGCGGAGCAGCAGCAGCTCGGCGTCAAAACGAATGGGGCCAAAGACGAGAATTGGTAGAGGTTGCAAACTGTACACAAATCCTCAACCACGTCAAGTGAGCATTCAGATGCGGCGAAAAACCAGCAGTGTTGACAAAATATGTGCCGAAGATCCTAGCACTTCAAAGGGTGGCGAGAGCATAGACCATGGCATAGGCACGGAGAATGCGTCACCTCAAAGGGTGCAAAAATCTTGGACTACGGAGGGAGAAGTGTATTGGTATCGTAGTTGAGTTGAGTAAATTCTAAGTTTTGATTATTACACAACAACTTATAGATAATGTATTCTCTACTGGATTTCAAGGCAACTGAGATTCTAGCCGGAGTGGGAGATTACTATATGACTATATGTACTGTGAGAAATCAACTGGCATCAGAGTTAGAGGTATGATATGATCAAGATCAAGTCAACGAAACTGTTTTATAGGCTTACTCTTGCGACTGAGATATTGATATTGTCAGGAGGGTTTATATCGTGCAGCCATTCACTTGGCCGTAAAAGAACCTGCATTATAAATTTCAACAGTCTGCTTTACTTTATATAGGCTCTACTACTACTAACCACTACCTATGACTATGGCAATACTTATTTACTTACTTTACTTGTAGCGGTCCTATTTACAACAACAACGTTCCCCTATGACAATATCTCCCAGTAACCAGCTGCAAGCTTCTGTGCTCTCTCTCTTGACTGTGATGAATGACTCGCCGCATATGCAGCCAGCTGCTCTTCACTCAGGCAATACTGCATCTCCACTATCGAGCGGGCATGTCGCCTTTTCTTTTCCTTCAAGAATCTCGTGACTTTGCTCGACACGAGAGCTTCCAATCCAACACAATCATAGAGAAACTCCTTTTCGTGATCTTCCATTTGTGTGATAGACAGTAGACAACGAATGTTTTGGACGTCGCGTGCCATTTCTTGTTCAAAAAAGTACTTGTCTCTCTTGGAGTTCCAGCGCATAGACACCTCATCCCTTGACGGGTATTGAAAACAATGTACAATGATGTCTTCAGAGAAGCTCACTTTCCTCTCCATTGTCACGGCTGTTGTGTTGTTCGTTGCAGTTGCAGTCACCTTTCCACCACCACCACCACCACCACCACCACCATTACCATTACCAGTATCTGATTCTGATGTTCGCCTCAGATGCGGACGGCGATGGCCGAAGTCGACTATTAGATCGCTGCGATTGTTGGCTCCAAGCTGTGACATGATTGTAGATGTATTCCAATTTGTTGATTGTGAGATACTTAAAGTGAGATACTGCGTAACTTGCATCTGTTGTGAGATCGAGATCACGATTAAGTATTAAGTAGGTTCGAAAAAAGCACAGCTGCTTCAACTTAAGCTGCGTAAGTGTCTGTCATACTTTCACTGAGCTGGGTCAACCATGTGTCTTGAAGTTGTAGACATGACGATCATCACAAAATCCACGACTACAGAAGTTTCTCCGCAGCTAGCTGCTATCCATGACTAAAAAGTTTCTCCGCTACATGTCACGATTACAAAACCGAGCACAAATCACAATGAGACCAGGGAACCTGGACACTGCTCTCCCTATAAAAAAATACGAACCGGGACTCTTTTTCTTACCATCTGTTGTCGTACCATCTGCTTTCTGATGCATCTGCCATGTGAGTGATGATGATGATGTGGACAAAAATCAAGCATTGTCAACCCCAGCAGGTTCCCATGCTACTGCGAGTATGCAGTAAGAGAGTAGTAGAGGTTGTTGTGTAGTTACTTCTGATGGTTCGCAAACGGGCGGGCTCTTTAGGCCAAGCTGTATCGCAGTAAACCCACATGACGTTTATCACAAAATCCTTTCTACTACAAAAGTTTCTCCGCTACAGTCACGATGACAAAACAGAGCTGCTGCTATCCAGGAGTACCTACATAGAAAGTGATAGCTTGATGTCTGAGATGGTTCGCAAGCGGACTTTTTCATGCCACAGCTATCGCAATATGGGGTTAAAATCAGCGCTTCGGTAAAACTTAGACTTCTTTCCGCCAAACCAAAACGCTTATTAAGGATCTCAAAACCGAGGCCTTCAGCTAGCGTGCTATTATGAGACTCTAGAGATAAGAATAAGAGAAATTTTAAAGTACGTCTGATTAGCCCTCTAGAGGGGCGAAATTATGAGACTAGAGATAGAAGCTGATTGGAGGCTGCAATGATCCGTCGAGATGGAGTGCAGCTGACCGAGCTGTAATAGAGCAAAGGCTCCAGTTAGCAGTGCACATCTACAACGAAAGCTTCAGTGAAGTTGTGTTGAGCAGGATTAGTACATAATTCAGCCAAATGAGACTGGATAGTAAGTAGATTATTAGGATTGTTGATGAAACACTATCTAGACTCAAACATGTGCATACATTTGCCAACACAAAGAGCTGACCATGAATGGAAGGATAGAACGCTTCATCAGTATAACAACTTTGGCTTGTGTCTCTAGGATGATAGGTAGCAGTTTATCAGAAACTGTCTATCGTACTTTCTTTTGTAAGCATGCCTTTACCTCTTCATGAATTCATGAATTCTTCGGCCAACTCTCTCTGTGGACCAATACTACAAGAGAACGCAGTGAGCACTTTCAATTATCATTTTCCTTAGTCAAAAGAAGAGCAATCACTTCTCTTTAGCGACAAAGAACGAAAGTGGCCAAGCTAGCTGTGCGCCATTGATTACAACACATTTTTTTGTGCTTTGATACATATCGTTGGTTGAGGTGGTTGCTTGTTCACTCTGTAAGGGAGGCCCCACTGATACGAGAATACTTGGGGTCTTTGAAATATTACGTTACGTTTGATCATAAAGTCAGATAATAGCTACGAAGAACTTAGGAACGAATGCATTTGCTAAAGCAAGAGAGCTGGCCACGAATGAAAGGGTGGAACGCTTATCATTATTACTTTGATTTGTGTCTCGATCACTCCTAGGATTTTCTTTTGTTTTGTCTTTACTTGTGTAAGAATGCCTTTATTTCTCCAATTCTTTGGCTGCCTCCCTCTGTGGACTCTTGGTTGCATCTACAGCGGCCTGATGCGTAGAGTAGCAAGGTTCCCTTTGCTCACAATCCCCTGCTTAAACAACTCCATCAGCATTTTGATTGGACAAGATGATACTAATGAAGCTTTGTGATTGGCAACACAGCATCCGCTACAAATAACTTTACTGCAACAATTGATTAAGGTTGATTTCGTTACATCAATCTTGGTTAAGGGGTCATGCAGATCGGACAGTCACCAAGTTGACTGCTTTCCGGTTGCTTGAATAATAATTCGTCACGTATTTCAGCTGCTCGTATTTTGCACGCTTCTTCATGCTCTGATTTGTGATCCATCTGGCAAGCATCACTGCAATATTGAACGAGATCGCAATGATCACAATTCTTCAACTTGATGTCATCAACTTCCGCGATGCCGCAACAAGAAGGACGTCGATACTGATAGTTCCATTTGAACAGAGGTAATAGTGCAATCGCTGCGGAGTGAATACGATAGTATTGCTTAACATATATCTACTTGGTTATTAATGAAATCTACGTGTAAACAAGCGCATGGGAAACTCCGCTACTTCGAGAGAGAAGTAGCCTGAAAACCCACACGATGGTCTTCTGACACCAGGTTGACACCTTTGGCGATCAACAGAGAAACCATCTTATTTGTGTCGCTAAAGACACATCTGAATCACGGACACCTCCGTCACTCCCTCTCTATCGACGAGAAGTATGAGCGGAGATAGAATGATTACTTACCATCCCGTTATTTTCTTTCGTAAATACTCATATTGAGGTTGGGGAAGGCATTTTGTGCAAATATCACCGAGCATTTCTTTAGTTTCACACTTCAGAAGTTTGATTCCTCGAGCCGCAATTTGTTCTCTGAACCAGTTGGTCTTGATTGCATAGTGCTTGCTTCGGGGAGTAAACTCGGGAGGTAATGTTTGCGCTAGGATCAATGCTCCAGCATTGTCCTCATGCAATCGAATGTGCATGGATGCGCCATCTTCTGCAGAGAGACCGATGGCACTACTCAACTCTTGAACTACATCCAAGATAGGAAAGAGTTCGCGACAACAAGAAGCCATTGCATTTATCTCAGCTTCCATTGTACTAGTAGCAGTCTCGCTCTGGAGCTGCGACTTCCAAAGAACAGGACTATCCGCAACATTGATGATGAATCCAGTTCGAGATCGAGTGACGACTGGATCTTGAATATCTTCATATCCGTAGAGACCACCGAAGTCACTATCTGGGTATGCATCAACCTTGAGTTCCTTGAGGTCTGCATTCGGGGTAATTAGCATACCCTTGTCTCGTGTACCCTTGAGGTACCGTCCGATCCTCTTGAGTGCCTCTTCGTGAGACTTCTTGGGACAGAAAGAGAATCGAGCTGCACAGTGCACACTGTACGCTAAATCAGGTCGGGTGTTGTTTGCTAAATAGAGCAACATTCCCACCACGCTTGAGTAAGAGAAAGATCCATCAGGAGGATCTCCTTCGGCATCTTTTACAAGAGGCTTCTTCAAGCACGGAGTTCCCTTTTGGGTCGAGTTCTCGTCGAGACCGAGCGCTACCAAAATGCGATCGATGAGACCTTTTTGCGTCATCAAGATCTTTCCACCATTCTCCTCATTTGCGGGAATCCTCTTCATGTCAATTCCAAGAAATCCTGCAGAATCAGACTCTTCCTCGAGGTCAACTCCACGAGCTCGCAAGTCCTTTCCAAGAACGGTGATGTTCTCCTCGTCACGAGACCACATTAGAATGTCGTCAACAAAGATTACGGCAATGGTAGTGTCTCCAATGAACAAACACGGATCAAAAGAGCTTTGGCGCATGCCACATTCTTCCATTTTCTCAACCATGAACTCGTAGAACGCTTTGGGAGAGTTCTTGAGACCGTAAATACATCGCTTCAACTTGAGAACGCGAGGACGACCATTCTTATCAAACTGCTTGAAACCTTGTGGCATCTCTAAATAGATTTCTTCACCAGGCGCAAGCTTGCTGTGAAGGAAAGCTGCCTTCACATCTCCTTGCTTACTCTTCAATCCAAGAATACACTCCAGGATCAAAAGTATTCGCACGGTAGTCCACTGCACGACCGGTGCATATAGACTGTCATCAAAATAGTGGATTCCTGCCTTTGCGAGGTCTCCACGAGCACACAAACGAGCTTTCATCTTCTTGATCAGACCGTCAGGAAAACGCTTGCATCGCATCGCCCAAGTAGTTGGTAGAGGATGCATCTCATCTGTTCGATCAACAATATCCCACGTGTCCATCTGTTCCAAAGTCTCCACTTCCAAAACTGCGGCTTGCCAGTACTCTTCTGCGAAAGGTCCATTCATAGCTTGCCACCAGTTGGGGTAGTCATCTTTGTTGGCATTTGCTTTAGCTGCTAACATCAAGGGATGCAGCCATTCAACAACAAGGTCGGAAAGACGACGTAGCTCACGATGATCCGACTTGAGACCGGACAACATTTCAATCGGCGAGTGATACCCAAGAACTTCTTTCGGAATACGGTTCCAAATATACACTGCTTGTTGTACGGCAAAGGGCCAAAGACGAGCGTTAACTTGACTCGTATCAGGCCAATGAATAGAGGCATGTATCATAAAATGACGTGCCATTGAACCAATTACACGAATATCAGATTCGGCAACTGAGTTTTGGTGCTTAGCCCCAACTGCACTGAACGATTGGCTTTGGGACTTCACCTTGCAATCTTGTCTGAAAGCAGCACTATCAAATATTCCATTATCACTGTGATAGTGCTTCACATCTACTCCTGCGTAATCACGAATCTCATTCTCAAAAGTAGACTTGCCGTCGATTGTTTCGTTGGCATTTAGGGAGACCTGAAGCTGGAAGCTCTTATACCGACTGTACGCATCACTATAAGTAGTAGCACCATGAATAGAAGAAGAAGGACCTTCTCTTCCATATCCCTTCAATAAACGACCAGGAGTACTAACAACCATTTGGTCAGTATGGACCATCTTCCCCGGAGCATCGGCACCACGGGATAACGATCCTTCCTTTTCCGGAATAGCTCTGATTACAGATGTCTCTGTCGATCTCGCCCGCTGATTTGCAAGCTTACACGCCATGCAAACAGGAATCTCACATTTTGCGGTAGACCCACAAGAAGGACGTCGATACTGATAGTTCCATTTAAACAGAGGTAATAGTGCAATCGCTGCGGAGTGAATACGATAGTATTGCTTAACATATATCTACTTGGTTATTAACAGGTCCTTGTTCCTTAAACCGTTTAAGAACAAGCTTGAGCGCTTCAATGACATCATCATTGATCGCATAGAGATTCTCAAAGAGAAGCTTGATGAAAGTCGTTCCACCGTGATATCGTTTATCCAGCTTCTGCATAGAAGCTGATATCTCAATCTTCAAGCCAGGGGCACAAGAGTTTTCTAATTTTAGGAGACCCCAATCTTGATCTTGCTGGGTGAGACTATCAGCAAATTGGGTCTTCTCGGCTCCATGCAGCACGCATTGTGCGGTCCATTCCTGACATTCTTCCATCGTACGTTTACGTGGATACTCCAAAATATTCACCAAATCAGAGTAGTCCCATCTGTTGGGACTATCGGGAGGCTCATTTCTATCCTTCAACTTCGGGACCATGAAGACAGTTGATAAGTCACACTTCCTCATGTCGACTCCCATCTGCTGAGCCTTGAAAATGTTGAGCGCAATCGAGGTCTCAACTTTAGTAGCGTCAAGGTGATTATCGATGCTACTAGTAGCGCCTTTCTCCTTCGCTGCTTCACTTGCCTCTGCAAGCATGTTCATCTGAGACGCTAGCTGGACGAACGGAGTGTCAAGTCCCACGGTACTTAGGGCCTTGCTCTTTAGCTGCTCCTTCTGAGTGGTACCGCGTGCCGTGCGGTCAACAATCAGTGGAGGCGTAAGGTCTTCTTCAACTGCTGTAGGATCCTTGGAGAAGAACTTTTTGGGGTCCATACCCTTACCAACTCTCTGCGGAGCGGTATTCTGAGTGGATGAACCGGATGCAGACGACATTCTCGACACGTCAACAAGAATTGATGGGTCTGCTCGATGTTGTTGTTGGGCTCCCTCACTTATACTAGGGGAGTCAAATGACGCTGTGGCAGAATTAGTTTGCCCTGGGTCACCTCTGGGGCCGGCTGGTGACTGTTCAACTGATTTCACACTTGCTCCGAGAGAGTATGAATCACTTCTCTCTGATGTCCGTCGTTCTGGTTCTCGATGATCGGAGGATGCTGATAGATCTGAATACCCTGATTCGGACCCTGATTCACTCAGACTCATTCAGACTCGACGTAAGGCAGCCAAGTACTACGACAATTATCAGTTGCGTTGGATTACCGATCTTTCGTGCCGGTATACGGATTAAGAACCTCACTTGATGGATTCACTTGCTGATGGATTCTTACGATCCAATTGATTCAATTCTTCTACTGATTCGATTTAAACACTACGATGACGACTTGGGCTCATATCCACAAGAAGGACGTCGATACTGATAGTTCCATTTGAACAGAGGTAATAGTGCAATCGCTGCGGAGTGAATACGATAGTATTGCTTAACATATATCTACTTAAGACTGGTCCAATAAAAAGTGGCAGTAAAATAAAGGGGCTAGTGAGACGGACGAAAAACTCACACATCACAAAAAAAGTGTCAATAAGTAGTAGGTGAATGTGATATGAACGCTTTATGCAGTATAGATGTATGATATATCGTTGTAAAGCTCATTATATTGTCTTTCTAAAGATTTAAAGAAGAGCTTGATAAAATTTGCATAAGGCTGCTCCAACGCCAATCCTTTTTTACCCTTTTGTGAGTGGACCGTCTGTCCGTCTTTTCTCGTAGTTTGACTAAAATAGTAACTGCCACTTTTTATTGGACCAGTCTTACTTGGTTATTAATGAAATCTACGTGTAAACAAGCGCATGGGAAACTCCGCTACTTCGAGAGAAGTAGCCTGAAAACCCACACGATGGTCTTCTGACACCAGGTTGACACCTTTGGCGATCAACAGAGAAACCATCTTATTTGTGTCGCTAAAGACACATCTGAATCACGGACACCTCCGTCACCGCACGAGGCACAAGATATGATAGATGTGTCCATTTCCTTTACTTCGCTCATTTGACCAACGCTGAAATACACTTATGGTCAGCTAATCTCAAGACGATAAGCTTTTATGTTGATAAATGATTTACTCCACAATCAATTGCCAGCGGCTTGCATGGTAGCAAGTAGCAAGCAACAAAAAGGAGGAGTAAGTACATACTGCAAGTGATTGATGGGCGCGCCAGAAATCCGGTCAGAGCTTCCACCTAACGTTTTCCTTATAGAAAGCCCTACCACATTACCCACGAGAACTTAAATCTTGTGCTCCTCGCTTGGAAATAAGTAGGTAGGTGTCCTTTTTGAAGATAATACAGCTTCCTGTGCTTGCTTGGCACCGTCAAAATGAAATAGCTGAACTAAACTATCAACCCTCTCGCTTTATTTTGGCTGAAATAAGTACATACAACCAACCATCAAAAGCAACTCATCTGCTGCCACAGAGTGCATAATAATATCAACATTCATAACTAATAACTATTATATTTATCCCTATCCCGTTTGATTCAACAATCTAGTGCGTCACAATTTCACTTGGCTGGAGCGATACCATTTGTTTTGATACAGCTATACTCCCTCAAGAAGAAACGATGTGCCTTAAGATCAAGTGGCTTACGACGTGGAGGATCGTGACCATTCACGAATCCGATCAAATTGAGTGAATTGAATAGCCAAATGCTTCCCTCTCGACCACCAGATCCACTGTCATTCCAGATATTCTTCACAATCTTACTTTCTGTACACCAGTGCTTGCATACACATCTCATCATGCGAACATCCGGCGGCCTATCCGTCTTGGTTCCTATACAGCCCAATGCTACAAAATCATCGCTGGGAGGAATAGGTTCCCATGCGTAGAATGGATTGGCACCAGTAGTGATACTCCAAACTAGACGATAACGAGCGGGCCGAGGAAGGAAGCGATCCAATACGAATGGTAGCCAGCTGCTCCCTCCTACCCAACTTCCTGTCGTGTCAGTAATTTCCAGCGTTAATCGATCAGCCCTGTCCCTGTTAGGATTGTCATATCCAGTTCCAGAGTAATGTCCTAAATAGACGTATGCCCTGTTGCCTCTCATAGAGTTCTTGTGATCAGCAGGTTCCCACACACTGCCTTTCAATCGACTCATTGATCCCTGACTTGTCCATACATTGGAGAACTTTCCAACTCTCTTCACCTTCAACTTGATACCAGCTAGAACTGGCGCTGGAATAGCAAGTTTGTGCTTGTGACTCACTTCCTTCGGTGGTGGTGGAAGAGGTACACCATTGAACTGAACTGCATTAGCCGCATCAGCATCTGTCTGCTCCCAACCAACAGCTTGTTTGAATTCTTCCAAGTTGATGTAACCGTCTCTGTCTTTGTCGAGTTCCATCATAAAATGGCGGAGGAGCATTGTGTCCAGCTTTAGTCCGAGCCAATTCAATCCAGCTTGGAGCTCACTTCCGCTCAACATTCCGTCACGATTTTGATCGAATGCCGCAAACGCATCACGAGCGTACATACCACGAGACTTGAGAAGAGCTGTGATCCTACCCACTGCAATGCGGTATTGCAGCACATTGTGCTCATCCTGTACGGAGAAGACCTTCTTGAGAGGCGTTGCATTCGGATCAGTTTGCTTTCGTCGACGGTTGGACCTGACTTCCATGAAGAATTTGGACCTTTCATCTGGTTGCTCCTCTTGCAAAGCTCGAAGCAAAACATTCACCTCCTTGGGTGCAAAATTGATAGCACTATCGATGAAGCGATAGCACGCCTGAGCTGCAGTGTGTTGGTATGCCTGAGCATCCTCGAAGCCTACTGTCGAGTCAAGCATTGTTCTCTCCGTACGCAAAGCGACAATTGCATCAGTCCCTGGAAGGAACGGAGTCTTGTGCTGTCCGTGGATGGCAAGCCTCATGCATTGCGCCTCTGCCAAAGACAACGCGACGTAGTAACGTCCTGCCTGTACTTTGGTTTGGATCTTTCGGCTAAGCACTTGCTTCAACTCGTCGAACGAGACAGTTCCATTCGGATCAAGATTAGATAAAACCGACTGCTTCTCCTTTTCATCATCACCAATAATGTCAACTGCTCGGAGAACTTCCTTCACTTCGGACACTTTGATTCGCTCGGCCATCTTTCCGTCTGAAGTAGCGAATGCCCTTTTCAAAATTTTCTCTTGCGCCACTGAGAATGACTTCCCTTCGTTGACGTCCACCAGAGCACTCTTTGATGGACAGAATTCCATAATTATGATGACATTTTTGAGACGACGGTGCGTTTTAAGCCCCCATCCTTTCTCGTAGTAGTTGTTTGACATGTAGAGACTAAAAAAAATCGGACAGGGAGAGGTGAGATTGCATTCTTATTTTTGCAAAAATGGCAAGAAGAACAAAGTGATTTTGTACGAACTTACTACTCAGGGAACTTCATTCGCACTGCTTTGGCAAACAAGCTGTTCTTCACTGAAAAATCTGTAGAAGGGAAGAAATTCTGCTCCCACGATTGCTCACTATTCATGAGATTTCGAGCTTGCATCTTGTGGTGAGGCACACCCAAGGTACTAACCATCCAAGGTGTGGGATTTTCGCCATCTCTGGAATATTTCTTCTTCTTCGGGGCCTCATCAACTACTTCTTCTTCCTCCTCTTCCTCCTCCCTATTGTGCAAGATCAAAGTAGACAAATTATTATGAAACGGAGCAAAGCAAGTGAGCAAACTGAGGTGCAACGAAAGAATGAATGAACGAACAAATCTTGATACTTACTCTTCCTCCTCCTCTTCTTCTTCCTCTTCTTGCTCTTGAAGCACCTCCTCCTCGGCTACCTCCTCACGTTGCATGACGTGATCGCCATCGTTATCATCTGCTGAATCATCAGCACTAGCCAGCTGGCCTCGTTTCGCAATAGTTTCTGAATTGACTAGAACCATGATGATCTTATCCACAACTGCCTTGTCGTAGTCGTTGGTGATGAACTCTCGAGTGCGTTTGACAGTATTCTTCAGCGTCTCAGAGAGAGGCGTTGGCATAGGAATACTATTCTGCACGTTGAAATCCAATCGTTCCGTCATTACGTCGAGGCACCTTTGCAGTTTGTGGATTCCGACGGCCGTCTGGGCATTGCCCTGCAGGACACTTTGGATGGCAGCAAGATCCTCTTGGAAAAGTTGCCTTGATCCGTCAAAAAGAGCGCCCAAGTCAGCTGCCACGCTTCCGTGACCTTTCGCCGCCGATGTAATGGCTGCAATTTCTTTCACGCGACCACTGAACGCAAAGGCGGTGAGCTCCTTGTAAGATGCTTTCATGATGCTGAAGGCTCGTTTTCTAATCACATTTTCGACGGATTGGTGACATAATAGTCTGAATTGCATGTTCTCAGACTTCATTCCATTCAAAGTCAGCCAAGATACGACGTTGACTAGAAGATTTCCTGATGGGACAGACCCAAGCGAGAGCAACTCACTTCCAGCACCCAACGCATTCTGTTGCGCACCAGGACGTGCGCTAGAAAGCAATTTGACATGTTTGTTAATGCGTTCCATAACTTCTGGAATGATGAACAACTCCAAAGTTTGACCTTGACCGATTCCCCTCATCCTAAATGCACCCTGAGCATAATCACGGAATGTCATGTCTTTTCCGAGTGTGATGGCAGCCCTGGCATCGATGCATTGCTTGATATCCATTCCTGTAGTGTGGATCTGGTCATAAAAGGAGAAGCGGCGATTATTTGGAATACCAGCCTGGTCTAGTCGCACTACATGCATACCATGCCTCATCAGAACCATTTTGCGATCACGGTGATCCAAGAAAACTACTCCATCAAAATCAGTCGACAGTCCATGAGTCAGCATGTATCTTGCCACTTCGTAGTTGCTCATACCTGTGATGAGAGCTCCCGTATCAATGAGCACGTGGAAAGGAGGGTCACTCTTGATAATATCGTCGAGAACCTTCGTCACGGTCCAGTCAACTCCAAGTACTCTGCTTGACATGATGGAATCAGAACTCAAATAGTGGTAAATCTTGCCATCAACACCCTCATCGTAGTGACATTGGCCAAGTTCCTCAGGAAGCAAATCACTAGGCGTGCCAGAGAATCCCACCCGCCGAGAGAATAAAATATTACCACCCAAATCTTGACCAGAGGCGGCTATTTTTTCGCCGTGGCTCTCAAGAACCAAGGGGAAGACGAAGCAATCAAGGTAGAACTTCAAGATGAGCGGCGAGAATTTAAGGAGCTTGTATGTGATTTCCAAGTGGTTTTCGTCACTCAAATCGAGCAAGTGAAGAGGCCAGATGTCATCGGACGGCCTAACTCCAGTGTAAGCAGGTGCTGCCAAGAATTCAGTCTCTTCGTCATCCTCAGACACGGAACTGGCTGACTTTTTGGGACCACGAACCTTCCCACCAGCAGCTTCAACCCATGAAATCCACTTCAAAGCTGACGGACGTTTATGGTACGGTCCAAATTCTCCATCAAGCATATCCCTCAACTCCTGCAAGGCGGAGATAAAGTCAGTCATACGGATACCTTCGTAGCGATACGCCAAAATGGTCAGCCCTGTGACTATATCAGGGTGAGAAAATTGACTCGCCCTGCTTGGTACATCTTTTCCAATGAACGGAACTGCAGCAAGTCTTCTCGTCATGGACATGTTAGGATCAGTTTCTTCCGCAATCTTCAAGTCACCCTTCGATAGCAGACCAAAAGAAACTCTGTTGATCTTCGATAGTACGTGTGGCACAAAATTATTGATCAAATCATGCGAAAGGTTGAGCATCTTCATGTACTCATCTTCTAGAGCAACTTGACACGCCGAAGCAGCCTGCTTGTCTTTCAATGGGCCGTTGGCCATATAAGAGAGAAGGTGACGATCTTCGATGTTGGGGAGGCGCTTGCTGCGAAGATAAAGGAGTTGCCAGCGAACAAGTAACGGCTTCAAGTTGGTGTTGTAAAAGTCTCTATCCAACAGGACAACATGAGGAGTGTGCTGAAGTTTGTTCTCTGCTACACCACGTTGGATTGCAGATGAAACACTGTCGAGGATGGAGAGAGCTTCTCGGCTATCACTGAACTGAACAGACATCTTCTTGGTTGATGCGTAAAAGATTGCATCTAACAAATGCCACTGCGTATCCCAACGCAGTCCTATTCCAAACTTCTTGCTCCTCGTGTAGTCAATTGGCTGTTTGTCGCCGATAGGCCAATTCAATTCACTCTTCAGAGGATGAAGAATCAAGTCGACTTCATCAAGGAGCAGAACTCCATCATTAAACAATTTGAGAATCTCCGTGCAGTAATAAATGTCCTCTGGATTGACTGTCAACTCGGTCACTACACTTTGCTCACGGAATCGCCTCGCAATGCGCGAAAGAAACATACCTGCACCATTTGCAGGATTGCGCTCGCCTCCAGTCTTGGACCTCTCCAAATGCCTCATCATCTCGACGAATTTCAACATAAATGACTTTACACTTGTTGGAGTAGCACAGATGATAGCCTTCGAATCTCTCGCTTTGCATAGCTTCATGTACAAGTCACGGGTGATAGGTGTTCCACGGCTGAAATGGAACGTGAAGACAGGCTTTCGAACCACAGCAGAGAATTTCTCTCGCATAACACCTCTCGAAAAGTCCAACAGAGCGTGGGGAACAACTTGTGTCACAAGAGATTTCCCATCAGCAAGAATCATTGCCAACAACGGTGCCACGACGGTCGTCTTCCCGGCTCCCATGATCATTTGGTGACACATCGATTTTCCACTCTTCAATGCATGGAGGAACTTGTTTACTAGTATCACCTGGCTCTTTCGCAACATCAACGAATACGTAAACTCAAAGACGAGAAACCTTGGATCGAACTCAACTGCCTGAGGAGTGACCTTCATGAAGTGCCTTTCACAAGTCAAATCTCCCGCAACCTTGGACGATTGTAGACCAATTTCCTGACACAATCGCTTCTGGACTTCTGGACTGTTGGTGCTCTTGACACTCTTGAGAAGCCTCACGAGGTGAGAGAGGCCAGCCAACGCACGATGTGATTGCCCAATACGAATCGACGCAAGCATTGCTACAATTGTGAGACTATTCACCGTTTTGTATGCCACACTGCTCAAGTAAGGATTGAGACTTCGAATGTCATGTTCTGCCGCTGAAGAAAGAATTGACGCCACAAGAAGCTCGAACCAGACAGAAGGCTCACGCTCAGAGATTTGACCAAGACGGAAGCGCAAGAAATTGCACTCTTCTCCAATAGATCCGTTCGTTGTGTCACTTCTTTCATCACTCGTAGCGATAGCAAGTGCTCTATTCATCAGATTACCAAGAGAGAGGCGGTCAAAAGCCATGAGCCCGTTGAGAGCCTTGACAAGAGATCCCAACTGAGCGATGGCTTTATTTAGAGCAGCAGGATTGGAGTGAAGAGAGTCGATATCATTCGGAGTAAATCCAATCAAAGTTGGTGTCGTCTCATTGTTCGCTGTGTAGGCATACTTGGCAATGTCAGTACCAATACGCTGAGTAGTAGCTTCAGAGCAGTGTGTTCGAGCTGCTTTAGACACAGAAAGATCGAAAGGAACTACTGCCGATACGTTGGATTGGCGCAGCTCATTCCGGCTCAAGTATACTACAAAAGATTCAAGCTTGATGGGAGCCAAAGGCTTCGAAGCAAAGGCTTGAATCTGGGCCAAGGGAATGTTCACAGCCGCGCAATTTTGAATGTCAAGACTGAAGGAAGATTGAGAGTAGTCGGAAACCTTTGGAATGACCCACAGGCGGTAGTCAAAGTAAGACTCAGGCCGTTTCAGCGTCATCACAGCTGGTGAATGGCTTTCAATTGAAGCAACGGGGAACTGAAGCATTGACCTGATCGACTGCTTGGTCAGGAAGGTGTGAAGCTCATTGAGGATCCTACTAACCGCATCTTTTCCTTGGAACATTCCCTTGAATTTTGACATCGCACTATCAATCTGAAACTTAGGAATATGTGGATGCTGCGCAACGGATGGATTCTCTGACAAAATCCGCAACGCAGACATTTCGGCAGATTTACGCTTGAAATCAGTTGGAGGCACCACTCGCACTAACATTCTACCCCAGTTGTGCGTCTTGTCATTAGGATGAAGCTTGAAAGCAACCGTGCCAACGAGTAAGTCATACATGAGAGGAAAGCCATAACTAGAAGAAGATACTTCCACACCATGGTCAAGTGCCGAATTGATGAATTCCAATGCTCTAAGGCCTCCGAAAGCAACTTGATCTTCCTCGGGTCTCGAGTACGCAGCTCCAAACAACTTCGACGTAATCATACAGTTCTTAGGATTGTCCAAAATGGATGTATCTGCGCCAGAATCAAAGTTGTCAATCACTGGTGGTTTATCGATGCCAATCTTTACCTGGAGAGTCTTGCCTGTAGGGATCGATTCGATGCTGGTGACTGCCGAAACGTACGCATCTCGATTGAGCAATTCGATAGGCAACCTATACCCAAACGATGGTGTGCACATTTTGAGAAGAAGCTTCTCCTCCTCGGTCGTGAGTCTGCATGCGGAGGAGACGTAATCATACTTCTTCACATATTCTCTCAACTCTTCAAACACGCTCCAAGGACATTTCATGGCACTATTATCACCCAGACCAACTGTAACGGCAGAAAGCTTCAGGCGACAAGCATGAGCGTCAGGGTGGTTGTCATTGCCCAAAAACTCGAGCTGATTGAAAATTTGACTCTCCTCTGGAGTGAGATCTTCACTGACACACGACTCAACCATTTTGTACACTTCCTGATATGCTCCCGTAATGAAGTACATCACCATCAGATACATGGACGAAGCCAGCGATGGGGTAATGAGAAAAGACTTGGAACTGTGGACGGGATACAAATAGCAACGAATTTCTCCCATGTTGTTGATCCATTCCTGATTCCTCCTGTCAAGCAGCACCTGGACTGACAAGTGAGTACTATCGACGTGCAATCGTCTCGGCAGCGCACATCCTGGAACGAGAACAAACAAATCATTATCTTCATTCTGAAGCACAATAAAATGGTCAATCGAGCCAAGCAATTTTTCCACCATATCCCTCGCCTTGGCCGACGTAGCAATGTAGAGGCCATCGTTATCATTGCTGTAAAGACGATGCTCCACAGTACCGTCAATCTTCTCAACTCGCTTGGATCTGAATGAGAGATTCACACGAGGGAGCTCAATCAAATCAATAGTGCAAGATTGCTGCGTATTCAAAACCTCTGATTCACTCCAAACTAATACTTGAGAAAGGTTATCAAGCCTCGAAAGCAACATTCCAACCTCTTTGAGCAGCGATCCCGGTTGAGCCATGGCAACATTGAGTAATGTGAGAACTGGTCGATTTGTATCAATTTCCTCGGACTCTTCAAACGAATCTTTCACCGCAATCCTCTTCACCAAGGCATCAGCTGACGTATTGCAGAAGCCGCTCATGTCAGAACCCGTGTGCTTGTTCAAGTTGATTTTCAATCTCGTAGATGACTGCGTATCCGCACCAACAAGGTCATCATCGTCACCCTTTTCTTTGCGAATTTCGTACCCAATGATATTGTCGTCTTCACATTGCCAGAAGACATACTTTTCGACCAAGCAATCTGGAATAAGCCCTGCCATGAATCGTGATGGAATCATCGTCTGAGTACCCATCTCTGAATTGAGCGCTCGGGTAATAATCAACGACGGCTCGGGTGAGAGAGTTGTCATTGGAATGCCACCAGACATGGCCAAGACTCCTCCCACTCGATCAGGGTAAGGATCGCCACTGACTTCGTGAAGACACAGTGACATGTTGGAGGTATATTCCAATGTCCTCAAGTGCCGACGCCCGTACTCCTTCACGTTGAAAACAGTTACGACGGGAGGATTGTGGGAGACAATAACCTCTTTAAGCGTATGTGTGAATGGAATGTCCCCTCCTGAAGGATTCTCGATCCAACCCATCAAGTGCGCATAAGGCTTCTTTGATTGATCATTAGGCGACATGTAGAGAGTGACTCCGGGAAGAATCAAAGGCAGTTTCTCCAGAAGAACTTCTGCGATCCAGGTCTCTCCTTGACGCAATTTGTTCGGGAATTGTCGAGAGTAATCACGATTGAGTGTACCCTTGATTTCATGGTAGTTGCTGCGAGAAGATGAAAAAAGGTAAAATTAAGAAATGAGTTGCGGAAGTAGAAACAGACAATGAATAGGGCAGAGCACAAATACTTACCGTTTGTCAGGAGCCCAGGACATCACATCATAACGCTGTCCAACCAATCGCCAATGATAACGGTTGCTGGTGTGAACAACCTCAGCACACGCCACGTCAGTAGCACCAGACAACACTGTCTTCCGTGTATGCTGGAAATCTTTGTGCTTCATGATGCTCGGATCAAGCAACATCATTTTGTGATTTTGAAGAGTGAACTCTGAAATCTGCACGTTCACTTCGATCCCAACTTCCTTCGTCGTCACTCGGAGCATCCACTTCTCAAAGTTCTCTCCCGGCTTCGGCTTTCGGTACGAACCATCACGGAGCTTCGCATCCTCTGTATCCGGGACAAACCTTCCATAGCAAGTATGGTGACCAATACTCTTCCATTTACGTTGCTTCAACGACTTCTTATCAGTCCTTTCGGCTCTCGTTCCGGTGCCAGTTGCAACTCTCACCACCGCTTCCATTGCTGCATCACCCTCCTCGGGATTGTTCTCGATGTACCGCAAAATATGATATCGCTTTCCTTGAATTATATCAAAGACCTCAGACTGGGCAATCTGAATGGATGGCGGAGGCTTCGAGGGGTCAGAAGAGTCGGCAAGGTCATCATATGCTTTGCTGCTGAAACGATGATTGATGGACAGGAAAACTTGCGAAGATAATAGTACACTGACTGAACGATAGTCAAACTCTTCATAGGTGTAGTTCTTGAACAAGTAGATGAGATGAGCATGGACCAAATTTGCCATATCCACACTCTTGCATCTAATAGGATCAATCCAGTACTCCAACATTGGAATAACCTTGTCATCCAAAGTCCTTCGAAGATCTTTCACCGCCTTGTCAACCTTGTTGTTCTCCATGAACTCTAATCCTCGTGGCCTCGGTTGACCCGGAGTGTTGCACTTTTTCAGTGCGAATTTGAGAAATCCCTCAATACGCACTGCGAGACGAGAAGTGTATAAAATCAGAGGACCAGATGACGACTTCTCGGTGTACCTGCCAACATCCATATCAACCGCACGTTCCAACATTTTAATCACGCAGGACACCAAGACATCAGGAGACTTAGCAATTTCATTGAACAAGGTTCCCAAGGGCGTGGAGAGCATAGTTTGAAGCTTGTCTTCATTGACGATTGGGATTTCCGTAACTTCCTCAAAAAAGTCGGAAGGCTTCCACATACCAGGCTCAAACATAGCAGCATCCACAATCAATTGCAAAGATTTGGTTTTCAAGGCTACGAGACGGCCTGGGTCTCCGTTGGCAAAAAAGTCCAAAATCAAAGGAATTCGAAGATAAGGTACAGTGAAGAACTGAAGGAACCTTTCGGAGTCGGCTGGTGTAAGAACGCCACCAAATGTTGGAAGTTCATCGTTACTCAAATGCAAAATGTCGTCCTCATTCTTAACCGAAACTGGCTTGGCCTTCCCCTTCATGAATTTGGCACCACAGGAGTTGACGATGTTTGTCGGATCAGCGCAAGAAAGCTTATTCCTGGCTAACTTGGATTTGGAGAACAGGCTCAAGAAAGAAGAAAAGGCATTCTGGTTCTTGTCTGACACTACCGCAGAAGGATCCACAAACTCTTGCAAATGTCCACGAAACGCAGTCACGTGGTATTGCAAGGTCTTATTCTCATCTGATATTGGTCTCACGGCCCACTTCAACGTAGCATCGGTTGCTAACCAAATAAATCCATCTTCCTTATCAGGAGTGCTCGAAGCTCCACTTACAGAATGCTTGAAGTGAAAGACGATATCACGGAAGTATTCAAACTCGGGAAGAATCTCAATGATGGCACCATTTTGACCAGAAATAAGACGTGCCGCGTGAGTGACCATGGAGGTTTCCGTCACTGGATAAGGACGAGGCAAAGCCAATTCGATAGAAAGATGGTTCATGAGCTCCAAATCTCCTCCGTGAGGAGTAAGACTGCTGTCGAAGTTGAAAATAGTAGGATTCCACGTCCCGTCATCCTTGATGGTCATTCCTCGCATGTAATCCAAGCATTGGAATCGCAAAGCAGTCAGCTGAGGATCATAAATGGGCAAATTCTTCGCGAGCGTCTCGAATGACCCCGACTCAAATCCGAATGGGCGGGTGGGCCCCTCGTTCAATCCAGAGTAATGCAGCGAGAAAGGACTTGGATCGTCCACGCACTTCACCCTGGCAATAGCATCAGCGACGCATGCAGCACAAGCAAAGGCTGTTGTACGAATACCAACCAATCCACGAGATTGCTGCACAGAAGATGTTGCCGCAGAGTAAATACGACACATTCGACGAATCAAGAAGAGAAGATTGGTTTGTGTCTCTCGACGCATCGGAGACTTGCGCCAGAAGCAGACGCTAGTGTCCAAATGAGGCATGGGCAGGGTAACCGTTAATGCATACTGAGCTGCACTAGCCACAAAAGATGGAGCATTTTTCACCAAACGGCGTTGTTGGAGCAACAAACTACAGGCATGACAGATCCTCAAAAGAGACGAGGCCGCTGTATGATAATCAGTTGCGACATCCGGCATGCTTTCATCAGTCAACACCGCTGGGATCAGAATTGGATCCGGACGAGGATCTCCCATGAGAGCCTTGACTACTTCCTCGTAGTTGTCTCTTCTTAATCTTCCAAAGAAGGGGTGTGCCGCTGCACCCTCACCAGCTTTCAAACTCTTCAACAACCCCCTGGCAAAGTCACTGTTCATATCCTCTCCACGGCCAGCATGAGCAGAATGCTGATCCAAAGACTTAGAACTAGCCACACTCAACTTTTGAAGGAGCCTATCCAACAAATCCCAGGTATTTGACAGTGCTCCTCCCAGCGTCCCGTCAGTAACAACCTTGGGGTCGATTGTAGATGCATAATTGGCCAAGTTCCGTGCAGTCAACTTTAAGATTCGTGAGTCTTCCGGATCCATACTGGAAGGACGAGCGTCCTGAATACCACGGTAAGCAATATCCACCGCCGCATTCATCAATAGTAATGTAGAGTACTTTGCGGACCGAGCACCCAATTCAGGAATAGTCGTCAAAGCCAAACGTGCCAACTCATGATACTGATCAGCCGCCTCCCTCGTTGCCGGTGGATAATAAAACTCGGCTGGTCCACTCTCCTTATTAGACATGAGAGGTCGCGAGTTCAAACTGGTCAATAACTTTGTGTACAAGAAGTTCGCGTTGTTCTTCTTCGACGGGTACACTTGCATACGGAACAGCAACACCCAAAACGTTGAATCTGTCACACGTTCGGCAGGAATATCCCAAATCGTCAAGCAAAGTTGTTTCGTTTGACGTCCCGTTGTCGAATCAAAATTAGATGGGTGGTATTCCAAACCATCTGGACCAGTATTCACGACGCTAAAGGTGAACTTTCCCCCACCCTGATTCCTCAAAATGTAGAGACACAAGTGTGCCCTATCCGGCTGCTGCCATCCACCCGGCATCACAAGCTGTTGCTCTGCCTGTACATTACCCACCAAATTCACAAAGGTATTGATAAAATTCAAAAACAATGCATCCAAATTCTTCCCACTCGCACCGGCAGAATGGGGCAGCATTGAAATCAACTTGATGGCCGCCTCACAACCAATTTGATTGGGTCGTAGATAATCCAATGTGTGGGATTTTCCTCCAGAAGAGTACATGTTCCGCTCCGACTCTTGGACGAGATGACACATGAAACTAAGTGCTTTGGCAAGTTGCTCGTATTTGGGTGCTGCAGTAAATGCTGCGGGTTTGTCACCACCATCGGTAGAATGACTGGTTCCCAATTCGGATGCCAATCCTCCACCCCCTCCACTACCCCCTCCTGCTGCACGACGCTCCTCACGATACTTCTTGACGTACACATCAATATTCATCAATGCCCAAAATGGCTTGACACGTTCAATCGGGTAGAATTTACGTGTTGGTTCCTTCTTATCTGCACCTGCTAAAAACTCGTAAATGTTAAAGAAGCGTGCGTTGCCCACTGATGCCACGGCGGATGAGGTGGTTGGTGTGGTGGAAATGTTATCAAGTTTGGCACCACTTTTTCCTAGACCGCCACTACCGCGAGAGGATAATGATGAAGAAGATGATGCAGATTTGGGACGGGTTGTTGGTGGCTTGTTGTTGTTGTTATTGATCGAAGGGTTCGACTTGATTGAGTCACCAGTTCCAGTCCTACTTCTCATTGGTCCAGTCGAGTCACCAGTACCACTCCTACTCCTCAATGGTGACTTGATAGAATCACTTCTACTCATTGAGTCACTCCTACTCCTTGCTGACTTGATAGAATCACTCGTACCACTTCTACTCCTATTCCCCTCACTGTGAAAGCTGTTGTTATTATCCAATGCCGCTGCTGCTCCAGTTACAATTGAAGGAGGGGGGAGACTCATACCACCACCTCCTCCACCACCACCACCAATACTACCGCCCCCACCAGTTCCAACAGAGTTCATTGCCGGAGAGGATGATCTCATTGGGGCCAATGACGGAGAGGATGATCTCATTGGAGCAATAGATGGCGATGATGGCATTGAACTTGCATTCAAATTAGCCGTAGCCGTCAGCGGTGCTCCACCGGAAAGAGGAGGCGTCCCTCCCACCACCTTTTTTTGATTTGTTACTACTGGCGTTGTTGCAGTGGTTGAGGATGCACTAGCGGTACCTTTGAATACATCAAGTAAATTGGCTCCCCCCGACACTGGAGGCTGCTGTGGTTGTTGTTGTTGTTGTTGCTGTTGCATCGTCATTCCACCCAATCCCCCCGCTACTCCTCCCGACACTGGAGGCTGTTGACTCACCACTCCCTGCTGTTGCACACTATTACTACTAACACTAGTATTCTGTGCCATCCCCCCACCACCGCTGATGGGAGCGGGTGCAGGTTCCAAATCAGCAAATGGATCTTCAGTTCCTGCTTGAAATCCACTCTTTTGTTGTTGTTGTTGTTGTTGTGGTGCCATGGTTGTCATCCTCTGCTGCTGCTGAATAGGTTGTTGTTGCTGCTGAGGCATGAAGGCATTGGTCGAATTCATCATTCCAAATCCCCCCTGCTGTTGCTGCTGTGTCTGCTGCTGTCCATACAAATTATTATTCTGCTGCTGCTGCTGCTGTTGTTGGACTGGAGTCGCCATTCTTCGTTGTTGAGGTGGTGGTTGAGCAACTGCTACTGGCTGCTGTACTGCTGGTGGTGGTTGTTGTTGGATGAGTGTCACGTAGGCTGGTGGAAACCATCCATCCTGAAAGCACACAACATTTGTTGGTGGGTTGGTGGATACATCATGTAATATTTTATAGACACGATAATTCATAGATTTTATAGACGTGCAGTGTAGAGACCCACAAGATGAGTGACAGCACAATAATGATACATCATCGTGACGTAATGATTGCATTGAATGAAGAGAGCAGTGGAGAAACAGAAATAAGCGGATTTTTGAGTGAACAAAACAATCATTGATGAAAAGTGAAATCACTTCGAATTGAAAATTGCCAAGTCAATTTGCCCCCCCCTGCGATGAGCAGTTCAATGATATCAACTGACTGACTGACTGACTGCCAGCTCAATAATGACATCATCCCTCTCTATCAAACACTCATCATTAATATAAATGCACTTCAATACATATAACACACACACACATTTCAATGTTTCAACACATGTCATATAATTCCTATCTTCAACTCACCACCCCATTACACCGCCCCCACCACCAAGCACCACTCTGACCCATCTCGGCAACAATCGTCGCTCCCGCCACGAAGGATAATTGACTTTGGGCGGGGGCGCCATTGAAGGCATGTTTGGATTTGTAGATTGCCTTTTGCATCGTGAAGTGAGATTTTCGATGTCTGAGATATATATATATGATTTTACGATATGTGCCTAACTGACTGACTGACTGACTGATGATTTTAAGCTTGACTGACTGACTGACTGACTGTATAGTATAGATATACTGTTCAGCTGATTTATTATTATTATCGCCTTGATCAATCAAGCTGCACGTCTCAACTATCTTCACTACCGACCGACCGACCGACCGACCGATAAAATTCACTTCTCACTTCGACCGCCAAAATAAAAATGACCCAGCTAGCGTCTCTCGAAGCAATGACGAAGCGAGAGATATAGAGAGGTGGGAAATCTATACTCTACACACTTCTGGCTGGCTGCTGCCTCGATTGATTATCGTTACATACGTTGCCTCACTATTATGTGTCCTTCGCTACTTCTGCCTGTGCCGCTGACGGACAATGCCATGAGATGTGACATGAGAGACGTAATTTTTCGGTCTTCGGTCGGATCCAGCGAGGATATTTGGCGGACTTTTGAAGACGGGCATCTGGCTGTATCTATGGTACTGTGATGAGCTGTATGGGCGTGGGTATCTTTGGTATTCTGAGGATTTGCAAAGCGGCGCATCCACCTTTCAATTTTTGAATCAACACCAACACAGCTCAAGCTCAAGCAGAGAATGAAATGAATGACCATGGCCGATATCTTGTCTCCTACGCGGCCAATCAAGGCGATAAGTGTCGTTTTGGAAAGCTCTCATCGTGCTCTATCGATTGAGCATGTAGTCGACTCGATCAGACGACTTTTCACTGAGAGCTGAGGAACACAAAACGAGCATGAATTCCTCGCACTTCTGATTAGCTACGCTTCTCCGAAGATGATAGCGAGAGCAGTTATGGCTACATGGATTGACGGCTGCAGCATAAGTAAGTTCTGAAGTCGATATTACTTTCGCTAGAGTTTGGCGTTGTCGGCATCATGGTCCTTTGCAAAAGATCCAGTCTAAAATTTGGCGCGCCTCCAAAAGATCCATTTTTTGAGGCCGGGCCGTTATTGTTACGGGTAAAATATTCTTGCCCGTTGTCGCCATCAAATTTGAGTGTGACAAAGTTAGTGTCGCCATCAAATTTGATGGCGACACCCGCTTTGGTGTAAAATCAGTTATTAGGGAGTAAGCTAGAAAGAGGCGGGTGAAAACGCTGTCGCCATCAATTTTTTTGGCTCCCGCTGTTTTGCATCTGCCACGCCATTTTTGAGATAGCGTAATGGAATTTCACCATTTTTGGAGGGGGTTGAAAATTGCAGGTTGAAATTTCAGAAATTTCAGAAATTTCAAGGGATTAAATTTCACTCTAGCTTATCCTGAGATAGTCGTAATACTTTGCACTCTGCAGTCAACACATCACTCTAAGAGAGACTGTCAGCAAGCTTCTTTCCAAGCATCTTCTTCGCATCCATGATATGACGGAGGTTTTCCTTCCCTCGAAGAAGTGCAACACCAGTTGGATCCTTCATCCTATTCCTATCCTTCACAAGAATGCTGTTCTTCAGAGGTTTGGCCCTACGCTCACAATCCATCGATCCGACAGTTCCCATAGACATTAGAGGCTTAGCAACCAATCGATAGAAGTCAGATGATCCTGCATAACATTCAAACCACGTGATGCGACCAGAAATAGCACCAGTTGATTCCACATACTGTACCACATTTTTGATACTAAAAGACTTGTTGTTCTGTTGCAGCTGTTCCAAAGATGGAAGCGATGGAAGTGGAACGTCAAAAGAATGAAACCAGTCATTGTTTTGAGTATCAAAGTCCTCAAAATCCTTTTTAACTCTCCTCCGCATCTCATCAGAACCATCTTCACCCAAAGGCACATACCACTCGATCATCTTCCTTACGAGCGCAGCCTTGTTAGTCTGCAGGTAGAACAACTCCCTCCACACACGAGAGTTTGGGTCACAGAGGAAACACATCAAGTGATGCTCATCGAGTAAACCAACCTTCAGTCCGCTGGGATCAACACCATCCATATTGAAACGTTCACGGATCATACCAGCAACTTCTGCTCTTGAGCCCTGACCAAGAAGTTCATCAAACTCGGGAGTGAGACACTTGTTAATATCATTGCGCAGCGCTTGAACCAAGAGGGGGTAAGCACTAAGTGGCATATCCTTGCGGGAACAAGCCAAATGTGCTTCCTTGAAAGGGAGCGTGAAGGCAATAACAACATCAAACATCTTCCAAATATTTTCCTTCTTGAAGTGCTCCATCAGCTCATCCAACTCAGCTTGCTTTGTTGCAGTGCGCTCACTACGATACTTTTGATACTCCGCCTTGCCAGGAAGTACAAGAAGAAAGTCACGACACTTGCGAGCGCTCACAACAACGTCATGTAGAAGGTTCATCCGTGTCTCCACGGGGCAGAAAACTTTGGAGTAAAACACGAGCTCATCCACTAGAGCTGCGCTGCGTCGGAAAGAATCAATGCGATCAATCTTCACGAAGTCCCTGACTTTCCTAGCATACTTTATGACAAGTTGCATAACTGAAGTCTTGGCTAGGTCTTTCATAAGCAAATCGATGCAATGAGCCGGATCGCGTGTAACTATGACCTTCATCCCTGGATACTTTTCTTCAAGTTCCTTCCCAACTCGATCCGCAACATGCCTTGCAGCATTATCAACAGGAATGCTCACAATCTTCGCATTGTATTCTTTCATGACGTTTTCACAAACCCTCACAGCATCCTCTATTTCGGCTTCGGTAACATGCTTATCGCTTCCAAGATCTTTCCATTCGAGGAAGAGTGAGAAGTCACTCTTCGCGACGGTGTATACGATCTAGGCAGAAGAGGATACAGCAGGGCAACATAAATAGTAGTGAGACAATTGAAAGCAATGAAGTTATTGTACAGAACATAAATCACGTACCTTTTGTTTGCCCAAGACAGTGACTCCATCCATCGCAACATTTACATGTCCGGGAATTTTTGCCATAAATGATTTCAACTCCGATGTCGTTTGTTTATCAATTTTAATGACATACTTGTCATAGATTGTTTCAACATCACTTGGAATGAACTTCAAGATGGCAGGGTATCGTTGGTGTAGGCTTGCTTGCACCCAAGGATCCAATAGACGACTCAATGGCTCGCCACGAGCGACAATGGCTCGTACCTCGTGCATGAGTACAATGTCAGCAGATGCCTGGTTCATGCTCTTACCATACGTGTGCTCCATAGTAGTTTGTGCAGATGGTACACGCTTTGTTTTCTTGCGAGGGGGAACGGATGTGGAGGTGGATTTGGTGACATCACTAACGTCCCCAGAGTTGGATAGTAGATCAATCACCGCAACGGGGCCATGATTACTACGCATGGCAGCAACAGTTTCACTTGGGTTGGATTGAAGTGCAAGATACGTTGCTTGTTTCTTATTCGCTTGAGCCCCTCCTTCGATTTGTCTCCTTGTGTGAGGGCATGTCAACCCTTCACATTCGTGGAGAGAATGTTTTCTAGCTCTTGTTGCATTAAATGTCGCTAGCAACTTGTTGTACTTAGGACAGTGCTTGCATACAATACGTAACTTGCCATTGGGTTGGGGCGTGATTTCGTATTGGGAATAGAGCGTTGAGTCTCGTTGCTTTTTGGCATCCGGAGCTGCTGCAAAAGGCACAGCAGCAGGTGGTGCTGCGGGTGGATCGACTGCAGCGACGGCAGGTGGATCGACAGCAGCGACGGCAGCATCGGCAGTTGGGGCCGCAGCGGTGAGCTTGTGTTGGACACAGTGAAGACACATGAGAGCGGTATGGGAGTTGGCAAGTGTTTTTGCATGATCATTAAGATCCCCTGCAGGGTTTTTGTAGGATGGGTTGCCCACAATTTCCTCACAGTAGAGTTTACCGCAAAGGGCACCATGAATTGGTCCTTCACACATCATGCACTGATGATCAGCCGGGTTGTTGAGGGGGGAGTTCTTCATGCCACAAAGGGCGTTGGCGGCGCATGTCAAAAGCATTATTGTTGAAGATTATTGAATTGTTGTTGTTATTGCCAGGCAAACTATGACAGCGTGGTAGACGGCAGAGTGAACAAAAAGTTGATTTGTGCACATACCCGCACCCAAAATAAGAGCCATCCGCGCCCAAAATCATCTGGTACATGCCAATGCAGGAACACGCATGTAAGCTGAATTACTACGAAGGAATAAGTAATACTGCATTGTTAGTCGCCAGCATTTTGGTGAAGAGTTACTCTCCGCTGAGTTGACAAACTCATCATCTGGATGGTGCGTGGTGTTCTTTGGGGTTTGGTGGTTGGTGGAATGAAGGGTCTTAGGTTATTTTTGTGCTACGTGTTGGTTCAGTACCATCCGTTCGCGCCAGAATTTTTGTGAAATTTCATTGTTGGCCAAAATTGGTGCAACTTTCACCCTGTAAATTTCACGAAAGTTGCAGTAGTGAAATTTCACCCTTTTGAAATTCCATTACGCTATTTTGAGATGTTGTTGTGTCTCTATATTTTTTAGCGGGACTGACTGACTGACTGACTGGCTGCCTGACTGACTGGTGGTTCGGTTGGCTCGATCGATTTTAGAGCAAGCTGTCTGACTATTTACAATCAAAGTACACGCCTCAACTAATATCCATAAGGAGTAACTTCCCTTTCTGTGGCCTGGAAGTGCAAGAACTTCCCTGTCGCTCACAGGGAAGTTTGCGCCTAAACTATGCAGCCGTATTACACCCAATCCAAGGGCATAGCCACGTCGAGTAGGGTCTACTGAGCAATCCTACCAAGTTTGGTTGCTTCGAAAGGTCTATTACCGTTGGTAGAGCCGATAACATAATCGACATTTTCTGTTCCCCGTTCTCCTATTTTTTTAAATCCCCACCTCCACAACCATCATGGCGATGGCGTGCTGCTATCCTACGAAGTCCCCTAGCCTCCTCCTAAGCATTGGGGTCGTCTCTATAGTAGTATAGGTTGCCGTTGGCTTGCTGCAGCTGTTCATCGTGGTGATATATACTCATCGTCTGCCATTGTGTAGTACAAGATATTTGACTTGATACGTGACCTCCTCGACATAATATGTCAGATGACATGTATGAGAATGACGCCGATCGTGATGCTGCTGCCAATTACAATGATCCGCAACAAACAGATCATCGTTTTGAGGAGAAGAGGGGTACGATGACTACTTCGAAGAGGACTATGTGCCGGATGGTTTGTATGAAGGAAGGAAGTTCCCTCCAAAACCTACCGTCTGTGATGTGATTCCAACTACACAACTTCCCGGAGTATCAATTGACATGGCACGTAGTAAGTTTTGGAATCATGGAAAGAAGGAAATAGAGTTCTTTCTGAATAAAATCACAGAATTAAGAGATAAATATCGCCATAACGATGTTCTCGATAACGTTGTTCATTGCTGTGCGACCGCGACAGTGACCTGTACCTAGCGTTCAGAAAAAAAATAGGGAATAGGGAAGACTAACCACGAAGAATTCTGCACATGGTTGTCTACATTCCTTCGTTCAAGTCGGAGGAAGGAGAATTTTAACAAGCTATGCCAGGGCAAACGAATTGATGCAAGTGATTTTATGAGTGAGGATGAATATGCAGAGATTTGGAGACAGATTAGGTATCATGGATCATGGAAAGGGTAGTAACGTCCACAAGCGAGCATGGGAGGTGTTTCAGGATTCCTTTATCTCGTCAATGAAAGAAAACTTCGCGCCTGATCGCAAAAAAGATGAAATCAAAGCGGTATTTTGTGTGGATGATGACAAGGTGTTGCTGTCGCCTCGCCTTCGCAGGGAAATGGCTCCAGATGATGATGCAGGCATTGCCGTGCATCATCATGTGAGAGACAATAGAAAGGGTCATACAGTTCATGCAGTGACCGTTGCAGCAAGTGGTATGCCTCTACATATTGCTTTCCAACAGAGTGATGTGGGTCTATTTGACACGGTGGTGGGATTATTCGAGGAGTTATTTAATGCACCGGGGCCGAACACTCCGCCAGACCTTCCCAACTGGGCAACGTTGAATGCCGACTGTAGCGCATCAACCTACTTGCTTGGTGGCTGAAGTGTGGAGGTGATATCCTTGGCACTGTGATGAGCTCAGATTATTTTTACGTTTGGAGGTAGCGGTAGATCCAAACGCAGAAAAACATTGCAACCAATAAATATCCATCGGTCGATCAAGCAACTCTCAGCCACAATCTCGGGAAAACATCAGGCGAAAAGGGAAGCAAATTGACAACTACCGCATATTCATCCGGAATCGGCTCCGCTGTCAACATGACGCTTCATTCTACAGATCACCATCGACACTTCGACTGTATTGTTGCGAAGCCAAGTGATTTGAAGGAGATGCAAGCGGTGGAATACAAGTATCAACACACGATGAGAGGAGTGAAGTTAGTAGCGGGGAAAGAGGACCCATTCGAAAAGTACATGCATTCTATGTTGAAGGAAGGAAGCAATGATGACGAGTCCCATGACTCTGAGGAGTCTGATCACTCCTCAATCCGAGTTTGATGATATTTACAAGCGTAGTTTGGTGGCTCCTCCCAAAGCTTTCTTTTACATCATCCACAGTTGACTCGCTATTTAGAGCAGTAGCGTCCATTACAGTTGAGCACCCAATGAGGAAGCACTTTGAGATGGTGCTTCTCTACCACTACAAGTATCTGATGAATCTAAGACTCTATTTGGCACACTCCTTCGTGCATTGGATTGTCGCCAGACCCCGCTAGTTCAAGCAATAGACGTGACGACGGGATGACGACAACGAAGAGGAAGTAATGCGTATCTTCACTACAATATACATATGTCGAATTTGATCAAAATACAATATGACAACCACAATCGAAAGCTCTCTTCAAGCTCTTATATACGCCATCATCACGCAAAGCTCTCGCCAAGATCGCTTTTTGACCATTGCCGTCAATTCCAGCTGGCACGGTCGAAAATCAAAAAAAGCGACCACTTCAATCCACTGAAATCCAATATATATATACACTGTTTGGGCAGGGGCCCTCGATCGCTCGGCTGAAGAACGACCACCTAATGCAATAAGATCCATGGTAGGTTGGCACATAGAAATCAGACGCTGCGCTGAAGCTATTTTCTACAGCTACATTTCAACAGTCTACTTTACTTTGACTTAGGGCTCTACTACTATTACTACTACTACCTATGATACTACTCTAGGACACTTGCCGCGGTCCTACATATATACAACATTCCCTACGGCAATATCTTCGAGTAACCAGCCGCAAGCTTCTGTGCTCTCTCGCTTGACAGCGATGATTGCCTCGCCGCATATGCCGCCAGCTGCTCTTCATTCAGGCAATACTGCATCTCCACTATTGAACGTGCGTGTCGCCTTTTCTTTTCCTTCACGAATCTTGTGACTTTGCTCGACACGAAAGTATCCAGTCCAACACAATCATAGAGAGCCTCCTTTTCGAGATCTTCCATCGGTGTGATAGACAGTAGACAACGAAGGCTTCGGACGTCGCGTGCCATTTCTTGCTCGAAGAAATACTTGTCACTCCTGGAGTTCCAGCGCTTTGAGACCTCATCCCTTGATGGATATTGAAAGCAATGTACAATGATGTCTTCAGAGAAGCTCACTTGCTTCTCCATTGCCATCGCCATTGTGTTGTTCGTTGCAGAGACCTCGCCGCCAGTACCTCTATCAGCATCAGTGTCAGTATCTGATTCTGATGTTCGCTTCGGATGGCGATGGCCGAAGTCAACTATTAGATCGCTGCCGTTGCCATTGGTAGCTCCAACTTTTGACATGATACTTCGATTGGAGGTGTTATTTCAATTCAACCCAGTCCGTATTGTGAGGTCGAGCAAGTTAAAATGAAATACCTACACTTGATGAACAATGAACAAGAGAAGCGAACAAGAGATGCTTGACTCTGCCAGCTTGAAACGTGTCTTTAAGTATGTAGGCAGCTGTTATTGCAGCAGACGGTTCTGTGACATTCTCAGGTACCGCATAGGCTGAATATAGGAATCATGTTATCAATTCACAAGTGAACAGCGAATTTCTTCGATCAGTAAAATTGGGCACAGAGACACATTGTGTCAGTTCCGAAGATTTGCAAAGCGGCACCACTCGCACTCCACTCTTTCTCATGACTCCACTTTTATTTTGAATCAATCCACTCTTTCTCATGACTCCACTTTTTGAATTAAATCAACGCAACACAGCTTTATCTCAAGCAGCTCACTGTGATGATACTCAGGAGGAGTTTAAGTTCTCTTTCTTTACTGGCACTAGTGCCTAAGTATAGGGAGTAAGTAGCAACTAAAATTATCTATCCATTTATTTTACTAAAGCAACAACTTGCATGCAGTCGAGTTGTTGTTGAGACGATATAGTGACGTCATCAGTATTTGAATTAGTCTGGTTTGGTGTTAGGGTTAACCTTCGTGGCAAAATCGAATGAATGAGGGAGAGAGAGGATGAGAGGAGAGCTGCGTGCGTTGTGCGTTTCGATTACCTATTGAACATGTAAAATACCTACCTATTAGGTTATGTGCCCTGTTAGGTAAGATGACGTCTTCAGTTCAAAAAATTGCTCTCAAGGTTAACCTTCCCCTGCGCATCGCACATTCGTGCGTGAATAAGCCCGAAACTTACAATTTTAAGTATCGTGACTGAGGATTACTGTTCCTTCATGGTAACGGTTCACATTTTTGTCACCAGTTCTTTACATTTTGTCAGTAGAGAATCCTTTACAGGTCTTTACGTACATGCAGGAGGCAAGAGTGCTTGTTGGGATGAGGGCACAACCAGCTGCAGAAATTTGAAGAGCTGATGCAGCAGGTGGCATGCAGACAAAAAATAATTGCACAACATCTATCACTCCTAATCGTACGCTGGTTTATCCGCTCCGGGTAAAGTGATGAGGCCTAAAAAGAGAAGTATGCCATGCAGTGTTTTATTCTCCCCATTCTTTAGCTGAACGCTATCAGCCTTGGACTTAGTCTTATTATTGTCAAAGATAAGATAAATATAAGATCATCATCATGAGCACGAAGAGCTTGACTATCCAGTCATCCACAACCATGGAGCAGCAGATGAAGCCTCGTCATCATCTTGCTCACAGAGTATCCGACGCCTCTTCCTCCGAAGACACGATCGACAGCTGCCACCAACAACAACCACCACCCAAACGACACCGTCGTGGTCCCAAAAGATCCGTCACCTTCGCACCCACCTCCAATCTAATCATCTTCCCTGCCAAATCCACACAAGACCTACAGTCCTCCTGGTACACGGAACATGATCGTAACCAATTCAGATACGAAACGAGTCATTGCTGTCGAGTCATGCGGGAGAAAAGTTCGTGTGGGGATCACATGGAGGGTATTGCCTATGCTCTCCTTGCAAGTGAACGGGGCATGCCTACTGATGATATTCGGCATTCGATGATGAAACGTCAAGACATGATTCATCCCTGTGAGCGAATTCTAACACGAGGGATTGAAGCTATAGTGTCCCCCACTGTAGGTAGATTGATGGAACATAAACGTAAGGCGGTTGTACGGAGAGTGTTGGATGAGCAGGAGAGGATGAGGCATCAGAGGATGCAAATGAAGAGGCTGGGCATGAGTCAGATGATAGGAGATGCCGAGTTTGAGTGGAGGATGAGCATGGCTTTGGCTCAGTGCAGTATGGAGAGTACTGTGTTTGCCAAGGAGTGGGCCATACTCAAGTTGCTGGATGACTAGATCATGATCTCATCCTGCTAATGATATATGCTGTGTAGTTGTAAACCTCATTGTAACATAATTTCTCTGAGGAATTATCGCTAGCATGCCTCAAAATGGATCTATCACTTACTTAAGCTAAAAAGAGTTCTACGTAGGAATTAGTACAAAAGGTACATCGTCCCTCTTTCAAGATGGAGTTGAAGCCTTGTAGTAAGACCGTTTTTCAGCACCAAGATACTCACTTGACTGTGGGGGACAATGCTCCACACCGTCTCTATCGATTCGTCTTGGTGAAGAGATCATCGTGGAATTTTCAACCGTGGATTTATGTCGCCGACTGCCGGAGACGGACCCGATTGAAAATCTGGCCACAAATATCACAATTTCAACTCCCCATCACCTCATTGTTGATCCCAACGAAACAACTGAACTATCTCCAAGATACTCAATTGACAGTGGCTGCCAATGTCCCGCACCGTCTCTATCGATTTGTCTTGGTGAGGAGATCATCGTGGAATTTTGAATCGAGTAACTATGTCGCCGATTGCCGGAGACGGACAAAATTGAAAAACACATCAACTCTTCCCCCCGATAAATCGAGCTACCCGCTTTGGTGTAAATCATCGTTGCACATCTTTTCATCGATAGTGGGATCAGCGAGGGATTTTGAACTGGATAATTATGCCGCTGATTGTAGGAGACGTTCCAAATTGATAACACCACCCAAGAAAAACATCAACACCACTGATCGCATCCTCTGCACCACACCACTACTCCCTCCAGATCGATTGTCCTACCTGCTCTGGTGCAAATCATATTTGGGCGAAATTCTAATGACATTGGGATTATCGCTGATTGAACTGAATCATGGTACGGATGATTGCCAGGAATGTGTCAACTCGGAAGCTACGCCCATCAAATGTGGATATCACCATGACATGGTTGTTGCTCTGCTGACGAGGTCCCTCACTGAGTCTGATCACGACATCATTATGGCTGACGAAGACGGCAATTGGAACTCAGAATCTTGGACCGTTTCTACTGCGACTGCTAGAACTCAGAATCAGGATCTTGAACAGAATTTGGCAGAAAATCTTCATCTTGATGTTTCTGAACTAATGAAAACTCGTCTTGCTGCAAGAGCCAAACTTTTGCTACAGAAAGGAATGCATCCCGACGCTGAATTTCCTACCGGCCGTCAAACGCATGCCGCCTATTCACGCAGCACAGGAGTCTCGTACGATGCATCGACAGTCAATTCGGAGCAAACGAATACATTCACCGAAAATCCACAGAAGAAATACGATACTGCCAAGTTGAAACTCGCCGAAAACACTGCTGAATTGGCTACGAAGGATCGAGAAAAAGAGGTTCAAAAGAAACTTATTGCCAAGCTTTTACGTCAAGTGGGAAAGCACGATGAGAACGACATCCTCTCCGACGTTGATAGTGCAGAATCAGACTCCTCTAGTGACAACGACGATGAATCATCTGACGACGACAGCTCTACTTCTACATCCGACAAGGACGACAATTCAAAAGGATATACAAATGCAAGTGACAGTCAAATGGATATGTCTAATGCTGAAGAAGACAGCCCTCGCCAAGATCCTCCGGCACATTCAACAGCTGATGACGAATCAACTCAGGAATCTTAACAAATATTTTGCCTTAATATGGACTCTGCTCAAGCCCTAAAAGTTGCGCCGAAAACGGCCAAATCCCCGAGCAGTCTGTTCTCATGTTCAGACCTAACGGAAGATGGTAGGATGGGTTTACCATTGCGGTTCTAAGGAGCCAAAGAAACACAAAAGAGATGTGTACTCGTCTAGTATAGAGAGTAATTTTCTAAATAAGCTTGTAAACCTCATTGTAACATCATCATCAAATTGACTGTACAAAAGAGACTTTGGTTTCCATGTTCACTCTTCATCCACAAAGAATTATGTCAATTGTCAATCACATGGAAACTCAACGAAACACCTCCTCCTCAAACAGATCGACATTCCTATCATTCTCTTCATTACTATATCCTCTTGTGGAATATTCCATACAAACATTCCTCCATCCACAAGTTGTGCAGAAAGTTGCGATTTCCCCTTGCCCTCTTTGATGCGAATGGTACTACTCTTACTCCTGTTGTTCGTCGCTACACTTCTACCACCCTTGTGAATGGTGAATCCAGAACTAGAAGTTGAACTCGTTCCGCCAGCAGCTCTGAAATTTGAGTTGCATCTTGGAAAACCGCATTCGTTTTTTGCAGAGGCGTTGGTGAATATATGATGAAGTCACCGGTTGTGTTGATAGTGGCAAGAGGTTCTCAGTTCTCTCAGTCGCAGTGGCTGCTCTTGTTTTGATTTTTTGTTTGTGTGGGGCTTTCGGTTCTTTCTGTGCTACGGTCAACCGCCTTGTATCACTAGTATTGTAAACAAGAAAAGCATCTGTGGATGGTTGAGCAGCCGGAGCCGGTAGCCAAAGAAAGACAGGTGTCTCATTATTGCGAAAAAGTAGGCGGTACTAAACTTTCCGAAAAGCACTCTCCGGCGAATAAATGGTCATTCTTTTGAACGGCCTCGTACAAATCTCACACGAATATAAGAACTCACACGAATGGTGCTCGCTTCCACTTCATGCAGCCACATTTCTTTTCCTCAGTGTCGACTTTGGCTTTAGACATATCCGAACCAAGGCGATGGCCGCTACGAATCAACGCAATCGCAAGAAGAATGCGGTGTATCCCGAAATCAATACCCCAACCCCGGATAATTCGACTCCAGCATACCCAGGAGCACGATTCAACTCCTTAGGATTCTGCACAAATCACAATAGCATCCGATTATGCACCGTCACCGACGAGGACAAGTACAAGATCCTACGCAAGGTGTGTTTCAAGTGCGGCTCTTCCAACTTGAGGACAAATTCTCGTGTGGCTACATTGCACGGGAATGCGAAGAAGGTCATTTCACGCTGTGAGACACCCAAGAGTATGGTTCGAGCCACTACACCACCGGTTGGTAGAGACAGGCGGAATGATCATTTTTCTGCTTCACGGCGTGTGAGTGGTGAGCAGAGGAGGAAGACTAGTAAGAGTTGTGAGAGGAGTACCATCAACAAGAAGAAGAATGTGGCAGGCCCAAAAAAGAATCAAAGCAGCTGCAGCAAAGAAACAACTAAACCTACACCTACACAACTGGGGCACAAATTGGAGAGAAACATTCGCCCTTCACGTTCACGTTCACGTTCTCGTCATCTCTCTACTACAACATCTCGAACCATGAAAAACTCAATGAGTCAGTCGGAGCTCGTGGGCCTCTATCCTCCTCCGCCGGGTAGACCTTCAGGACGATCGCGTTCCAAATCTGGCAAAAGACAAACGAAAAATGGTACTTCGAAGACATCATCTAACAAGGATGATACCAAGAATGACAGCAACAAGTTTGTACGAAGTACTCTGTCTCCTCCTCCTCTCTTGTCATCTTCCAAATCAGTCGAAGCAAAAGTCAAAGAGATTACCGTCTCCAAAAAAGCACATGGAAAGATTGACTACGCAGAGCTCGGCAAATTGATCACAATGAAGGATGATGAGACGACATTGCCTACACTACTATGCCCGGCTACACCGGACTCATTCAGGAGTAAAGAGGCCGTATTTTCGATTGACAAATCAGACTTGATTGTAGAGTTGTACAACAAAAAGAGACTAGATGATGCGATACGAAGCAGCGACCGACGTGAGAACAGGAGTATAACTAAGCTCAAGTCACGTATATAACTCGACCAGGATAGCATGATGAATGGATTGCACTGTTGCTTTCCCCCTTTTCTATGTATGTCTAATGTCTAATATCATTTTAGCTGATTGCAACCTTCAACTACATCTATTAAGAGATAGAGTGTGCGATCAAATGTAGAGCGAGGTGATAACATACGCCAAATAGAGCCCGCATGCCAAGTAACCGTATCTTCTCCCTAGAACACCCTTCCCTACAAATACCCCAGCAATGACTATCAACAAACAATTCGCGATCGTAAAGTAGAAGCCAGTCTTGATATTTTTTGGGAATTTGACATGGATCTCTTCCTTTCCTGAGCTCTCCAGTAAAGCCATGAAGCCCAGCCCGAGTCCAACGCACAGATTAAATATCGGGCCTGCCAAGCAAGCAGTGACTGCCATTGTTGATAACCCTTTTTTTGACAAGGACACATTGGCGATTAGATCTTGTAGTGAATTCCCAAAGGCAAGCACAGTAAGTCCCATAATTGTACTTGGAATCTCAAGTAATATCCCAAACAACTCTAGCAATTCCACCAACTTATCTGCAATCGAATCTAGCCAAGTAGCAGCAATAGCAAATCCGTAGAGCGTTAAAGGAACCACCATGTACAAATCCATTGGCCCGTCGCCTCCGGGAGCATACCTCATTACCATAATACCGACAAGTATTGCTGAACCACAAAAGACATACCCCTCGTTAGTTGAAGATAAGTCGTATCCGAATTGATCATTGAAATAATACCACAGCCACAGAGGCGACAAGATGATGGATACACCCACGAGTGGTCGACAGTAGTACCCGTCACATGGTACCGGATTCGTAAGTTTTCGGATAATGGTAAACGGAAGCTCCATTGAAAGAAGTATCACATCTAATGCCCCATTTTCTTCATTGCGATATATATCCACGAAGAAATCATTCCAATGTTCTTGGAATTCTTGTACATTGACCCTCCATGCTTCTCCCCAGCTCTTGGGTCTTTGTTGCGAAGCGCGGTTTTCCTCGTCATTGCATGATTCAGCGCACTCTTCGTCACTTGATCTTGATGCAATGTTAAGCGGCGGAGACGATGATATGACTGTTTTTAATCTATCAGGAGACAATAGCCTCTTCACTTCTGGAGGATGTGATAAAGAAGACGACGATACGCCATCCTTTTTAATCTTATCACCATAAGACCAGGAGTTGAACGAGGAGATTCCATCACTAACTGTCTTTCGAATCGCTTGTCGAGCTGATCGGCTACGACTTGGCTTGGGACTAACACTCTGTGTGCTCCCTCTACCATGTGCGCTCCCTCGTCTCTCCGCATTCCCACCCCGAAACACATTTGATAAGAACATCGGCCCATTCTCGTGGTGCGGATGAACAGCGTGATGTGGATGAAAGATTACAATTTGTTCCTCCTCTTCAGGTTCCTCGTCGCAGTTGTAATTACTCATTGCTTCAATGACTGTATCTCGAATGGAATGAGTATGAACGGGAAAAGAATGGTGCCGATTGTGAAGATGATGAGAAGAATCTCCCACTGAAGCAGCCACCAATGGTGTTTGTTCATGCACAGCGAGTTGCTTATCCCCATTATCCGCAGCAGTTGCAGCATCCTGACCACTCCTCCCCCCACCACATTCATCTTCACTACCTTTCCCTACCTCAATGGTCGACATGCCACCGCGGCTGCCACCATTGCTACACAAACTAACCCCACTCTCACTCCTCCTCACCTTGGGCAAATGATACATCAAATGATATACATCCGCTCCCAAAACAGTCAACACATACACAAAGTACATTGACAATAATGTATACACGAATCCATAATCCACGACTCCTCGTTCCAAATACGACATGGCCACGATGGACACCAAAGTTAGAACGGCAATATCTCTCAATAGTGGTCCTTGACACGGCACTCCCATCTTCATTGCCATTGTAGTTGACGTATTTGTAGTCTTTGTTGCTGGCTGATTCTCTTCTTCTCCACCACCTCCACTTTCATCATCATCACCCTCCTCCTTCTTCCTCCCACCACCACCACGATCATCATTCAAACTAACAATCACCCCCAGTATCACACCACTCACAAACATACTAGTTCCCGTCAACTCACCCAACGCCATCAAATACCCCTCCTGCGAATCCAACGTGGCATTCATCGTCGCCGCCACATCCGGAGCACCATTCCCAAGTGCCAATAATGTCACTCCCGCAAAGCGAGGTGGTAGTCCCAATTGAAGTGAAAAGTGTTCCAGGCCTGGTGAGAAGAATTCATCGGTTGTGGAGTTGAGGAGGCGGAAGAGGAGGAGGAGTGTTGTTAGTAAGAGGAGGATTGTGAGTGTTCTTTTGAGTATTGTTGTTGTTGAAGAAGATGAAGAAGATGATGATGTTGATGTTGATGATGATGTACTGTCACTCGTACTCGTTGTACTCGTCGTACTACTGGAGGAACAAAAGAGAGAAGCACCAAATCCAACTCCTTCACCATCATTACATGTCTTTGCAAATTGACACTTGTCAAGTACTAGTGCTAGTGGAAGAAGCAGTGGCTGCTGTTCGTTTTGTTGCTGCTGTTGTTGCTGTTGTTGTTGTATTGAAGAAGTTGATGTTGGTGAAGCTTTTGGTGGCAACAAGGAGAAGTTTGCATCACGTTTGTTGTCATTCTTCTTCAAGCCATCATCCTCATGCTCATGCTCATGCTCATGCTCATGCAACCCTCGTTGAATAATTTCATGCTCAGTACTTGTAGTATCCAAATCGCTCTGCTGTTCTTTCTTGTGTTTCTTCTTTGTCTTTTTATGTTTCTTCTTTTTCAGTTGCAATTCTTCAAATTGTTGCGGTAACTGATGTTGTTGCTGTTGCTGTTGCTGTTGCTGTTGCTGTTGCTGTTGCTGTTGCTGCTCGTGTAGTAGTAATTTGGACAATAAATCTGGATCATTCATGGAATCGCATGAAAATTGTGTATAGTCCATCACTACTGGTTGTATCGACGACGAAGATGGCTGCTGAGGCTGCTCCGGCTGTTCTTTCAACTGCTTGAGATGCTTGGATAATTGTCGATGATGATGCCTTTCAGGATGGTCCGAATCAGAAAGAAGTTGTGACAATGATGTCATCATTCCTATAGCTGATGATGTGATGCTCGTCCATGCAGAAGTTGATGGTTGATCATTTGGTTTTTCTATACTACTACTATCAGTTGACCGCAGTAAATCATCATTATTATTTTGTTCACGTGACTTGTAGTATAGCGGTGATACTGCATCACCGCTCCCGCTGCTGCTGCTGCTGCTGTGATTTGCAGAAAGTGCAGAGAGCACAATCAGACAGCCAAAGGATGATATCAGTACCGTCACGAAGAAACTGCCACTGCCGCTGCCGCTGCTGCTGCTGCTGCTGGATCTTGATGATATCATGGTGTCATTGAATTTGGGACGGCGTAGTATAAGAAGTATTGTATGATTGTGCAGCTACTCTATTCGATAGAAGATGACTTGCGCCTTGCGCTTGACAACATGAAGGTCATGGGTCATGGATGAAGCGAACTCAATCAGCTTCGTGCGTTTCGGTAGGTGAAGCGTGGAAGCGAAGGCTTGGCGGACTTTTTAAGATGGGTGTCCTTTCTTTTCCTCCTGTCGCACCACCATCAAAAATCAAGCTAGGCCGGATCCATCCAGTCAGATGCACCAAGAAGTATATACATAAGTATGTAGCAAGCTACTTCTACCAAGCACGCAACCATGATAATATGCGTATCTTGCCGTATCTTTCGTTCTAGTCGGCCAATCAAGACAACCAGTGTCGTTTTGGAAAGCTCTCATCGAGCTCTATCGATTAGGCGTACAATCAGCCTCATTGGAGCCAATTTTGCCAATTGACTCGGTAAAAAACGGGTCAAGAAAGTGGTCGGCAAGGCCAAATCCGGCTCCGGAGCCCAGATTTCAGATTTCCACAAGATAGGTCCAAATTATCAAATTTGACAATATGACCACCGTTGGAAAGCTCTCTTCAAGCTTTATCGATTAGTACCATAATTACTACTATCAAATTTCAAAAATTGCTAAACACTGTTCGGCCTCGCAAGCTCGCCCTCACGAAAAAGCGACATGACGATCAGCCTCAACATGACAGTTGGTACGCTGCGCTGAAGAACGACTACCTTTATCAGTAAGATCAACCGCAAGACCACATCATCATCGATACTGCTTGTGGTTGGAGGAGGAGTTGGATACATTACATAACATGGCAATCAATCCACCAACCACAAGCAGAAGCGGCATCATTGCCGACGATGATGTTGTAGTCCTCCTCCTCCATCCACAAGCAGCAACAACTAGAACTAGAAGCGAAGCGGCACTCTCTACCTCCTCCTCCAACCACATCGTACATCGTCGGCATCGATACTGCTTCTGCTTGTGGATGGAGGAGGAGTATACAAATATGATGCCGACGATATCCTCCAACCGCAAGCAGAAGCAGTAAGATTAGACAGTGCCGACGATATCCATTCACATCGTAACTAAGCTCATGTTCTTCGCCGATCTACGTGGTCGTTCTTCAGCGAAGCGTTTGGATCTTCGGTCAATCAACTGTCTGGATGAGGCTGATCGTCAGCAACTGTATTTGCGAGGGCCCCTGCCCGAGCAATGTTTATATTATATTATTAATGAAGGAAATGTCGATTTCTTGTGGATGGAGGAGGAGGATACAACAACCACAAGCAGCAACAACAACAATAACCACAGCATGCCGAGCGTAGCCGAGGCCCGTTAATGAGGCGAGCGGTAGCGAGGTGGTAATTGATAGTGCTTGAAATGATGATTCGATTGGTTGCCGAGCGAAGCGAGGCAGTGGATAATATGATGACAAAAATAATTCTATTTGTGGAGCGAGTGAGCCGCCAGGCGAAGGAGCTGTCGATGATATTGACGTTATTGGTGATATTGATGGAAATGGTGATGGTGGTGGAGGTAAATGTTATGTCGATTTACGACTCTTTTGTTGAAATCCGGATTTTTCAAGCCGATTTGGGGCGTCAAAGGCGGAATCTCGACCTCTCTCGAGTTGAGACGATTGACAAAACATCGATATTGTGCCTTGATTATGTTACTATTCGATAGACCGCAATGAGAGCTTTCCAAAACACTACTCATCGCCTTGATACGACGACGAGAAGGAAAGTTACAGATCAAAAGGTGGATTTGGAGAGGAATGAGGAATATTGTTGTACATATTATTATATAACAGATTTATCTTTAATATATTTACTTCTATGCTACTGAGACTAAGTCGCTTCCCTTACTAAGTCTCTGTACATCCAGCCAAGTTTGGATCACAGTTGATTGTCATATTCATATCATGTGCATAATAAATAATAATATAATGATCGCTACTTACTTCTTCCTTGACACGGTACCATACTCCACCACCACCAAGATCATCATTCAAACTAACAATCACCCCCAGTATCACACCACTCACAAACATACTAGTTCCCGTCAACTCACCCAACGCCATCAAATACCCCTCCTGCGAATCCAACGTGGCATTCATCGTCGCCGCCACATCCGGAGCACCATTCCCAAGTGCCAATAATGTCACTCCCGCAAAGCGAGGTGGTAGTCCCAATTGAAGTGAAAAGTGTTCCAGGCCTGGTGAGAAGAATTCATCGGTTGTGGAGTTGAGGAGGCGGAAGAGGAGGAGGAGTGTTGTTAGTAAGAGGAGGATTGTGAGTGTTCTTTTGAGTATTGTTGTTGTTGAAGAAGATGAAGAAGATGATGATGTTGATGTTGATGATGATGTACTGTCACTCGTACTCGTTGTACTCGTCGTACTACTGGAGGAACAAAAGAGAGAAGCACCAAATCCAACTCCTTCACCATCATTACATGTCTTTGCAAATTGACACTTGTCAAGTACTAGTGCTAGTGGAAGAAGCAGTGGCTGCTGTTCGTTTTGTTGCTGCTGTTGTTGCTGTTGTTGTTGTATTGAAGAAGTTGATGTTGGTGAAGCTTTTGGTGGCAACAAGGAGAAGTTTGCATCACGTTTGTTGTCATTCTTCTTCAAGCCATCATCCTCATGCTCATGCTCATGCTCATGCTCATGCAACCCTCGTTGAATAATTTCATGCTCAGTACTTGTAGTATCCAAATCGCTCTGCTGTTCTTTCTTGTGTTTCTTCTTTGTCTTTTTATGTTTCTTCTTTTTCAGTTGCAATTCTTCAAATTGTTGCGGTAACTGATGTTGTTGCTGTTGCTGTTGCTGTTGCTGTTGCTGTTGCTGTTGCTGTTGCTGCTCGTGTAGTAGTAATTTGGACAATAAATCTGGATCATTCATGGAATCGCATGAAAATTGTGTATAGTCCATCACTACTGGTTGTATCGACGACGAAGATGGCTGCTGAGGCTGCTCCGGCTGTTCTTTCAACTGCTTGAGATGCTTGGATAATTGTCGATGATGATGCCTTTCAGGATGGTCCGAATCAGAAAGAAGTTGTGACAATGATGTCATCATTCCTATAGCTGATGATGTGATGCTCGTCCATGCAGAAGTTGATGGTTGATCATTTGGTTTTTCTATACTACTACTATCAGTTGACCGCAGTAAATCATCATTATTATTTTGTTCACGTGACTTGTAGTATAGCGGTGATACTGCATCACCGCTCCCGCTGCTGCTGTGATTTGCAGAAAGTGCAGAGAGCACAATCAGACAGCCAAAGGATGATATCAGTACCGTCACGAAGAAACTGCCACTGCCGCTGCCGCTGCTGCTGCTGCTGCTGGATCTTGATGATATCATGGTGTCATTGAATTTGGGACGGCGTAGTATAAGAAGTATTGTATGATTGTGCAGCTACTCTATTCGATAGAAGATGACTTGCGCCTTGCGCTTGACAACATGAAGGTCATGGATGAAGCGAACTCAATCAGCTTCGTGCGTTTCGGTAGGTGAAGCGTGGAAGCGAAGGCTTGGCGGACTTTTTAAGATGGGTGTCCTTTCTTTTCCTCCTGTCGCACCACCATCAAAAATCAAGCTAGGCCGGATCCATCCAGTCAGAAGTCAGATGCACCAAGAAGTATATAAGTACTTATATGTAGCAAGCTACTTCTACCAAGCACGCAACCATGATAATATGCGTATCTTGCCGTATCTTTCGTTCTAGTCGGCCAATCAAGACAACCAGTGTCGTTTTGGAAAGCTCTCATCGAGCTCTATCGATTAGGCGTACAATCAGCCTCATTGGAGCCAATTTTGCCAATTGACTCGGTAAAAAACGGGTCAAGAAAGTGGTCGGCAAGGCCAAATCCGGCTCCGGAGCCCAGATTTCAGATTTCCACAAGATAGGTCCAAATTATCAAATTTGACAATATGACCACCGTTGGAAAGCTCTCTTCAAGCTTTATCGATTAGTACCATAATTACTACTATCAAATTTCAAAAATTGCTAAACACTGTTCGGCCTCGCAAGCTCGCCCTCACGAAAAAGCGACATGACGATCAGCCTCAACATGACAGTTGGTACGCTGCGCTGAAGAACGACTACCTTTATCAGTAAGATCAACCGCAAGACCACATCATCATCGATACTGCTTGTGGTTGGAGGAGGAGTTGGATACATTACATAACATGGCAATCAATCCACCAACCACAAGCAGAAGCGGCATCATTGCCGACGATGATGTTGTAGTCCTCCTCCTCCATCCACAAGCAGCAACAACTAGAACTAGAAGCGAAGCGGCACTCTCTACCTCCTCCTCCAACCACATCGTACATCGTCGGCATCGATACTGCTTCTGCTTGTGGATGGAGGAGGAGTATACAAATATGATGCCGACGATATCCTCCAACCGCAAGCAGAAGCAGTAAGATTAGACAGTGCCGACGATATCCATTCACATCGTAACTAAGCTCATGTTCTTCGCCGATCTACGTGGTCGTTCTTCAGCGAAGCGTTTGGATCTTCGGTCAATCAACTGTCTGGATGAGGCTGATCGTCAGCAACTGTATTTGCGAGGGCCCCTGCCCGAGCAATGTTTATATTATATTATTAATGAAGGAAATGTCGATTTCTTGTGGATGGAGGAGGAGGATACAACAACCACAAGCAGCAACAACAACAATAACCACAGCATGCCGAGCGTAGCCGAGGCCCGTTAATGAGGCGAGCGGTAGCGAGGTGGTAATTGATAGTGCTTGAAATGATGATTCGATTGGTTGCCGAGCGAAGCGAGGCAGTGGATAATATGATGACAAAAATAATTCTATTTGTGGAGCGAGTGAGCCGCCAGGCGAAGGAGCTGTCGATGATATTGACGTTATTGGTGATATTGATGGAAATGGTGATGGTGGTGGAGGTAAATGTTATGTCGATTTACGACTCTTTTGTTGAAATCCGGATTTTTCAAGCCGATTTGGGGCGTCAAAGGCGGAATCTCGACCTCTCTCGAGTTGAGACGATTGACAAAACATCGATATTGTGCCTTGATTATGTTACTATTCGATAGACCGCAATGAGAGCTTTCCAAAACACTACTCATCGCCTTGATACGACGACGAGAAGGAAAGTTACAGATCAAAAGGTGGATTTGGAGAGGAATGAGGAATATTGTTGTACATATTATTATATAACAGATTTATCTTTAATATATTTACTTCTATGCTACTGAGACTAAGTCGCTTCCCTTACTAAGTCTCTGTACATCCAGCCAAGTTTGGATCACAGTTGATTGTCATATTCATATCATGTGCATAATAAATAATAATATAATGATCGCTACTTACTTCTTCCTTGACACGGTACCATACTCCACCACCACCAAGATCATCATTCAAACTAACAATCACCCCCAGTATCACACCACTCACAAACATACTAGTTCCCGTCAACTCACCCAACGCCATCAAATACCCCTCCTGCGAATCCAACGTGGCATTCATCGTCGCCGCCACATCCGGAGCACCATTCCCAAGTGCCAATAATGTCACTCCCGCAAAGCGAGGTGGTAGTCCCAATTGAAGTGAAAAGTGTTCCAGGCCTGGTGAGAAGAATTCATCGGTTGTGGAGTTGAGGAGGCGGAAGAGGAGGAGGAGTGTTGTTAGTAAGAGGAGGATTGTGAGTGTTCTTTTGAGTATTGTTGTTGTTGAAGAAGATGAAGAAGATGATGATGTTGATGTTGATGATGATGTACTGTCACTCGTACTCGTTGTACTCGTCGTACTACTGGAGGAACAAAAGAGAGAAGCACCAAATCCAACTCCTTCACCATCATTACATGTCTTTGCAAATTGACACTTGTCAAGTACTAGTGCTAGTGGAAGAAGCAGTGGCTGCTGTTCGTTTTGTTGCTGCTGTTGTTGCTGTTGTTGTTGTATTGAAGAAGTTGATGTTGGTGAAGCTTTTGGTGGCAACAAGGAGAAGTTTGCATCACGTTTGTTGTCATTCTTCTTCAAGCCATCATCCTCATGCTCATGCTCATGCTCATGCTCATGCAACCCTCGTTGAATAATTTCATGCTCAGTACTTGTAGTATCCAAATCGCTCTGCTGTTCTTTCTTGTGTTTCTTCTTTGTCTTTTTATGTTTCTTCTTTTTCAGTTGCAATTCTTCAAATTGTTGCGGTAACTGATGTTGTTGCTGTTGCTGTTGCTGTTGCTGTTGCTGTTGCTGTTGCTGTTGCTGCTCGTGTAGTAGTAATTTGGACAATAAATCTGGATCATTCATGGAATCGCATGAAAATTGTGTATAGTCCATCACTACTGGTTGTATCGACGACGAAGATGGCTGCTGAGGCTGCTCCGGCTGTTCTTTCAACTGCTTGAGATGCTTGGATAATTGTCGATGATGATGCCTTTCAGGATGGTCCGAATCAGAAAGAAGTTGTGACAATGATGTCATCATTCCTATAGCTGATGATGTGATGCTCGTCCATGCAGAAGTTGATGGTTGATCATTTGGTTTTTCTATACTACTACTATCAGTTGACCGCAGTAAATCATCATTATTATTTTGTTCACGTGACTTGTAGTATAGCGGTGATACTGCATCACCGCTCCCGCTGCTGCTGCTGCTGCTGTGATTTGCAGAAAGTGCAGAGAGCACAATCAGACAGCCAAAGGATGATATCAGTACCGTCACGAAGAAACTGCCACTGCCGCTGCCGCTGCTGCTGCTGCTGCTGGATCTTGATGATATCATGGTGTCATTGAATTTGGGACGGCGTAGTATAAGAAGTATTGTATGATTGTGCAGCTACTCTATTCGATAGAAGATGACTTGCGCCTTGCGCTTGACAACATGAAGGTCATGGGTCATGGATGAAGCGAACTCAATCAGCTTCGTGCGTTTCGGTAGGTGAAGCGTGGAAGCGAAGGCTTGGCGGACTTTTTAAGATGGGTGTCCTTTCTTTTCCTCCTGTCGCACCACCATCAAAAATCAAGCTAGGCCGGATCCATCCAGTCAGATGCACCAAGAAGTATATAAGTACTTATATGTAGCAAGCTACTTCTACCAAGCACGCAACCATGATAATATGCGTATCTTGCCGTATCTTTCGTTCTAGTCGGCCAATCAAGACAACCAGTGTCGTTTTGGAAAGCTCTCATCGAGCTCTATCGATTAGGCGTACAATCAGCCTCATTGGAGCCAATTTTGCCAATTGACTCGGTAAAAAACGGGTCAAGAAAGTGGTCGGCAAGGCCAAATCCGGCTCCGGAGCCCAGATTTCAGATTTCCACAAGATAGGTCCAAATTATCAAATTTGACAATATGACCACCGTTGGAAAGCTCTCTTCAAGCTTTATCGATTAGTACCATAATTACTACTATCAAATTTCAAAAATTGCTAAACACTGTTCGGCCTCGCAAGCTCGCCCTCACGAAAAAGCGACATGACGATCAGCCTCAACATGACAGTTGGTACGCTGCGCTGAAGAACGACTACCTTTATCAGTAAGATCAACCGCAAGACCACATCATCATCGATACTGCTTGTGGTTGGAGGAGGAGTTGGATACATTACATAACATGGCAATCAATCCACCAACCACAAGCAGAAGCGGCATCATTGCCGACGATGATGTTGTAGTCCTCCTCCTCCATCCACAAGCAGCAACAACTAGAACTAGAAGCGAAGCGGCACTCTCTACCTCCTCCTCCAACCACATCGTACATCGTCGGCATCGATACTGCTTCTGCTTGTGGATGGAGGAGGAGTATACAAATATGATGCCGACGATATCCTCCAACCGCAAGCAGAAGCAGTAAGATTAGACAGTGCCGACGATATCCATTCACATCGTAACTAAGCTCATGTTCTTCGCCGATCTACGTGGTCGTTCTTCAGCGAAGCGTTTGGATCTTCGGTCAATCAACTGTCTGGATGAGGCTGATCGTCAGCAACTGTATTTGCGAGGGCCCCTGCCCGAGCAATGTTTATATTATATTATTAATGAAGGAAATGTCGATTTCTTGTGGATGGAGGAGGAGGATACAACAACCACAAGCAGCAACAACAACAATAACCACAGCATGCCGAGCGTAGCCGAGGCCCGTTAATGAGGCGAGCGGTAGCGAGGTGGTAATTGATAGTGCTTGAAATGATGATTCGATTGGTTGCCGAGCGAAGCGAGGCAGTGGATAATATGATGACAAAAATAATTCTATTTGTGGAGCGAGTGAGCCGCCAGGCGAAGGAGCTGTCGATGATATTGACGTTATTGGTGATATTGATGGAAATGGTGATGGTGGTGGAGGTAAATGTTATGTCGATTTACGACTCTTTTGTTGAAATCCGGATTTTTCAAGCCGATTTGGGGCGTCAAAGGCGGAATCTCGACCTCTCTCGAGTTGAGACGATTGACAAAACATCGATATTGTGCCTTGATTATGTTACTATTCGATAGACCGCAATGAGAGCTTTCCAAAACACTACTCATCGCCTTGATACGACGACGAGAAGGAAAGTTACAGATCAAAAGGTGGATTTGGAGAGGAATGAGGAATATTGTTGTACATATTATTATATAACAGATTTATCTTTAATATATTTACTTCTATGCTACTGAGACTAAGTCGCTTCCCTTACTAAGTCTCTGTACATCCAGCCAAGTTTGGATCACAGTTGATTGTCATATTCATATCATGTGCATAATAAATAATAATATAATGATCGCTACTTACTTCTTCCTTGACACGGTACCATACTCCACCACCACCAAGATCATCATTCAAACTAACAATCACCCCCAGTATCACACCACTCACAAACATACTAGTTCCCGTCAACTCACCCAACGCCATCAAATACCCCTCCTGCGAATCCAACGTGGCATTCATCGTCGCCGCCACATCCGGAGCACCATTCCCAAGTGCCAATAATGTCACTCCCGCAAAGCGAGGTGGTAGTCCCAATTGAAGTGAAAAGTGTTCCAGGCCTGGTGAGAAGAATTCATCGGTTGTGGAGTTGAGGAGGCGGAAGAGGAGGAGGAGTGTTGTTAGTAAGAGGAGGATTGTGAGTGTTCTTTTGAGTATTGTTGTTGTTGAAGAAGATGATGATGTTGATGTTGATGATGATGTACTGTCACTCGTACTCGTTGTACTCGTCGTACTACTGGAGGAACAAAAGAGAGAAGCACCAAATCCAACTCCTTCACCATCATTACATGTCTTTGCAAATTGACACTTGTCAAGTACTAGTGCTAGTGGAAGAAGCAGTGGCTGCTGTTCGTTTTGTTGCTGCTGTTGTTGCTGTTGTTGTTGTATTGAAGAAGTTGATGTTGGTGAAGCTTTTGGTGGCAACAAGGAGAAGTTTGCATCACGTTTGTTGTCATTCTTCTTCAAGCCATCATCCTCATGCTCATGCTCATGCTCATGCTCATGCAACCCTCGTTGAATAATTTCATGCTCAGTACTTGTAGTATCCAAATCGCTCTGCTGTTCTTTCTTGTGTTTCTTCTTTGTCTTTTTATGTTTCTTCTTTTTCAGTTGCAATTCTTCAAATTGTTGCGGTAACTGATGTTGTTGCTGTTGCTGTTGCTGTTGCTGTTGCTGTTGCTGTTGCTGCTCGTGTAGTAGTAATTTGGACAATAAATCTGGATCATTCATGGAATCGCATGAAAATTGTGTATAGTCCATCACTACTGGTTGTATCGACGACGAAGATGGCTGCTGAGGCTGCTCCGGCTGTTCTTTCAACTGCTTGAGATGCTTGGATAATTGTCGATGATGATGCCTTTCAGGATGGTCCGAATCAGAAAGAAGTTGTGACAATGATGTCATCATTCCTATAGCTGATGATGTGATGCTCGTCCATGCAGAAGTTGATGGTTGATCATTTGGTTTTTCTATACTACTACTATCAGTTGACCGCAGTAAATCATCATTATTATTTTGTTCACGTGACTTGTAGTATAGCGGTGATACTGCATCACCGCTCCCGCTGCTGCTGTGATTTGCAGAAAGTGCAGAGAGCACAATCAGACAGCCAAAGGATGATATCAGTACCGTCACGAAGAAACTGCCACTGCCGCTGCCGCTGCTGCTGCTGCTGCTGGATCTTGATGATATCATGGTGTCATTGAATTTGGGACGGCGTAGTATAAGAAGTATTGTATGATTGTGCAGCTACTCTATTCGATAGAAGATGACTTGCGCCTTGCGCTTGACAACATGAAGGTCATGGATGAAGCGAACTCAATCAGCTTCGTGCGTTTCGGTAGGTGAAGCGTGGAAGCGAAGGCTTGGCGGACTTTTTAAGATGGGTGTCCTTTCTTTTCCTCCTGTCGCACCACCATCAAAAATCAAGCTAGGCCGGATCCATCCAGTCAGATGCACCAAGAAGTATATACATAAGTATGTAGCAAGCTACTTCTACCAAGCACGCAACCATGATAATATGCGTATCTTGCCGTATCTTTCGTTCTAGTCGGCCAATCAAGACAACCAGTGTCGTTTTGGAAAGCTCTCATCGAGCTCTATCGATTAGGCGTACAATCAGCCTCATTGGAGCCAATTTTGCCAATTGACTCGGTAAAAAACGGGTCAAGAAAGTGGTCGGCAAGGCCAAATCCGGCTCCGGAGCCCAGATTTCAGATTTCCACAAGATAGGTCCAAATTATCAAATTTGACAATATGACCACCGTTGGAAAGCTCTCTTCAAGCTTTATCGATTAGTACCATAATTACTACTATCAAATTTCAAAAATTGCTAAACACTGTTCGGCCTCGCAAGCTCGCCCTCACGAAAAAGCGACATGACGATCAGCCTCAACATGACAGTTGGTACGCTGCGCTGAAGAACGACTACCTTTATCAGTAAGATCAACCGCAAGACCACATCATCATCGATACTGCTTGTGGTTGGAGGAGGAGTTGGATACATTACATAACATGGCAATCAATCCACCAACCACAAGCAGAAGCGGCATCATTGCCGACGATGATGTTGTAGTCCTCCTCCTCCATCCACAAGCAGCAACAACTAGAACTAGAAGCGAAGCGGCACTCTCTACCTCCTCCTCCAACCACATCGTACATCGTCGGCATCGATACTGCTTCTGCTTGTGGATGGAGGAGGAGTATACAAATATGATGCCGACGATATCCTCCAACCGCAAGCAGAAGCAGTAAGATTAGACAGTGCCGACGATATCCATTCACATCGTAACTAAGCTCATGTTCTTCGCCGATCTACGTGGTCGTTCTTCAGCGAAGCGTTTGGATCTTCGGTCAATCAACTGTCTGGATGAGGCTGATCGTCAGCAACTGTATTTGCGAGGGCCCCTGCCCGAGCAATGTTTATATTATATTATTAATGAAGGAAATGTCGATTTCTTGTGGATGGAGGAGGAGGATACAACAACCACAAGCAGCAACAACAACAATAACCACAGCATGCCGAGCGTAGCCGAGGCCCGTTAATGAGGCGAGCGGTAGCGAGGTGGTAATTGATAGTGCTTGAAATGATGATTCGATTGGTTGCCGAGCGAAGCGAGGCAGTGGATAATATGATGACAAAAATAATTCTATTTGTGGAGCGAGTGAGCCGCCAGGCGAAGGAGCTGTCGATGATATTGACGTTATTGGTGATATTGATGGAAATGGTGATGGTGGTGGAGGTAAATGTTATGTCGATTTACGACTCTTTTGTTGAAATCCGGATTTTTCAAGCCGATTTGGGGCGTCAAAGGCGGAATCTCGACCTCTCTCGAGTTGAGACGATTGACAAAACATCGATATTGTGCCTTGATTATGTTACTATTCGATAGACCGCAATGAGAGCTTTCCAAAACACTACTCATCGCCTTGATACGACGACGAGAAGGAAAGTTACAGATCAAAAGGTGGATTTGGAGAGGAATGAGGAATATTGTTGTACATATTATTATATAACAGATTTATCTTTAATATATTTACTTCTATGCTACTGAGACTAAGTCGCTTCCCTTACTAAGTCTCTGTACATCCAGCCAAGTTTGGATCACAGTTGATTGTCATATTCATATCATGTGCATAATAAATAATAATATAATGATCGCTACTTACTTCTTCCTTGACACGGTACCATACTCCACCACCACCAAGATCATCATTCAAACTAACAATCACCCCCAGTATCACACCACTCACAAACATACTAGTTCCCGTCAACTCACCCAACGCCATCAAATACCCCTCCTGCGAATCCAACGTGGCATTCATCGTCGCCGCCACATCCGGAGCACCATTCCCAAGTGCCAATAATGTCACTCCCGCAAAGCGAGGTGGTAGTCCCAATTGAAGTGAAAAGTGTTCCAGGCCTGGTGAGAAGAATTCATCGGTTGTGGAGTTGAGGAGGCGGAAGAGGAGGAGGAGTGTTGTTAGTAAGAGGAGGATTGTGAGTGTTCTTTTGAGTATTGTTGTTGTTGAAGAAGATGAAGAAGATGATGATGTTGATGTTGATGATGATGTACTGTCACTCGTACTCGTTGTACTCGTCGTACTACTGGAGGAACAAAAGAGAGAAGCACCAAATCCAACTCCTTCACCATCATTACATGTCTTTGCAAATTGACACTTGTCAAGTACTAGTGCTAGTGGAAGAAGCAGTGGCTGCTGTTCGTTTTGTTGCTGCTGTTGTTGCTGTTGTTGTTGTATTGAAGAAGTTGATGTTGGTGAAGCTTTTGGTGGCAACAAGGAGAAGTTTGCATCACGTTTGTTGTCATTCTTCTTCAAGCCATCATCCTCATGCTCATGCTCATGCTCATGCTCATGCAACCCTCGTTGAATAATTTCATGCTCAGTACTTGTAGTATCCAAATCGCTCTGCTGTTCTTTCTTGTGTTTCTTCTTTGTCTTTTTATGTTTCTTCTTTTTCAGTTGCAATTCTTCAAATTGTTGCGGTAACTGATGTTGTTGCTGTTGCTGTTGCTGTTGCTGTTGCTGTTGCTGTTGCTGTTGCTGCTCGTGTAGTAGTAATTTGGACAATAAATCTGGATCATTCATGGAATCGCATGAAAATTGTGTATAGTCCATCACTACTGGTTGTATCGACGACGAAGATGGCTGCTGAGGCTGCTCCGGCTGTTCTTTCAACTGCTTGAGATGCTTGGATAATTGTCGATGATGATGCCTTTCAGGATGGTCCGAATCAGAAAGAAGTTGTGACAATGATGTCATCATTCCTATAGCTGATGATGTGATGCTCGTCCATGCAGAAGTTGATGGTTGATCATTTGGTTTTTCTATACTACTACTATCAGTTGACCGCAGTAAATCATCATTATTATTTTGTTCACGTGACTTGTAGTATAGCGGTGATACTGCATCACCGCTCCCGCTGCTGCTGTGATTTGCAGAAAGTGCAGAGAGCACAATCAGACAGCCAAAGGATGATATCAGTACCGTCACGAAGAAACTGCCACTGCCGCTGCCGCTGCTGCTGCTGCTGCTGGATCTTGATGATATCATGGTGTCATTGAATTTGGGACGGCGTAGTATAAGAAGTATTGTATGATTGTGCAGCTACTCTATTCGATAGAAGATGACTTGCGCCTTGCGCTTGACAACATGAAGGTCATGGATGAAGCGAACTCAATCAGCTTCGTGCGTTTCGGTAGGTGAAGCGTGGAAGCGAAGGCTTGGCGGACTTTTTAAGATGGGTGTCCTTTCTTTTCCTCCTGTCGCACCACCATCAAAAATCAAGCTAGGCCGGATCCATCCAGTCAGATGCACCAAGAAGTATATAAGTACTTATATGTAGCAAGCTACTTCTACCAAGCACGCAACCATGATAATATGCGTATCTTGCCGTATCTTTCGTTCTAGTCGGCCAATCAAGACAACCAGTGTCGTTTTGGAAAGCTCTCATCGAGCTCTATCGATTAGGCGTACAATCAGCCTCATTGGAGCCAATTTTGCCAATTGACTCGGTAAAAAACGGGTCAAGAAAGTGGTCGGCAAGGCCAAATCCGGCTCCGGAGCCCAGATTTCAGATTTCCACAAGATAGGTCCAAATTATCAAATTTGACAATATGACCACCGTTGGAAAGCTCTCTTCAAGCTTTATCGATTAGTACCATAATTACTACTATCAAATTTCAAAAATTGCTAAACACTGTTCGGCCTCGCAAGCTCGCCCTCACGAAAAAGCGACATGACGATCAGCCTCAACATGACAGTTGGTACGCTGCGCTGAAGAACGACTACCTTTATCAGTAAGATCAACCGCAAGACCACATCATCATCGATACTGCTTGTGGTTGGAGGAGGAGTTGGATACATTACATAACATGGCAATCAATCCACCAACCACAAGCAGAAGCGGCATCATTGCCGACGATGATGTTGTAGTCCTCCTCCTCCATCCACAAGCAGCAACAACTAGAACTAGAAGCGAAGCGGCACTCTCTACCTCCTCCTCCAACCACATCGTACATCGTCGGCATCGATACTGCTTCTGCTTGTGGATGGAGGAGGAGTATACAAATATGATGCCGACGATATCCTCCAACCGCAAGCAGAAGCAGTAAGATTAGACAGTGCCGACGATATCCATTCACATCGTAACTAAGCTCATGTTCTTCGCCGATCTACGTGGTCGTTCTTCAGCGAAGCGTTTGGATCTTCGGTCAATCAACTGTCTGGATGAGGCTGATCGTCAGCAACTGTATTTGCGAGGGCCCCTGCCCGAGCAATGTTTATATTATATTATTAATGAAGGAAATGTCGATTTCTTGTGGATGGAGGAGGAGGATACAACAACCACAAGCAGCAACAACAACAATAACCACAGCATGCCGAGCGTAGCCGAGGCCCGTTAATGAGGCGAGCGGTAGCGAGGTGGTAATTGATAGTGCTTGAAATGATGATTCGATTGGTTGCCGAGCGAAGCGAGGCAGTGGATAATATGATGACAAAAATAATTCTATTTGTGGAGCGAGTGAGCCGCCAGGCGAAGGAGCTGTCGATGATATTGACGTTATTGGTGATATTGATGGAAATGGTGATGGTGGTGGAGGTAAATGTTATGTCGATTTACGACTCTTTTGTTGAAATCCGGATTTTTCAAGCCGATTTGGGGCGTCAAAGGCGGAATCTCGACCTCTCTCGAGTTGAGACGATTGACAAAACATCGATATTGTGCCTTGATTATGTTACTATTCGATAGACCGCAATGAGAGCTTTCCAAAACACTACTCATCGCCTTGATACGACGACGAGAAGGAAAGTTACAGATCAAAAGGTGGATTTGGAGAGGAATGAGGAATATTGTTGTACATATTATTATATAACAGATTTATCTTTAATATATTTACTTCTATGCTACTGAGACTAAGTCGCTTCCCTTACTAAGTCTCTGTACATCCAGCCAAGTTTGGATCACAGTTGATTGTCATATTCATATCATGTGCATAATAAATAATAATATAATGATCGCTACTTACTTCTTCCTTGACACGGTACCATACTCCACCACCACCAAGATCATCATTCAAACTAACAATCACCCCCAGTATCACACCACTCACAAACATACTAGTTCCCGTCAACTCACCCAACGCCATCAAATACCCCTCCTGCGAATCCAACGTGGCATTCATCGTCGCCGCCACATCCGGAGCACCATTCCCAAGTGCCAATAATGTCACTCCCGCAAAGCGAGGTGGTAGTCCCAATTGAAGTGAAAAGTGTTCCAGGCCTGGTGAGAAGAATTCATCGGTTGTGGAGTTGAGGAGGCGGAAGAGGAGGAGGAGTGTTGTTAGTAAGAGGAGGATTGTGAGTGTTCTTTTGAGTATTGTTGTTGTTGAAGAAGATGAAGAAGATGATGATGTTGATGTTGATGATGATGTACTGTCACTCGTACTCGTTGTACTCGTCGTACTACTGGAGGAACAAAAGAGAGAAGCACCAAATCCAACTCCTTCACCATCATTACATGTCTTTGCAAATTGACACTTGTCAAGTACTAGTGCTAGTGGAAGAAGCAGTGGCTGCTGTTCGTTTTGTTGCTGCTGTTGTTGCTGTTGTTGTTGTATTGAAGAAGTTGATGTTGGTGAAGCTTTTGGTGGCAACAAGGAGAAGTTTGCATCACGTTTGTTGTCATTCTTCTTCAAGCCATCATCCTCATGCTCATGCTCATGCTCATGCTCATGCAACCCTCGTTGAATAATTTCATGCTCAGTACTTGTAGTATCCAAATCGCTCTGCTGTTCTTTCTTGTGTTTCTTCTTTGTCTTTTTATGTTTCTTCTTTTTCAGTTGCAATTCTTCAAATTGTTGCGGTAACTGATGTTGTTGCTGTTGCTGTTGCTGTTGCTGTTGCTGTTGCTGTTGCTGTTGCTGCTCGTGTAGTAGTAATTTGGACAATAAATCTGGATCATTCATGGAATCGCATGAAAATTGTGTATAGTCCATCACTACTGGTTGTATCGACGACGAAGATGGCTGCTGAGGCTGCTCCGGCTGTTCTTTCAACTGCTTGAGATGCTTGGATAATTGTCGATGATGATGCCTTTCAGGATGGTCCGAATCAGAAAGAAGTTGTGACAATGATGTCATCATTCCTATAGCTGATGATGTGATGCTCGTCCATGCAGAAGTTGATGGTTGATCATTTGGTTTTTCTATACTACTACTATCAGTTGACCGCAGTAAATCATCATTATTATTTTGTTCACGTGACTTGTAGTATAGCGGTGATACTGCATCACCGCTCCCGCTGCTGCTGTGATTTGCAGAAAGTGCAGAGAGCACAATCAGACAGCCAAAGGATGATATCAGTACCGTCACGAAGAAACTGCCACTGCCGCTGCCGCTGCTGCTGCTGCTGCTGGATCTTGATGATATCATGGTGTCATTGAATTTGGGACGGCGTAGTATAAGAAGTATTGTATGATTGTGCAGCTACTCTATTCGATAGAAGATGACTTGCGCCTTGCGCTTGACAACATGAAGGTCATGGATGAAGCGAACTCAATCAGCTTCGTGCGTTTCGGTAGGTGAAGCGTGGAAGCGAAGGCTTGGCGGACTTTTTAAGATGGGTGTCCTTTCTTTTCCTCCTGTCGCACCACCATCAAAAATCAAGCTAGGCCGGATCCATCCAGTCAGAAGTCAGATGCACCAAGAAGTATATAAGTACTTATATGTAGCAAGCTACTTCTACCAAGCACGCAACCATGATAATATGCGTATCTTGCCGTATCTTTCGTTCTAGTCGGCCAATCAAGACAACCAGTGTCGTTTTGGAAAGCTCTCATCGAGCTCTATCGATTAGGCGTACAATCAGCCTCATTGGAGCCAATTTTGCCAATTGACTCGGTAAAAAACGGGTCAAGAAAGTGGTCGGCAAGGCCAAATCCGGCTCCGGAGCCCAGATTTCAGATTTCCACAAGATAGGTCCAAATTATCAAATTTGACAATATGACCACCGTTGGAAAGCTCTCTTCAAGCTTTATCGATTAGTACCATAATTACTACTATCAAATTTCAAAAATTGCTAAACACTGTTCGGCCTCGCAAGCTCGCCCTCACGAAAAAGCGACATGACGATCAGCCTCAACATGACAGTTGGTACGCTGCGCTGAAGAACGACTACCTTTATCAGTAAGATCAACCGCAAGACCACATCATCATCGATACTGCTTGTGGTTGGAGGAGGAGTTGGATACATTACATAACATGGCAATCAATCCACCAACCACAAGCAGAAGCGGCATCATTGCCGACGATGATGTTGTAGTCCTCCTCCTCCATCCACAAGCAGCAACAACTAGAACTAGAAGCGAAGCGGCACTCTCTACCTCCTCCTCCAACCACATCGTACATCGTCGGCATCGATACTGCTTCTGCTTGTGGATGGAGGAGGAGTATACAAATATGATGCCGACGATATCCTCCAACCGCAAGCAGAAGCAGTAAGATTAGACAGTGCCGACGATATCCATTCACATCGTAACTAAGCTCATGTTCTTCGCCGATCTACGTGGTCGTTCTTCAGCGAAGCGTTTGGATCTTCGGTCAATCAACTGTCTGGATGAGGCTGATCGTCAGCAACTGTATTTGCGAGGGCCCCTGCCCGAGCAATGTTTATATTATATTATTAATGAAGGAAATGTCGATTTCTTGTGGATGGAGGAGGAGGATACAACAACCACAAGCAGCAACAACAACAATAACCACAGCATGCCGAGCGTAGCCGAGGCCCGTTAATGAGGCGAGCGGTAGCGAGGTGGTAATTGATAGTGCTTGAAATGATGATTCGATTGGTTGCCGAGCGAAGCGAGGCAGTGGATAATATGATGACAAAAATAATTCTATTTGTGGAGCGAGTGAGCCGCCAGGCGAAGGAGCTGTCGATGATATTGACGTTATTGGTGATATTGATGGAAATGGTGATGGTGGTGGAGGTAAATGTTATGTCGATTTACGACTCTTTTGTTGAAATCCGGATTTTTCAAGCCGATTTGGGGCGTCAAAGGCGGAATCTCGACCTCTCTCGAGTTGAGACGATTGACAAAACATCGATATTGTGCCTTGATTATGTTACTATTCGATAGACCGCAATGAGAGCTTTCCAAAACACTACTCATCGCCTTGATACGACGACGAGAAGGAAAGTTACAGATCAAAAGGTGGATTTGGAGAGGAATGAGGAATATTGTTGTACATATTATTATATAACAGATTTATCTTTAATATATTTACTTCTATGCTACTGAGACTAAGTCGCTTCCCTTACTAAGTCTCTGTACATCCAGCCAAGTTTGGATCACAGTTGATTGTCATATTCATATCATGTGCATAATAAATAATAATATAATGATCGCTACTTACTTCTTCCTTGACACGGTACCATACTCCACCACCACCAAGATCATCATTCAAACTAACAATCACCCCCAGTATCACACCACTCACAAACATACTAGTTCCCGTCAACTCACCCAACGCCATCAAATACCCCTCCTGCGAATCCAACGTGGCATTCATCGTCGCCGCCACATCCGGAGCACCATTCCCAAGTGCCAATAATGTCACTCCCGCAAAGCGAGGTGGTAGTCCCAATTGAAGTGAAAAGTGTTCCAGGCCTGGTGAGAAGAATTCATCGGTTGTGGAGTTGAGGAGGCGGAAGAGGAGGAGGAGTGTTGTTAGTAAGAGGAGGATTGTGAGTGTTCTTTTGAGTATTGTTGTTGTTGAAGAAGATGATGATGTTGATGTTGATGATGATGTACTGTCACTCGTACTCGTTGTACTCGTCGTACTACTGGAGGAACAAAAGAGAGAAGCACCAAATCCAACTCCTTCACCATCATTACATGTCTTTGCAAATTGACACTTGTCAAGTACTAGTGCTAGTGGAAGAAGCAGTGGCTGCTGTTCGTTTTGTTGCTGCTGTTGTTGCTGTTGTTGTTGTATTGAAGAAGTTGATGTTGGTGAAGCTTTTGGTGGCAACAAGGAGAAGTTTGCATCACGTTTGTTGTCATTCTTCTTCAAGCCATCATCCTCATGCTCATGCTCATGCTCATGCTCATGCAACCCTCGTTGAATAATTTCATGCTCAGTACTTGTAGTATCCAAATCGCTCTGCTGTTCTTTCTTGTGTTTCTTCTTTGTCTTTTTATGTTTCTTCTTTTTCAGTTGCAATTCTTCAAATTGTTGCGGTAACTGATGTTGTTGCTGTTGCTGTTGCTGTTGCTGTTGCTGTTGCTGTTGCTGTTGCTGCTCGTGTAGTAGTAATTTGGACAATAAATCTGGATCATTCATGGAATCGCATGAAAATTGTGTATAGTCCATCACTACTGGTTGTATCGACGACGAAGATGGCTGCTGAGGCTGCTCCGGCTGTTCTTTCAACTGCTTGAGATGCTTGGATAATTGTCGATGATGATGCCTTTCAGGATGGTCCGAATCAGAAAGAAGTTGTGACAATGATGTCATCATTCCTATAGCTGATGATGTGATGCTCGTCCATGCAGAAGTTGATGGTTGATCATTTGGTTTTTCTATACTACTACTATCAGTTGACCGCAGTAAATCATCATTATTATTTTGTTCACGTGACTTGTAGTATAGCGGTGATACTGCATCACCGCTCCCGCTGCTGCTGCTGCTGCTGTGATTTGCAGAAAGTGCAGAGAGCACAATCAGACAGCCAAAGGATGATATCAGTACCGTCACGAAGAAACTGCCACTGCCGCTGCCGCTGCTGCTGCTGCTGCTGGATCTTGATGATATCATGGTGTCATTGAATTTGGGACGGCGTAGTATAAGAAGTATTGTATGATTGTGCAGCTACTCTATTCGATAGAAGATGACTTGCGCCTTGCGCTTGACAACATGAAGGTCATGGATGAAGCGAACTCAATCAGCTTCGTGCGTTTCGGTAGGTGAAGCGTGGAAGCGAAGGCTTGGCGGACTTTTTAAGATGGGTGTCCTTTCTTTTCCTCCTGTCGCACCACCATCAAAAATCAAGCTAGGCCGGATCCATCCAGTCAGATGCACCAAGAAGTATATAATTAAGTATGTAGCAAGCTACTTCTACCAAGCACGCAACCATGATAATATGCGTATCTTGCCGTATCTTTCGTTCTAGTCGGCCAATCAAGACAACCAGTGTCGTTTTGGAAAGCTCTCATCGAGCTCTATCGATTAGGCGTACAATCAGCCTCATTGGAGCCAATTTTGCCAATTGACTCGGTAAAAAACGGGTCAAGAAAGTGGTCGGCAAGGCCAAATCCGGCTCCGGAGCCCAGATTTCAGATTTCCACAAGATAGGTCC
>JAWZXG010000063.1:0-45143 GCA_037178625.1 Skeletonema tropicum
TGGCATCAATGCGCATGATATCCTCCGACTGGATCGGTACATGTGCTGCATCCTCGCACAAGGTCTTCATATCAGCCCCGCTATATCCCTCCGTATCACGAGACAGCTTTTCAAAGTTTTCGTCTGTTAAAGTGTGGGAATTCTTGCTCAAGGCATTACGCAATAGCGCTTCACGGCCGTGTCGATCTGGCAGCGGGACGTAAAACCGCTTCTTAAATCTTCGACGTGCAGCATCATCCAGCTCTTGGGGGAGGTTAGTAGCCCCGATGACTAGCACGCGTTCATTTGTTTTATTGCCAACACCATCGAGCTGCACTAGAAATTCAGTTTTGATCTTCCGACTGCTTTCGTCCTCATTGCTCTTTCGTTGCGACAGCAGCGAATCTACTTCGTCAATGAAGACTACTGAAGGTTCATGAAATGATGCCAAGGTAAAAAGAGTTTTGACCAGCTTTTCACTCTCGCCATGCCACTTACTCGCAATCGAAGATGACGAGATAGAAAAGAATGTGGCATCGCTTTCATGTGCAATCGCCTTGCCGATCAATGTCTTGCCTAAGGGGGGAAGAGATGTTCACAACAGCATGAGTTTCAAAATTATTGTGGACGTGATGAATTGAGTCGTCCAGAAATACATCGTACCTGTGCCTGGCGGTCCAAACAATAGCAATGCCTTTGGAAAAGCACGTAACCCTACGAATAATTCGGGCCGTTTCAGAGGATTGATTGCCATGCGCCTGATTGCATCCTTCACGTCGTTTATTCCAGCAACATCATCAAATTTTACTTCCTCACCGTTGTCAACGATTTCATTCATAATCATCTGCACCAGTTTTTCATCATCATTACACTCTGCATGTGGGTCCTCTTCGTCGAAGGTTTTGTTTCTCCCGAAATTGCTCTTCTTCGATTGATCTGCCAGTGCTTCCAAACTACTCTTCTTGGGGCACCTCGGGCTACGTCTCGACCGTCTTTTGGGTGAATTTGTTGCATCAAAATCTTTGTCTTCCTTCATGTGCAACGCTTCCTTCAATTCAATATGCGCTTCTTTTAACATTCCAATTTCTCTTTCCAAGTCTGCCTGACGTCTTGTCATATCAACATTTTCTGCCAGCTCCGCCAATCTCACATTCAGCGCAGCTGCCTCTGTAGACTTCTCCTCTAGTTCCTCCTCCCTCCTCCTCAACTCCAACGACAATGTTCTAATTCTCTCGGATTTGCCAGTGACTTCGGTCAGCTGCTCGTCCAACGTGGCACATAACTCATCAATCTTCGATTGCTTCTTCTCGAGAGCTAATTTCAAACTAGCCTGATTAGCAGCGAATTCATTAGTCATTGACTGCTGCTCAGCATTCTTTGTTGCTTCGTTTCTGGTGGCTTCTTCCAGCTTCGCAGTCAACTCTTCCACCTCTTTTCGCTGCTGATTATGTTTGGATTCCAAACAAGCCCTTTCAGCAGCGAAACCATCCGTCAGTGTCTGCAACCGATCATTCATTGCTGACTCGTTTCTGGTGGCTTCTTCTAGCTTCGCAATCAACTCTTCCACCTCCTTTTGTCGCTGGTCGTTTTTGGATTGCAAACAAGCCCTTTTAGCTGCAAAATCATCATTGGCTTTCTGCAACCGATCATTCATTGCTGATTCGTTTCTGGAGGCTTCTTCTAGCTTCGCAGTCAACTCTTCCACCTCTTTTCGCTGCTGGTCGTTTTTGGATTCCAAACAAGCCCTTTCAGCAGCGAAACCATCCGTCAGTGTCTGCAGCCGATCATTCATTGCTGATTCGTTTCTGGTGGCTTCTTCTAGCTTCGCAGTCAACTCTTCCACCTCCTTTTGTCGCTGGTCGTTGTTGGATTCCAAACTAGCCTGATTAGCAGCGAAACCATCCGTCAGTGTCTGCAACCGATCATTCATTGCTGACTCGTTTCTGGAGGCTTCTTCTAGCTTCGCAGTCAACTCTTCTACCTCTCTTTGTCGCTGGTCGATGTTGGATTCCAAACAAGCCCTATCAAGTGCGAAACCATCCGTCAGTGTCTGCAACCGATCATTCATTGCTGATTCGTTTCTGGTGGCTTCTTCCAGCTTCGCAATCAACTCTTCTACCTCCTTTTGTCGCTCGTCGTTTTTTGGTTCCAAACTAGCCCTTTCAGCTGCAAAATCATCATTGGCTTTCTGCAACCGATCATTCATTGCTGCTTCGTTTCTGGTGGCTTCTTCCAGCTTCGCAGTCAACTCTTCTACCTCCTTTTGTCGCTGGTCGTTTTTGGATTCCAAACAAGCCCTTTTAGCTGCAAAATCATCATTGGCTTTCTGCAACCGATCATTCATTGCTGATTCGTTTCTGGTGGCTTCTTCCAGCTTCGCAATCAACTCTTCTACCTCTCTTTGTCGCTGGTCGTTTTTGGATTCCAAACAAGCCCTTTCAGTAGCGAAACCATCCGTCAGTGTCTGCAACCGATCATTCATTGCTGCTTCGTTTCTGGAGGCTTCTTCTAGCTTCGCAGTCAACTCTTCTACCTTGGATTGGAAACTTGCCCTTTCAGCAGCAAAATCATCAGATTCTCTTTGCAGCTGGGCATTCAATAATGCTTCATTCTCGGTAACCTTGGCTAATGTTGCGTTCAGAGCATCTATCTTGGTAGTCATCTCCTTCAATTCAACAGCAGATGTTTTCAAACGAGCATTCAGTTGCTCTTTCTCACGTCTCAAGTTTGCTACGATTCGTGTGGCTACCTCTAACCTAGCTTTCAGTGGAGTAATTTCAGCAGACAGAGTTTCTATCTGATTGGTTAACCCCTTCGAGATCTTGGGTGGTGCTTCTACTCGTAAGTTCAGATCATCTCTTGCAACTATTGCTTCAACGCTGCTGTCCAGCTTCATTAGCTTCGCAACTGCCATCTGTGTTGATTCCTCCTCCACATTGGCAGCCACTCCCCCCACAGCATCAGCACGAGACTCTAATTCTACTTCATCATTATCATCTTCGGCGTCATAGTCATTGTACTCACTTCCACCCCAATCGTCATCACCATCAGCAGCCATCTCGCTGCGGCCCATCTTTTCCTGACCGAGCGCTAGATCAGATGTATCTGGTTCTTCATCATCTTTTGGATTGCCTTCACCCCTGACTGCGGAACGGTTTGCATCATCCCTCTCTGGTATAGCGTCAATATTTTCAGCAATTTTAAGATCAGATTCGTTTCCCCCCCCCTGCGTCGCTCTAGAGGTTCCAGTCATTTGCTGTGTGGCAGAAACCTCTTCCCGTTTCCTGTGAGCAATTGGAGGCAGTTTCTTCCCTCCTGCTTCTTCGTCGTCACTAATAATTTCTACGGCAGGTGCATTATTTTGGTTGTCCCCTTCCTCAATATGCCCACGTTGAATATTAACCTGGGCAAGAAGAGCAGCCAGCTGTGATCCGTGCATCCAACAATACCCACCGTATGAAGCTGTTGCGTTGCATCCTTCAATGATGCAAGGGGGAGTCCAGTTTGAATTCACAAATGGATTGTTGTAGTAGTAGGTGTTGTTCCAGTGTTGTTGGGGATAATAATAAGGGTGATTTAATGAATACGATGCGGAGGCTGATCCCGTGCTTGTTTGTTGTTGTTGTTGTGAACGTGGATTGCCACAATATCCACCAAATCCATTTGCCTTGGGGGTGGAGACACTCTTTGAATTTGCCCCATGCCTAATGCACACTCCTCTTCTTTGAACTTGTTTTGTGCATCCATCAACGCTGCATCGTTTGTGCGTTGCCCCATGCCTGATGCACACTCCTCCCTTTACAGCATATTTTGTGCATCCTTCAGCGCTGCATTTCTTTCTCGTGCATGTTGCCCCATGCCTTTTGCACACTCCTCCCTTTACAGCATATTTTGTGCATCCTTCAGCCGCGCATTCGTATTTTTTCCTTTTCTTCGGTGGGCCACTTTTCTTATTAGCTGCTGCATCAACTTCTTTCCTCTTCTTCTCGCCCGTCGGCTGGCAGAGAATGATGTCATCAGCAGGAGCGGCAGTGGGCATGATGTTATTTTTATCCCTCAACCGTAAGAGCTAGAGAGAAGGAATGACGACGCCCAAGTCAGCTGCACAACAAATGAATTGATAATCTCAAGACAGTGATGATGTATCCTTTTCATGCTCCGTGTCTTTCCATTCATAAGTAGCAGACGTAGCGCTATCCTGCCTTGGCAGCGCCGCCATGGCATGGTTGAAACGACAAATAATGACACACAAAACTACTGATGGCATGGCGCGCCATTTTAGTCCGAAGCAAATCTTTTATCTTTTGCTTGATTTGGCTGAAAAGCCAGTACATGTACTGATTCAGAATAGTGCCATTCAGAATAGTGCCATCAATAGTGCAGCAGCGTAGCAAAGAGGATGATCCTCAATCAAAGCAAAGAAGTCGACAGAGAAGATTGCACATCAACATCATCACTCGATGAACATCGTACTTCCGTGTCGTCATCGCAATCACATCATGATAGGGAAGAACTTCGACAGGCGCTGCTCGGCAAGGTCTGCTTCTCCTCGTCGCGTGCTGAGAAGAAGCCGCCGAAAAAGAACAAGAGCAGCAAAGAAGCATCATCAGTGGTAGACGAAGAGGGGACGAATGAATTGCATTCTCACGGTGCTGTCGATGCGAAGCCGCAGCGAAAATGTCGCTCGAAGCATTCGCAGCGTCGTGCAGCCAAGTGGAGATCACAACAGCAGCAGCAGCAGCAGCAGCAGCAGCGTGGACGCAGGAGACAGTCAGATGAAGGCATTGAATGATTGATCTTGGATCGCTATCTATGTTCAATCGATCAGCAAATCAGCATGGGAATAACAAACTAAAATGTAACAGTAGCATGTATTCTAAATCAACTGCAACCGGGTATTGTGCATGGATCGCCACGGATTGAGAAGAGTAGTAGTCTCGTGTAGTAAATACTCATTATTGACATTCCGTATGACAGGACCGAAAATTACATTTCCAATCACGTCGGTTGATGTGAAAGAAGCACAGCTACAATCGATCGAGACGGGGTTCAAATGACTTGATATCATTTGAAGGTAGAGATAAATGAACAAACAGATGTCAACTTGTTATTTGAGTTGAAACACTTTGACTACTATATCATTTGTATCGTACAGAGCTCGAGCTAAGTCCATCAAAGTTACCCTCATGTGTGGATGCATTTAAGCCGTTCACGTTCAGCTTCACTCAATGCACGAGCTCCAAAAGGCCCCACGAAAATCCCTCACTTTTCTCACTTTCACAATCATAAAAATGAGGCTTATTATCCTCACTTGTGCAAACGAAATTCATGTTCATAAATCATTATTCTTATCATTACACACACATAGGATCGAGATTGGAAGTATCTTGTTGACATTAATGCACACAATGTCCTCCTTGCTGTCTTTTGTAATAACCCCCCCCCCATCAACCCCACATTGTGAAGTTGCTTCTATCTTTTTCAGTTCCGCGTCCTTTACAACGGCAAGCTTCCAATTGTCTCGGAACTGTCGTTCACTTCATTCTGCCACTTCGCCAACGTAAAGCACGCAGCTCACAGCCGAGCATTCATTGCTGCTTCGTTTCTGGGGGCTTCTCCTCTAGCTTCGCAGTCAACTCTTTCACCTTGGATTGCAACCTTGACCTTTCAATAGCAAAATCATCAGTCACTTCCTGTAGACGAGCATTCAATACTGCTTCTTTCCTCGTAACCTGGGCTAATAATGCGTTCAGAGCATATACCCTGTTAGTCATCTCCTTCAATTCAACAGCGGACGCTTTCATACGAGCATGCAGTTGCAGTTTCTCACGTTTCAAGCTTGCTTCATTTTGTGTGGAAGTTTCTAACCTAGCTTTCAGTGAAGTAATTTCAGCAGAATAATCATTTGCCGTTTTTGCAACCATTCTACTGTCAGGCTCAGCAGCTGCCATCTGCGTTGATTCCTTCTCCACATTGGCAGTCACTCCCCCCACAATATCAACACGAGACTCTACTTCTGCTCCATCGTTATCATCGTTGGCTTCATTCTCATTATAGCCACCTCCACCCCCGCTAACACCACCAGCAGCAGCAGTAGCAGCTATCTCGCTGAGACCCGATATTTTCTTACTGCGCACTTGAACTGATGTATCTCGTTCTTTGTCATCTTTCAGACTGTTCACTCCCCCGACTGCTAAATTGTCTGGTTTATTCTTTTCTCGATTATTGCCTTTATTTTCAGCAATCTTCTGCCCAGAATTATTAGCCTCCCCTGCAGTACGAAAAGCCGCAGTATTCGACTGTTCGATAACATCTTTCTGCTTCCGACTACCAATTGTAGGCAATTTCTCTGGCTGCTGCCGTAGTTGTACGAGAAGGAAATATGACCCATGCCTCTTACACACTCCTCCTCTGACAGCTTTTTTTTCGCATCCTTCAAATCTACATCGATCCCCTAATGACCCATGCCTTTGGCACAATCCTCCTCTTTGAGCTTGTTTATTGCATCCATCGACGGTGCATCGTTTGTGCGTTGCCCCATGCCTAACGCACACTCCTCCTCTTTGAGCTTGATTTGTGCATACATCAACGCTGCATATTTTGAACTTTGCCCCATGTCTTTGGCACACTCCTCCATTGATAGCTTGGTTTGTGCATCCTTCAGCGCTGCATCGTTTCACCCTTGCTCCATGCTCAACGCACACTCCTCCATTTTGAGCACGTTTTGTGCATCCTTCAGCTTTGCATTCTTTTCTCCATTGTTTTTTCTTCGGTGGGCCATTTTCATTATCATTAGCTGCTGCATCATCAACTTCTTTCCTCTTCTTCTCGTTGCCCGTCGGCTTATTGAGTCTGTGCCTCTTGCACACTCCTCCAATGTAGGCTTGATTTTTGCACCCATCAGCTGAACATTGTTTTCTGTATTGTTTTCTCTTCGGTGGATCACTTTTCTTATTAGCTGTTTCATCAATTTTTTCCCTTTTCTTCTCGCCCGTCGGCTGGCAGAGGATGCTATCATCAGGAGGAGCTACAGTGGGCATGATGTTATTTTTTCCCTCTCAACCCGTGGAGTGCGATTATTTGGAAATAGAAAATCGCTGAATGTTCACAGCAAATGTTGGATAGAAGGTAATCCTTATTAAGAGCCAGGGAGACGCTCACGGCTTCATTCACATCAACGTCCAATAAATAATAATAATGATCATCTACTTCATCAACACAACCAACTACAACCACCAACGGGAATGGGGTTGAAAGGGGTTGACCTGAGCTCGGCGAGTTTAGTAGTTATTGAAGTGAGTTTTAGTTCGTGGTTCTCGAAATCGAGCGTTGAGGTTTTTACACGGCACTGTTCACGAATCAAATCAAACTGTGGGACGGACGGCGGAAGCGAAGACGAGTCACGCATCATCATCCACCTTCTCATTCTTTTTTTAGAGGGGCAAAATCGACCTATACCATGGGATTATTGCCGTAGTAATGATACTACACACCTCTAATTCACCCCTCATGTGGACCCCTCTTGATATGTTCCTCTTCACACTCGTTTGAATCACATATCCAGAGGGGTCCACATGGGGGGTAAATTAGATAGTGATTTATGGCACCACTAAGATGAGAGCTGCCAGCGCAGCATGAAATCAACTCTCATCACCATCGTCCATCGCACGCACCCTCCTCATGCATCCGGCGTGCCTCTTACTCATTCCGTATACCATACCCAAACTTAATGACACAGTGCGTCATTTCATGTTCCTTTTCCCTTCTCATCACAGTAGCACTGGTTCTAAAACAAGTTCACAAAAGTCGTATAATTTCACAACCAAGCCCTACCTATTAAGTATTTCAGACTATATCATCTCACTCGTCTCAACCTCTGCTCGATTTTGAACAATTTCAATCAGTTGACGCTTCAAAGATGTAGTCTCTGCTTCAAGCCTTTGGACCTGCGCATCTTTGTCGTTCAAAACTTTCATCAATTGCTCATTTGATGTCAGGAGTTCGTGAATCGTAGCATTCCTTGCCTGAAGTTCCTGGATCGTATTATCTCTCTCTTGGAGGTGACGTTGGACTTGCGCATCTTTTTTCCTCATAGCATCCATCAATTGCTCATTCGTTGCCTGGAGTTCTTGAATCTTGGCATTCTTTGTCTGAAGTTCGTGAATCTTTGCAGCACTTTGTTGTAATTGGCTTTTATATCGTTGCAAGACAACTTTATAGCTGTCTACGATAGAAGAGACTTGTGGGTCCAAAGCATTCGATGATGGCATAGGTTGTTGAGTAGGTTGCTGATTGAGAAGCGGTTGCTGAATCATTGGCGGTGGTGTAGGAGGTTGATGTTGCTGATGCTGGAGAGTGTTTTGCTGCATTGCAGCCAAATGATTCAGTGTTTTACCCCGTGTACTTGCGTTGCTCAATGGTCGAGTCTGTTGAGCAACAATATTGTTGCGAACACTCATTCTTGCCATCGGCTGAAAAGTGTTCCTCACTACAACATTATCAGGAATAGGCTGAGCAGGGAAAGCAGCTCTATCTCTTTCAGTCGTAATTTCGCTTGCCCTCCTCTTCCGACTTTCATTTTGGTCATCTCTCTCTGTATCAACAACAAGTGCTTGTGCTAGTGGCGATGGGATAAGTAAGGAGCGTGGGATAAGTTGGAGGCATGTATCACGCCCACTTTTTATCTTCAATGACGCTCGAGCAATTCGAATTTTCTTCCTCCCGTCAATAAAGTGACCCACTGTCTCATATTCGAATGTCGTCAGCTCGCTGCTGTTGATGTCTTTCGAATTACTGACTTGTACTCGACCACTCCCGAATTCTTTAATCATTTTAGTGAGTTCCGTTCGATTCTCAAACTTGTCAAGATGATACTTGTAGTATGTCTTGGCTAAAAGCCCAATGTGAGCGATGAGATTTTCTTCATGAATTGCTCCATTAGTTTGCTCCGCAAATGCAATGCCTTGCTTTGTCGGGTTTAGTGGGAGTTGCCCTCCAATATCGTCAATAACCACAGTGAGGCCTTGGCAGTACATACTCCCGGTGTTCTCCAAACCTAAGTATCCCCGTCCATCTGGCATACACTTGATCAACCGTCCAGACTTGCGACTATAAATGTACAACGAACCTTCCTTCCCCGATGACTTGTTATGAATTCTAAATCGATCAAATCCAATAAACACTCTCAATATGTACGCCCCCGGATCAGACTCGGGCTTGTACTCATGCCAATACGACGAATGATTCATCAACACTGAAATAGACGACAATTCCACCAAACGCTGCTGCCAATAATCAAACGTCACTCCCCCCCTCCCAATACGAAAGTCAAATGTCGGTGACATGTGCAGATAAAATCGTGGGATTTCCATCCGTAGATCCTTGAGCAATTGAGAACATTTGCTCTCGGTAGTTGGAGTATGACCATAATCAACACGATCCAAAATCAAGCAAAAGACATTGTCATCATTACCAAATACATTTCCGAAGCACATACCACAAAAATGTTTAGAAAGACGATCTATACCCCGTTCTAGGGAATTGTCACCATATTGTGCGACACAGGCTGCAATCTCTGCTTTGTTTGGGTTGGAAAGTAGATTGGTAATGTCCTGTTTGCCACCGTCGTGGGATATTGGAAATGTAAATGCAGGTAGACTGAAATGATGACGAAGAATGAGTTGGAATGAATGATACGTTGAAAGAAGATCTCGTCGTAAAGATTACAAAAATACACTCACCAACACCCTTCCTCCCTCTGCAACGATTCTGCAATCAATCCCAACTCAATCACTCCCTCCTCCTCTTCATTCCCTTGCAACACATTATCATCATTCTCCACCCTCCTCCTCTTCTTCTTTACCAAAACAAACGTCAAATCACTCAAAGTCGCCGCACCCTGCTTCAACCCCACCCCATTCTCACCAATATGAACACTTCCCGAATGTGTTTTCGATGAGTTGTACACCTCAAGTATACGTTGTAGTGGTCGAATGGTCGAATGTGAATTGTTGACGAGTATGATTCCCGTCGTCGTCGTGGTGTTGTTGGTTTCGTGAAGTATGTCAGGATGGACGTGCACTCTTCCAATAAAATCATCATTACCACTACTACTACGATGATTGTCCAAGCCATCATCATCATTATCACCATCCAGTTGTTGCTGTTGTAATTGCTGCTGTTGTTGTAGTTGCTGATGCACCCCATCCGCACCATGTACTGAAGCAGCATCCAACGAATTGTCAATTAAATCCATCAAGGCCAATAATTTCGATTGAAAGTTTCTTTTCCAGGATCGCCAGAGGCCCTTGCCGTTAACTTGTGTGAGTGGAGAGTGATGAGGCTGCTGTTGTTGAGGCTGTGGTGCTGTAGTTTCAGTTGGCTGTGCTTCGTGCAAGTTTAACTGGCCAGTAGTATTACGACTGCTGCTCTGAGCCTGAGCGGTGGGCATTGTCGTATCTGTACTTCTATCTATCGCCGCTCTTTGCGCCTGCTGTTGTTGCTCGACATCATCATTATCATCTTTTTGCTGTGGCTCTTGCTGATGGACTTGCTGCCTAACATGAACAGTTTCAGTTGAACGATTCATTGTTGATGTCTGCGCATCGATGCTACTATCATTCTCTTTTTGCTCATGTGAATGTCCATCAATTAATTTTATTGTGACCTCTTCCACAGCGTTCGAGTCGCCGCCGCTGCCGCCATTGATATTACTATCAGCTACAGCTACAGCTGCAGCCGCTCTGACTGAGGCAGCTGGTACTTTGTATTCGCTCGGCATGCTGTCGGTCGGTCGGTTAGTATTAAGTATATATGTATGATTGACCATGCCATGTGGCGGCTTGGTGCGATGTGCGATTTTTCCTGGCTAGGCAACGCCGCACAAAAAGGCAAACAACCATGTGAATATGCCCGGCATAGAATGCACCTATCAACATGTTGAACCCAAACAGATAGCCAGAAACCCTTGAGGAAATATTCAGATACAATTATTAATTAGCTGACCTACTTATAGCTATTAGCTAAAGCGTAAGCACCGGTCCAAAATGGCCTATTTCACCTCTAGTAATTATAGTGATTTTATGTATGACGCATGCGTATATGAGCACCTATGCAGCCTCTGTAATGCGAGTATAGTGCATACAATGACACCCATCGGCTTAATCGAAAGGTAATAACATGTACTATCAACAACTTATGGCCGGTGCAGGTAGGTAGAGGGTCGATGTTGAGTGTAGTGAGGCACTAGTTTCAGTCGATGTGTGTTTTGTGCGTAGAAAGCTAGCAAAAAAATTTTGGTGCGATTTTATCGGTGGTGCGATTTTTTCATCGCGGTATGCGGTATCAGCGGTATGTCCCTACGGTTTTTTGTGCGTATTTCTATCGCGGTAGGAAATGGCGGGAAGGGTTAAACCTGGTTAAGAAAGAGTAAATAAGTACGTAATACTAGCTAATGTACGTGTAGACCAGATACCACCAGCAGATCTTGACCATGTCTACCATGGTGTCCACTGCAATAGCAGCCTACGCACAACGCAGAATGCTTCAATATCCAGAACCGATGATCAACGATGTCAGAAGATATCATGGACTTGCTATTACTATGGTTTCATCGGATAATTTGCCCTTGATGGCGTGATATTCCCACTACTTTAGAGTTGAAACGTGCTGGAAGGAAGATAAATCTTAGCACTATATGCAATTAAATGCTTAAAATAGTGAACTGCATACATTGCACTGTGCCTTTTTGTATTTGATATAATTGTGGTCGATTCGATGGGCGATTATGAAATATGATAATCAAATGGGCGTTGTTTCAGCGCATTGAATAATTTTCACATTTATCCCCCACCAGTAGATATCATTCAGTATACACTCCACTGTCCATGATGAAGGGGTACTTCCCACACAGTACTTCCCACTCCCCCTCAGTTTGCACTATTTTCGCCACAATCCAATATTTAAACATGAAATAACACTAATCTTCTCCGTGTTTGCAGAAATAATATGCGCATTTGTGAGTTGCCCTTCTGAAGACGACGTATTGACTCATCATAACAGCGATATTTGTGTCCATTCCACAAGCCCAGAGCATCCATAATACTTTATTGTTCAATTTGGCTGCCCTCACTATCGTGTGCTGGTCATCTAAATCATTTCATTTGTCGATGATAGATGTTTATTATTGTGGCCGGAAAATAATACCGAGCGGCGATTATCGAATTCAGCATGAATACAAGCCCAAACCGAAGGAATATTGGCACCGCAACGTTCCCATGTATATGAAGTATCATCGCGTGATGAAGGGGAGACGAGACGGACGTTTATGGTTGACGTAACCATCACCACAACTGCTTGACGACGACCGAAAAAGATGATGGCCGGTGCCATGTGATGAGGCCACACCACAACCCCACACACACCACCGCGGCCCAAACCAACGGTCAACATTGATCATATTGGTCCAGTTGATGATCCCTGCGCAAGGGTTAGGCGGTCGACGGCGTCAATGGCATCCATTAGCGGCACAGCGCTAACCCCAGGTCTATACCTGGTTAAGACTCCTAAACCAGGTCTAGACCCTGGTTAACCTCCCGTAGGGATGTAGCATGTGGCGGGCGGCTCGCTCGTGGCGGGCATTTTAGGCGATGATGAGACGGACATCTGAAACGCTGTCGCATGTCGCATCAAAAACACATCAACTCAAGCTACAGGGGTCAAAAAACGTGAATTACAGAAAAAGTGTCTAACGATATTGAGCGAACAGCTAGCATTTTCTGATGTGACAGTGAAAAAGTCATCTTCCCGCCCGAATTTGGTAGGAGTAGCTACTGTAGGAATCGTAGTACGTGTACGTAGAAAAACTTTGCAGGCTTATTCTCTCTCCTCCACAAAATGCGGGAAGCATTTTTTGGGTGTGTACCAATTCCTACAATTTTGTGTACGTAGCGAAGAGGTGTTAGACACCTTTTTTGACCCCTGTAGCAAGATGCACCAGGAACCAGGAGCCGTACAGCTGTTTTCACGGATTTTCGGATAGCCGTTCAAGTTTCGAATTCCTACGTATGTTAGGTACAAATGACGTAGTGAGTCTTATAAAAACCCATTGGGCCGATTTCTCCCAACTCACCCCTCAACAAGAGCCACTCCGCGCAAAAAGATGCCAACCATGGCCAAATTCCGGAGCGTACTACGCACAACAAGTTGGATATTTGCTCAACCAAAAGGATAAATTAACCTCTCTTGCATGTCTAGATCCAAAATAGCCAATTAGGTTGACTAAAGATTGTAATCATGAACGATGGTAATACACTTTTTGAATACCTTTTCACACGGCTCATCAGTAAAAGTGACACTTATCGCGGCAGGTGGATTTGCGACCAGTCGTTGGTAGAGATATTGCACAGACACTATACGAATGTAGATAAAGACAATACCTTACGGAACAAACTCGTGCAGCGTCTGAACAAGGCAGCCGGACCTTTCAACAGCAGCAATGTACACAAGATATACCACAAAAATTTCACAACATCATGTCCATTCAATTCGTCATTACGCCGGATGGTGCACTATTACTACTTTGGAAAGGGAGAGAAAGTGCCCAACGAACCAATACGCGCAGCAGAGTTATTGTGCACAGAAATAGAACATATACAGAGTTACAGTGCAACTAATAATCGGCAGCGATCTTGCAACAAGCCGGAGCAAGTATCATTTCCCGACGATGGATGCGCTGGTAAGAAGAAGAACAAAAATAATGAGAACAAACGTAAAGAAGCAACAAAATCATCAGCGGCTGCACCAATTACTCCTACTCCACAAAAAAGAACAAGGCGCTCGCAACGACTAGTTGAGCAGCAGCAGAGCCCTCTCGTGCCATTCGTCACCAACGTGGGTAGATTAGAGGATGAGAATAATCAAGTTGACGACGAAGATGAAGATGAAGACGACGACAATAACAACAGCAGTGGCGATATAGACGGGGATAACAGCAGCAACAACCAGACTCCGAATATTATATGGCAGTCACCTGAAGCAGCAGCTCTCTTCGGATTTGACGAAGGTGCCGATGTGTACAACGGACTAGTGCAATTGGTTGAATCACTTACACTGGTGGGGCAATCAGCAAATGGATACGAAGAAGCAGGCGTCATTGACTTGCACGAAGATAGTAAATTGACAAAGCATGCCTTATTTGACTTACGCAATAAATGTTTATACCTCAGGGTTGCGTATTCAATAGCACTTGCCGAGTATCGAGTTGGGTTTCCATTCCAAGCTTGTTGCGACAAAGCGGCAAGGCTGCTCAATGATTTAACACTGTTCAATGCAGCAACTGGTAGGACAATCATGAATTGGAACCGTATCTTCCGCGTTAATCATCAATTTCCAAACCCCAACCCCTACGTCGCCAATGGTATCAAACGAAAGCCTACACTATTTGAGGTATTTCCGACAGCAGCAGTAGATGTGTCAAACTTCATACTTGACCATCTGGAACATTTCAGCGTTGAATTGCTGAGGGAACATTTTAACACAACAATGATAAAGCAACTAAATGAAGAGGTGAAAACCAACATCAACTTTACCGAAGACTCAGAAGAATTTCAACTGGTTGACAGATATCTCAAAAATCCACCATCATACTCAACGGTTGGGAGGTGGGTCGGATACCTTGGTTTCAAACGAGAGGTGTCAAAGAAATGCTACTACGTTGATGGCCATGAGTATGCCGAACAGATAGAGCATCGGTCTCGGTTAACAGACGAATATCTATCAGTGCTTGAACCACGATCTCATCGATGGGTTCATTTGTCACAGACCGAATTTGACGATTTGAAAACAGCGCTCGAAGATGACAAAGATGGCGAGAAGGCGAAGGACATGTTAGATAAGGTTGCTTATAAGTTCAAGGGAGTTGATGAAAAAGTATACTTTGAGTTTCATGTGGACAAACACGTGCGTCTGCAGAAGATTGCAAACGATAAGTATGGAGCATTTGGAGGAAGAGTAAGCATAAGAAAGAAAGCTGAAGACAAACCTGTCATCATCTTTGGCCAGGATGAGGCTATTTTTAATGCTTTTCTGTCGCGGACTCACCAGTGGGTTGATCCGAATGGAAGGAGGGCAATTATGCCGAAGACTGTTGGTGCTGGTATCATGATATCTGCGTTTCAATCGAGAGAATTGGGTTGGGGCATTCCTATCACCGAAGATCAGCTGAAGGAGATTAATGCTGCTAGAGCCAATCAAGAATACTTCGACAAGGCAGCGGCAATTGCCGTAAATGGTAACACAAAAAAGCAACCACTTGAATCGTCACCTGGGATTCTTAAGTTTGCATACGGGAAGAACGGGTACTGGACAGGGAACCACACGATCCTGCAAACGGAAGATATAATAGATTGCGTAAAAGTAATACTCGGAGATGAGTATGAATATGTCTTTCTTTTTGATTCGAGCAGTGGTCATGCAAAGAAGCGTGTTGACGGTCTTGATGCAAAGGAAATGAACAAGAATTGGCACTCGACACCATCGCAAGCTAGGAACACCAAAATTGAACGGCAGGAGGAATTTGTCGGGCCATACTACGATGCATCCAATCCAGCAATGGTGACTATCGGTCAAGAACAAACGATGAACTTCACCAGTGAAGATGTCGGCCCATTTTGGCTGACAGCAGAGGAACGTGAAAGACAACGGCACGACCGAGAGGTTGAAATACCAGAAGACAAGAGGAAAGAGCGACATAAGGTGAAGAAAGAGCTGATATCGGAGCTGATGGACACCGAGTGGGGGAAAAAGGAAGGAGAAATAAGGTTATGGAAGATGACACATGCTGAGCTAGCAAAAATGGCGCAAGCGTCTAGTATCGATATCAAAATAACACCTACCACCAAAATGATATATGGATGGGAGGGCAAGGGTAAGGGACTTCTGCAGATTGCGTATGAACGTGGCTGGATCGATATAGCAACCTTCAGAAAGGGCAGCTACCAAGTGATGAAGTATGATGATGAGGGTAACTTGGTTCCTGAGCTTTCCCTCCGGCATTTGCTTGCAAACTGCACGGATTTTTTGTCTGAACAAAGCCAACTCGAATATGTTTGTGAATCTTTGGGAGTAAGAGCCTTGATTACAACAAAGTACCATGCTGAATACGCTGGTGAGGGTGTCGAATACTCTTGGGGATTCTCCAAAGCTCTCTACCGAAGACATCCATTAGCTCAAAAGAAAACGACTGCTGATTTCCTTGCATTGGTCGACAAGTGTATTTCAAGAGAGGTTCTCACTGTGGATCTCATTCGTAAGTTCAGTGCCAGGGCAAGAGGTTACATGGAGACATATAAGATGTTGGAGATTGAGGCAAAGAATACCAAGGAGACAGAAGGTAATTCAAGTGAGGATGCACCCATTCCGCACAAGAGAATTGAAACGCTGAAGAAGGTTTTGAAATGTCATCGTGCTGCTATTGACTTTGACAAATCTTTCATTATGAAAACTGTCTACGCAAAAGACTTTGATTTCAAGAATGATTTGCTCAAGAAGGAAGAGAAGCTCAACTTTAGTCTCAGAGTAAAACGAGAGAATACGAAGGTGGAAGCGACGGCAAAGAAGAAATAAACATAGGACAATGTTCATTTATGTCTCTTGGTGGAATATGGCATACGAGGCATTATTTACCATGGTCCGGTTGTTGTTCGCAATTGATAAAGACGGAACTTTTACGGGTAGAGTAGCTCCCCAGTTAAGGGGCTTTCAGTACGTTTGTACGTAGGAATAAAAATTCTGCGATTATCCGCCAAGATTTGCTAACAGCTGTATCTTTTGATATCTTGCCTACTATGGCCAATGACGACGATAAGTGTCGTTTTGGAAAGCTCTCATCGAGATCTATCGATGAGGCGTGTATTGGGCCTGATCGGACGACTTTGATTCAATCGACACGGTCAAAAACGGGTCAAGCGTCGTAGATAGATGGCTGGCTGTATCTGATGATCGGACATAACTACTACCGCTAGTGATTCTATTATCGATGGATTAGATCAGTCTTTGACACGATCTATCCAGCGATTCAACGCATCTTTGATGTCCTCCGGAAGTGCACGTGCAGAAGTCTACTAAGTATTGCTTGACGCTTTCACTTCCTTTCACTTCTTCATTTGAGTGTCTTTTTGGGGACAATACCACAAAATACACTTCTTACTTTGATGAGATACTGTTCATAATCATTCATGATGATGCTCTCCATTACCTTATCCCTGCTCCTGACAGCATTGCGCTCTGTCGAAGCGGTGCGCAGGCTCCCCCACCAAGAACATGAGCTTATTGACGGACGTCGGCTCTTCTCAATTAAGGACCACAATCATGATCCTCAGCAGCAATCCTCTACACGACAACAATTATTATCATCACAACATCGGCGAGAAGAGATTACAAATCCCGACGACCATCTCGTAACATCACTCCCCCTCCTCGCAGATGGTGCTCTCAAAACACGTCATTGGGCAGGTCATCTCCCCGCATCGAAGGATCCAGATGATAAAAAGATTTTCTACTGGCTTTTCGAGCCAGGTAATACGGACAATAATGTCCCACCTGAAAGTATTCCTCTCATTGTGTGGATAAGTGGAGGGCCAGGATGCAGCGCCATGGACGGATTATGGTTGCAAAATGGACCTCTAAGATTGAAAAATGATGGAAACAGTTGGATTGTCGATGTCAATGAGCATGGTTGGAACAATGCCCCTGCTTGGACTATGTATGTTGATCAGCCTGTAGGAACTGGTCTAAGCTTTACCAAAAAAGAATCGTACTGCAAGAATGACTTTGAAGTGAATCGGGACTTTCATTACTTTCTAGAGGAATTCTTTTTGTTACACGCGGATAATTTTTTATCAGATGGCAACATAAATGGTGCAAGAATGTTGCGACGCTCATTTTACTTCGCTGGAGAATCACATGCGGGGCACTACATACCAAGTATGATGGACTTCATTCTACAGAGAAATGATGGCAAACTTGTACCAGACCAAAAGAATGGGCTGGGACCGCTACGTGTAAATATACCAATTCATGGTGCTGCGATTGGTAATGGATGGGTGGATCCGTTTCATCAGTATGCCGCAGCGGATGCTGCATATGGTATGGGGATCATCGGGACTGCACAAAGAGCCAATCTTGAAAATATGGAACGTACCTGCCAAGCCAAGTTAAAGTCGGGCAATTTAAATGCAGAAGTTTGTTTTTCATTGTTGGATGACATCATAGATCAGTCTCATGGGGCAAATGGAAAGACTATTGTCAATCAATATGATACACGAACGTGGTTGATGAAGGGGGCTCCGTCTTACCCTCCTGGTTCCAAGGAAGTAGAAACTTACCTTGGCGGGAAGAAATCATATAGCGAGCCACCTCTTGTTGTTGACTTTCATGCTGTGTTGAAATCTATCCATGCAATGGAGTTACTGGAAGCAGGTCTCACTTATGAGGAATGCTCTGGACCGGTATACCTTGCATTAGTGCACCAAGATGGTTTGGGTGTAGTTGATGAAGTAGTCCGAATCCTAGATCATGAGTCGAAGCCTCACATGATGTTTTTCAATGGAATAAATGATTTGGTCTGCAATCATGTGGGTAACGAACGCCTTTTGGACCTTTTGCCGTGGAGCAAAGCATCTGAATATATAAAACAACCAAGGTATGCCTGGGACGCACCTGTCGATCCTTCGCTGAAAAACAATTATAAGGAAGGTCGTCCAGATGGGTATGTCAAGACATTTGAGAATTTGACGTACCTGAAACTCTTCGAGGCCGGTCATGGCGCTACGATGGATCAACCTGGTGTTTGTCTTTCCATGATGCAAATACTCATATCTGGTCAGGTGGCATCAGGATTTCTCCATTCTAGACAAATGATAGACAGCGCAGATTCAAACCAGGAAAAGAGTTGCTCGTTAACGGAGTGTCCAAATTGCGTACCTGAACATACATTCACTCCATCGGTCATCCATGACAACTCGTCACTCTCATACAGTGATCTTGGTGTTGTACTAGCGGCCTTTTGTTTGGGCATGTTACTTCTATTAACCTGTCTGTTTTTTAGATGCCAAAATAATAGCAGAGGAAAGAGAAAGTTGCTTGTCACAACCGAGGAAGCTCACGATTTAGTATCATATCAAAGAGGTACAATCAAGCAGGAGGCTCCAAGCTCAGCAGCCAGCAGCTGAATGGTGGAAAGACGAATTTTGAAAGAATTGACGAGACGGGCATCTGGAACGTTAGTTGTCGCATCAAAAACATATCAAATAATCAAGAGCACGCACAGCTTTATGATGCACCATGGAGCCGTATCTTTTGATATCTTGTCTCCTAGACAGTTAACGGAAATCTTAAAGTACGTCATGGTTGGCCCTCCAGGGGCGAAATTATCTACAATTATCTAGAGCAATGTCACAAGTTACTACCCTTCGAGTGTAATTAAGCAAATAACCAACAGTTTTTCCATCACCCCGGAATTAGCAAAGAGGCAGTGATATGAAATTCCAAACCAAGTAATGGTCTTTTTTCCCAGATCGCACTCCGAGCCGCGACACCTCAAACAGCCAGGATTTGGCACGGGGGAGACTCGAACCCAAGACCCCGAACCAGAAGAGAGGCGGTGATACCACTACACCACACCACCTCTCTTGTCTCCTAGACAGCCAATATGGCGTTTTGGAAAGCTCTCATCGAGCTTTATCGATTAGGCGTACCATCAACAGCTGGAGCCAAATTATTTGAGAATCGAGTAAAGCACCCTAATACATCATAATAATATGTACAACAGGATTGTGGAGAAAGGTCAATAGATAGTTGAAGTACAAGTACTGCGTTTGTTTCACCTTTTCATCTTATTGTCGAAGAAAACGCAAGTCAGTCTTATAGCCCAATGTTCATACCAGACGTGAAACATCTTTCCTTCTATGATGATCATGTTCATGCTCATGCTCTCAACTTCAACACAATGTGCCTTCCTTCCTTATTTACTTGCAACTTCAGTCGAATATTTGTATCCTCCTCTCTTTCATTGACATTGAGTTTGACATTCTAGATATTAACTTCGAGTGGTGGCCTGCCTCCTCGATGGTGTATTATGCTCGTTCATAGTCATAGTCTTCAAATGCGGCTCTTGCCCTATGGTATTCCTGATCCCATCTCTATCTTTCAAGCATATCTTCAAGCAGAAGTATGTCGAGGGCAGAAAATACTTACAATGGCCAAGCAAAGAGTGTTGGCTGCAGACGAAGATCATAAATAATTGTAGGTAGCAATACTCATATTCAACTGCGTTGCAACGATCTGTATTCACTTAATCTTAATCCTGGTTAAGTTTTATTCTAATTCTACTTTGATTCACACAAACATAAACAGCCAAGAGTCTGCTCATGAAATTATCAGTCGGCGAAAATTTGCTAATACGCTGATACACTGGCTAGACTCGGCAAAGCTCCCTCACTTCATTATTTAGAAGACTTGGAAGACTTGGTAGACTTGGAAGACTTGGTAGACTTGGAAGACTTGGTAGACTTGATGGACGGAGACCTGGGAGGCTTGGGAGAATTGATGGAATTGAAGTTATCGAGTACCTCACTGCCCAATGCTACCTCACTGCCCAATGTTACCTCACTGCCCAATGTTACCTCACTGCCCAATGTTAGGGTACCCAACTGTGAAGTTGCCTCCTTGGGTGCCTTGCTCTCCTTGGGTGCCTTGCTCTCCTTGGGTGCGTTGGTGTCTTTAGGTGCTTTGCTTTCCTTGGGTGCCTTGCTCTCCTTGGGTGCCTTGCTCTCCTTGGGTGCCTTGCTCTCCGACCTCATGGCCTGACTGACGATGGTACTGCTCTCCTTGGGTGCCTTACTCTCCTTGGGTGCCTTGCTCTCCTTGGGAGCGTTGGTGTCCTTGGGTGCCTTGCTCTCCCTAGGTGCCTTGCTCTCCTTTGGTGCGTTGGTGTCCTTGGGTGCCTTGCTCTCCTTGGGCGCCTTGCTCTCCTTGGGTGCGTTGGTGTCTTTAGGTGCTTTGCTCTCCTTGGGTGCCTTGCTCTCCTTGGGTGCCTTGCTCTCAAACCTCATGGCCTGACTGACGATGGTACTGCTCTCCTTGGGTGCCTTACTCTCCTTGGGTGCCTTGCTCTCCTTGGGAGCGTTGGTGTCCTTGGGTGCCTTGCTCTCCCTAGGTGCCTTGCTCTCCTTTGGTGCGTTGGTGTCCTTGGGTGCCTTGCTCTCCTTGGGCGCCTTGCTCTCCTTCGGTGCGTTGGTGTCTTTAGGTGCTTTGCTCTCCTTGGGTGCCTTGCTCTCCTTGGGTGCCTTGCTCTCAAACCTCATGGCCTGACTGACGATGGTACTGCTCTCCTTGGGTGCCTTACTCTCCTTGGGTGCCTTGCTCTCCTTGGGAGCGTTGGTGTCCTTGGGTGCCTTGCTCTCCTTGGGCGCCTTGCTCTCCTTTGGTGCGTTGGTGTCTTTAGGTGCTTTGCTCTCCTTGGGTGCCTTGCTCTCCGACCTCATGGCCTGACTGACGATGGTACTGCTCTCCTTGGGTGCCTTACTCTCCTTGGGTGCTTTGCTCTCCTTGGGAGCGTTGGTGTCCTTGGGTGCCTTGCTCTCCCTAGGTGCCTTGCTCTCCTTGGGCGCCTTGCTCTCCTTCGGTGCGTTGGTGTCTTTAGGTGCTTTGCTCTCCTTGGGAGCGTTGGTGTCCTTGGGCGCCTTACTCTCCTTCGGTGCGTTGGTGTCTTTAGGTGCTTTGCTCTCCTTGGGAGCGTTGGTGTCCTTGGGCGCCTTACTCTCCTTCGGTGCCTTGCTGTCAAGGCGTCTATCAGATACCGTGCTGACTGCGCAAGATTCCCCTCAATCAACTCATAGTTCGCATTGTTCATTCCGCTCAAAGTAGCCATACCGAAGACCATGACAAGTGCTGCAATGGGTGCAAGGGCGAGGGCTTTAGCCTTCCAGGACTTTTTGTTGGAGCGAGGCTTGCTACTGCCATCGTTAAAGTTATCAGATTCGTAGGTTGAAGCGCTGGAGTTGGAAAAAATGCTGTCGGTAGCAATGTCGACATCATCGGCGGCGTTCGCGTTGTTATTGATATTGTTATCGAAGTCGAAGTTGGTAGACATGTTGATCAACGCACGTCTTGTTATGATAATAATAAGATGCAGCGAACCAAACCAAATTTATAATTATGAGATGAAAGTGAAAGATAGAATTCTAGGACCTGCCTTTGATGACCCTCAAGTCAGCAATCAGCGATGCGTTCGCTGAGCGAGTGCACGCAAATAGTATTGTGTGATTTCTTTCTCGACATTTCTGCATACAGGTCATTTCTTTCTCCTTATCGCCGATTGGGTGTGATGAGACGAGAATGAGCTAATGTAGCTCACATTCAAAATCCAGCCAACTTTTTACTTTCTCACCACACGATTATCCACCGCACACCGCCGGCCGTCTGCCGTCTTTCCAGCTCTTTCAAGGCTGTATCCGCCCACCAGTGTGGAGTGGCACCCACTCAAACATAAACACATTCATCGACGAAGGTCGGAAGTGGCTTTGTTGAACTTCCTTATCCTCTTCAAAATATTACAGTTTCAAAGAGGTAGCACATAAAATTCCGGCGATTTTTTTTGTGACCAACAACTGGTCTGATGGCATATCTACCATTTGTGAACGTAGTATATTTGACTGTGTCAGAGAGGTGTGTAGGGAGTTGTTATCTTTAACTGAACGGCCAACTTTTGTTCATATCAGAAACGGAGGCGGGTGGTTTATATTGCGTAGCCGTCGATACAAACCTCCACTGCTGCGCGTCGTGTAGTCCAACTAGATGGGTATTTGAGTTCAAATACATAGCATAACTTCATCATGCTCATGACAATAATTTACATGCGTCACTTCTACCAATGACACGCTTTCGTTTCGCATCAAAAGACAAGCCAAATCTTGTGAATCAACTTGCAATCACATCGAAACCGAAACCCGCTCCTGCTCTTTTTGAGTCATCGTTCCAGCAAGCCACCACACGACAAATTTGCCCGAAGAGCACTAGCCGTCGATTATTTGAAGCTAATAGAAATGTACTTTCATCAATGTGCCGTGTGTCATACTCGACGACGGTCAATGCAGAAGAAAGTATGCATCACACATGCGCCGCACCAGAAGATTGCTGAGAGTATAATATTTAAAGTCAACAACCCGTGCTCATCCTCGCCCAATCCATCTAGTTGGATTTATGAAAGAAATTTCTTATACCAATACCCATCACATGGAAAGTACCTATGCTTGCCTTTACGCGGCGTCCAAGCCCGAGCCTCTTGGCGTACTCCTCTACTATGCAAATGTAACAGATATAAATAGCGTTTGAGACATTCAGTATCAACAACTGTGGAGAGTGGAGATCGTTGAAAAGAAGAACCATATTGTTGGCTGCTGACGACACAATCATCGAAATTAGTAGGTAATCTCAAAATATATTCGTTACATTAATCGATCAACATTTGCTTAATACTTTTACATTAACATTCAAAATCCTATCTACCCAAGTCGCTCATCTGATTGATAATTATGATAAGTTCTCGAAAATTCGCTGATTCATTTGCTACACTTGGTGAAGCGTGCTTTAGCTTTAGAATTCTCGAGCGACTTGTAAAGGTGAGGGCGATTTAGATTAAGGTGTTTTGCTTGAGTGTCTTGAGGATAATAATAACTGTCTTTGTCTTGGTCGTGGCGGCGGGTGCCTTTGTTTGATACGGGAAATGGCTTGGTGTATTGCTAGGACGAGCACACGGGAGAGGCAGATGGAGATGGCGTTGCAGGCTGATGCAGGCGGCCTTTAAACAGCAGGCGGAGTAGGACATGAAGCAGCTGAAGGTGACTTGCTGCCCTCGGATGACGTGATGGCAAAAGTCTTCTTCTTCTTGTAAGGTTTTCTCCAGTGCTCGTGCTTGGCATTCTTTTCCTGAATTCGTTTGGAGCGGCGGAGACCTGCTTCGTGAAGATTCACTCTTTTTGGGCATGATTTTGGGCATGAGCAACTGGTTCTGCTGCTCACCATCTGCGTCGCTGCAGGCATCAAAATCAGTCATAAGATTGATAGGTCTGCCTGAATCATCGTCGGGTTGTTTGCGTTGCCTTTTGAGAGCAGGTTCTAAGGTGGCCACCTCCTGCTGCTCAACTCGGCGGGGAAGATCAACTCCCTCGGAAACTGGACGATCGTTGGTACTGCTGGGGTTTGAATTGGCACGAGGCAGTCGATCAAAGCTCGTGGCAAAAGGGTCGGACAAAGGATCTTCAGCTGCAGTACGGACTACAGCCTCCAATGGCGCGCTAAGCGATGACGCTTCAGTTGTCGGAGCCGTTCAGCACCAGTCTGGGAGGATAAGTATTGGATAGCATTAGCCACCGCATCATCTTCAGCAGACTCGTAAGAATTACGGCAAAGGTCTTCCCAATCCGGAGGAGCCTCTCCTTTCTCCATATAAGGAACAGTCGTAAAATCATCATCAAAGACGCAATGAAACTGGGGAGATACTCGACCCTTGCGTGGATTGAAGATGAGTGCCACGTTACCTGCATGTAACGGACTATGACCACAGTAGACCCCAATTCTGCTGCGTGGTTCCCATATAAATCATAATATGTAATCGCCTTTCATCTACCTCGATATAGTCCAGACTTGTGATATTGAAACCAGATAGGGTTGTCGATGGAGCAATCACGGTATGTACTGTATGCTTCTGCAATAAAAGGATCTGATTGTTTGAGCAAGGCGTAAGCGTTGCCTACAGGCAGGGGATTTGCCGGGTTGTAGGATTAGTTTGCCAAATAAGGACGCAATCGTACAAGCACGGAGAGTGATGCGCCGGTAATGACAGCAGGAATGTATCATCCGCTGGAATTAAGGCGAAGGGGATGCGTCTAAAAGACATAACGATGTTGTCTACCTCCACTATTGATGAGCATGACTCAAGTATGAGTTGACGTATCATTGCGAATGCGGCACCCTCTGTCATGCGAGATGGCTTCAAGTATCCGGATCACGATGTCGAGAAGAAGGAGACATCCAATATGTGTATTCCACAATAGACTGCTAGAGGTGGATATCATGACACATGAGGTGTAAAATAGGGGGTGGCGGTAAGGTAGCTCCGGGGAAACGTTCGAGCGGGGCATCAAAATAGATGTAGTGCTGGAATGTGGTGAGCGGTGAGGATACGCCAAAGAAGCCGGACAATTGCAGCAGGAATGGATCATCTGCTGAAATTGGGGCTGGCGGGTCAACAGCAGTCAACAGCGCTAAGAGTGAGAAGCCATTCCAGAGGGAGACAATGCATAATGATCGACTTTCGGAATTTAGGCTAATGGGTGTTGGCAGCGCCGCCCTCTTTGGAGACATCAAAAAGACTGTTCCATGATGAAGACGTGCTCCTACCCATAAGACTGCGGAAAGATCCGGAGTCAAAGTAGGAAAGCCGAAGGTTCGGCGGGGGTGCCATCTGATGCCTTGCGGCAGGGAGGGGCTGGTGTAAGCAGGGGTGCCACCTAATGCCTTGCAGCAGGGAGGGGCTGATGTGTGCCTGCCAAAGCACCATCAGAGATAAAAGAGCGGGTCTTATAAACTATTAGGTTGCTTTGTGATGCAGCTGTCGTAGCTTGGGTCATCTGTGATGGCAATTGGCAAGGGAAAGCTAACGCTTTGGAGATATGTCTACAACGATGTTGACAATGTTCTAATGGAAGAGAATTGTGGGATTATTTTAGAGGTTGATTGGCCGATGAGTGCATCTGTGCATCGTCCACGTGGTTATGTACTGTGGCCGCTGCGACTATGACGCACTTGACGTAATCATTCTATGGCAATCAATACTTCGAGAGGTTTCCAACAAAGTCGACGTGACTCTTGTGAGTCCCGTCTAAGCTCACAATACCGAGGAAGAGGAGCAGAAGACGAATGACCATCGAAAATAGAAGCGATAGCACGATATTTGGCCTTCGGTCGTGCCGCAGCTGTTTGCTGCCAATTGCGGGCGAATCAAATGCAACAAAACGCCGACCGCACCCCGAATGTATCACGAGGTGTTATAGAAGGGAGAGAGGTGGTGATAGATCGTCATTATTATTGTTAATGGTGTCTACTACTGCCGAAGCCGGCCGTCATGGTTTGGGTGATTTTGATACTGGTTTGGCTGTGTGTGGGTGTGCGTGGGCTTCAGGTTATTTCTGTGCTACGATGAAAAAGTGTGAATTGTGGTTCTGTCCGTGGTTGTGGCCCAGCCACAACCAATCCCGCCACTAGAGATACCGTGCTGGACTGCGCAAGATTCCCCTCAATCAACTCATAGTTCGCATTGTTCATTCCGCTCAAAGTGGCCATACCGAAGACCATGACAAGTGCTGCAATGGGTGCAAGGGCGAGGGCTTTAGCCTTCCAGGACTTTTTGTTGGAGCGAGGCTTGCTACTGCCATCTTTAACGTTATCAGATTCGTAGGTTGAAGCGCTGGAGTTGGAAAAAATGCTGTCGGTAGCAATGTCGACATCATCGGCGGCGTTCGCGTTGTTATTGATATTGTTATCGAAGTCGAAGTTGGTAGACATGTTGATCAACGCACGTCTTGTTATGATAATAATAAGATGCAGCGAACCAAACCAAATTTATAATTATGAGATGAAAGTGAAAGATAGAATTCTAGGACCTGCCTTTGATGACCCTCAAGTCAGCAATCAGCGATGCGTTCGCTGAGCGAGTGCACGCAAATAGTATTGTGTGATTTCTTTCTCGACATTTCTGCATACAGGTCATTTCTTTCTCCTTATCGCCGATTGGGGTGTGATGAGACGAGAACGAGCTAATTTAGCTCACATTCAAAATCCAGCCAACTTTTTACTTTCTCACCACACGATTATCCACCGCACACCGCCGGCCGTCTGCCGTCTTTCCAGCTCTTTCAGGCGTGTATCCGCCCACCAGTGTGGAGTGGCACCCACTCAAACATAAACACATTCATCGACGAAGGTCGGACGGAAGTGGCTTTGTTGAACTTCCTTATCCTCTTCAAAATATTACAGTTTCAAAGAGGTAGCACATAAAATTCCGGCGATTTTTTTTGTGACCAACAACTGGTCTGATGGCATATCTACCATTTGTGAACGTAGTATATTTGACTGTGTCAGAGAGGTGTGTAGGGAGTTGTTATCTTTAACTGAACGGCCAATTTTTGTTCATATCAGAAACGGAGGCGGGTGGTTTATATTGCGTAGCCGTCGATACAAACCTCCACTGCTGCGCGTCGTGTAGTCCAACTAGATGGGTATTTGAGTTCAAATACATAGCATAACTTCATCATGCTCATGACAATAATTTACATGCGTCACTTCTACCAATGACACGCTTTCGTTTTGCATCAAGACAAGCCAAATCTTGTGAATCAACTTGCAATCACATCGAAACCGAAACCGAAACCCGCTCCTGCTCTTTTTGAGTCATCGTTCCAGCAAGCCACCACACGACAAATTTGCCCGAAGAGCACTAGCCGTCGATTATTTGAAGCTAATAGAAATGTACTTTCATCAATGTGCCGTGTGTCATACTCGACGACGGTCAATGCAGAAGAAAAGTATGCATCACACATGCGCCGCACCAGAAGATTGCTGAGAGTATAATATTTAAAGTCAACAACCCGTGCTCATCCTCGCCCAATCCATCTAGTTGGATTTATGAAAGAAATTTCTTATATCAATACCCATCACATGGAAAGTACCTATGCTTGCCTTTACGCAGCGTCCAAGCCCGAGCCTCTTGGCGTACTCCTCTACTATGCAAATGTAACAGATATAAATAGCGTTTGAGACATTCAGTATAAACAACTGTGGAGAGTGGAGATCGTTGAAAAGAAGAACCATATTGTTGGCTGCTGACGACACAATCATCGAAATTAGTAGGTAATCTCAAAATATATTCGTTACATTAATCGATCAACATTTGCTTAATACTTTTACATTAACATTCAAAATCCTATCTACCCAAGTCCAAGTCGCTCATTGATTGATAATTATGATAAGTTCTCGAAAATTCGCTGATTCATTTGCTACACTTGGTGAAGCGTGCTTTAGCTTTAGAATTCTCGAGCGACTTGTAAAGGTGAGGGCGATTTAGATTAAGGTGTTTTGCTTGAGTGTCTTGAGGATAATAACTGTCTTTGTCTTGGTCGTGGCGGCGGGTGCCTTTGTTTGATACGGGAAATGGCTTGGTGTATTGCTAGGACGAGCACACGGGAGAGGCAGATGGCGTTGCAGGCTGATGCAGGCGGCCTTTAAACAGCAGGCGGAGTAGGACATGAAGCAGCTGAAGGTGACTTGCTGCCCTCGGATGACGTGATGGCAAAAGTCTTCTTCTTCTTGTGAGGTTTCCTCCACTGCTCTTGGTCTTGAAGAACACAAAGAAAATATTGCTCTCAGGCCAACGCGCCAGAACAAAATCAATTTCTTTATCACGCGAGAAAGAGATGGAATCCGACTGCACCCCCCAGGCTGCCTCCCTGGATCGAATCCCTTCTCCATTTTCGCTAAAAAACTGCATACGATACCCTCGTCTATCCAAGGAAGGTTGAGTAAGAGTGTCGCCACGCATAACTTACATCATCTGAGAAGAACACAATATCAGGACGAAGTTCTATGCCTGAACAAGGCCTGAACAACCAATCTTTTATTTTCTCGTGAGGTTACATTTTACTGTGGTAGGGATAGTACGAAAGAGTTATCTTCGCCGAGTGACCAAATCATTTGTTTGGAGCGAAGCAGGAACAGAGGCGACAGTTATCGTCAATACAACCGATCGTAAGATGCAGGAAGCTGGTAGGTCCCTTTAATATTACCTTTGGTCGCTATCACAAATAATGTACAAGATATTCACACGTACATGCAAGTTGGAGATCTAAATAATGAATGTATCTTACTGGTGTTGGAGCTACTCCTCTTCGGCCACAACAAAGTATCTGTCATAAATGTGAGAAAGAGATCCGGTAGTCACCACAATTGTTTCGTCCATAAGATTGATATCTAATTCTAGAGGGGCAATTTAGTACAATTACATAGGATACCTTAAGCATAACTCATCAAGACAGCCAAAGCTTATGAGTTGATCTTGCAACCACATCAAAATTAACTCCCGAACGTTGCTGAGCCATCATCCCAGCAAGCCGCCACGACAATGTTTCCGACGATGCATCTAGTCGTCGATTGTTCGAAGCCAATAGAATTGTATTCCCTCCAGTGTGCCGACTGTCAATAGACTCGACGGTCCACTGGAGTATGTAGACAGACACCACATTCGGCGCATTTCGGTGGCTCCCACTTCCTCTATTGCGGTTAGAATTGGAGGGCTGAAGTCGCCATGGTTTTGCTAGTAAATGTGTGCACAAAATGTAGAAATGATGCTTGGCGCCAAAACAAAACTAGATTTCAAAATCTAAAAGCAGGAGTTCTCATAATGATCTCACGCACAAAAACGTTAATACCGTTTGTATACACTAGATATTTTAGGGGTGAATGCTTTTGACAACCAACTAGTGAGACGGCAACACCCAGCATATTCTAACTCGCAAGAGTCTGGGGAACACGAATATGTTGGGTGTTGCCGTCTCAGGGGTGTTTTATTGGTCGAACTCACTAACTACCCTCTACGTAGGAATTAGTTCAAAGTCGGAGTCACACAAATGTCGTCTGCCGCGGTCTCGAATCCACCGTGGGCAAGCTCTCGACAAATCGGCTGCTAACAAAAAGCATCCACTGTCAACCCCAGGTTCCCGTGATCGGACATAACTACTACCGCTAGTGATTCTATTATCGATGGATTAGATCAGTCTTTGACACGATCTATCCAGCGATTCAACGCATCTTTGATGTCCTCCGGAAGTGCACGTGCAGAAGTCTACTAAGTATTGCTTGACGCTTTCACTTCCTTTCACTTCTTCATTTGAGTGTCTTTTTGGGGACAATACCACAAAATACACTTCTTACTTTGATGAGATACTGTTCATAATCATTCATGATGATGCTCTCCATTACCTTATCCCTGCTCCTGACAGCATTGCGCTCTGTCGAAGCGGTGCGCAGGCTCCCCCACCAAGAACATGAGCTTATTGACGGACGTCGGCTCTTCTCAATTAAGGACCACAATCATGATCCTCAGCAGCAATCCTCTACACGACAACAATTATTATCATCACAACATCGGCGAGAAGAGATTACAAATCCCGACGACCATCTCGTAACATCACTCCCCCTCCTCGCAGATGGTGCTCTCAAAACACGTCATTGGGCAGGTCATCTCCCCGCATCGAAGGATCCAGATGATAAAAAGATTTTCTACTGGCTTTTCGAGCCAGGTAATACGGACAATAATGTCCCACCTGAAAGTATTCCTCTCATTGTGTGGATAAGTGGAGGGCCAGGATGCAGCGCCATGGACGGATTATGGTTGCAAAATGGACCTCTAAGATTGAAAAATGATGGAAACAGTTGGATTGTCGATGTCAATGAGCATGGTTGGAACAATGCCCCTGCTTGGACTATGTATGTTGATCAGCCTGTAGGAACTGGTCTAAGCTTTACCAAAAAAGAATCGTACTGCAAGAATGACTTTGAAGTGAATCGGGACTTTCATTACTTTCTAGAGGAATTCTTTTTGTTACACGCGGATAATTTTTTATCAGATGGCAACATAAATGGTGCAAGAATGTTGCGACGCTCATTTTACTTCGCTGGAGAATCACATGCGGGGCACTACATACCAAGTATGATGGACTTCATTCTACAGAGAAATGATGGCAAACTTGTACCAGACCAAAAGAATGGGCTGGGACCGCTACGTGTAAATATACCAATTCATGGTGCTGCGATTGGTAATGGATGGGTGGATCCGTTTCATCAGTATGCCGCAGCGGATGCTGCATATGGTATGGGGATCATCGGGACTGCACAAAGAGCCAATCTTGAAAATATGGAACGTACCTGCCAAGCCAAGTTAAAGTCGGGCAATTTAAATGCAGAAGTTTGTTTTTCATTGTTGGATGACATCATAGATCAGTCTCATGGGGCAAATGGAAAGACTATTGTCAATCAATATGATACACGAACGTGGTTGATGAAGGGGGCTCCGTCTTACCCTCCTGGTTCCAAGGAAGTAGAAACTTACCTTGGCGGGAAGAAATCATATAGCGAGCCACCTCTTGTTGTTGACTTTCATGCTGTGTTGAAATCTATCCATGCAATGGAGTTACTGGAAGCAGGTCTCACTTATGAGGAATGCTCTGGACCGGTATACCTTGCATTAGTGCACCAAGATGGTTTGGGTGTAGTTGATGAAGTAGTCCGAATCCTAGATCATGAGTCGAAGCCTCACATGATGTTTTTCAATGGAATAAATGATTTGGTCTGCAATCATGTGGGTAACGAACGCCTTTTGGACCTTTTGCCGTGGAGCAAAGCATCTGAATATATAAAACAACCAAGGTATGCCTGGGACGCACCTGTCGATCCTTCGCTGAAAAACAATTATAAGGAAGGTCGTCCAGATGGGTATGTCAAGACATTTGAGAATTTGACGTACCTGAAACTCTTCGAGGCCGGTCATGGCGCTACGATGGATCAACCTGGTGTTTGTCTTTCCATGATGCAAATACTCATATCTGGTCAGGTGGCATCAGGATTTCTCCATTCTAGACAAATGATAGACAGCGCAGATTCAAACCAGGAAAAGAGTTGCTCGTTAACGGAGTGTCCAAATTGCGTACCTGAACATACATTCACTCCATCGGTCATCCATGACAACTCGTCACTCTCATACAGTGATCTTGGTGTTGTACTAGCGGCCTTTTGTTTGGGCATGTTACTTCTATTAACCTGTCTGTTTTTTAGATGCCAAAATAATAGCAGAGGAAAGAGAAAGTTGCTTGTCACAACCGAGGAAGCTCACGATTTAGTATCATATCAAAGAGGTACAATCAAGCAGGAGGCTCCAAGCTCAGCAGCCAGCAGCTGAATGGTGGAAAGACGAATTTTGAAAGAATTGACGAGACGGGCATCTGGAACGTTAGTTGTCGCATCAAAAACATATCAAATAATCAAGAGCACGCACAGCTTTATGATGCACCATGGAGCCGTATCTTTTGATATCTTGTCTCCTAGACAGTTAACGGAAATCTTAAAGTACGTCATGGTTGGCCCTCCAGGGGCGAAATTATCTACAATTATCTAGAGCAATGTCACAAGTTACTACCCTTCGAGTGTAATTAAGCAAATAACCAACAGTTTTTCCATCACCCCGGAATTAGCAAAGAGGCAGTGATATGAAATTCCAAACCAAGTAATGGTCTTTTTTCCCAGATCGCACTCCGAGCCGCGACACCTCAAACAGCCAGGATTTGGCACGGGGGAGACTCGAACCCAAGACCCCGAACCAGAAGAGAGGCGGTGATACCACTACACCACACCACCTCTCTTGTCTCCTAGACAGCCAATATGGCGTTTTGGAAAGCTCTCATCGAGCTTTATCGATTAGGCGTACCATCAACAGCTGGAGCCAAATTATTTGAGAATCGAGTAAAGCACCCTAATACATCATAATAATATGTACAACAGGATTGTGGAGAAAGGTCAATAGATAGTTGAAGTACAAGTACTGCGTTTGTTTCACCTTTTCATCTTATTGTCGAAGAAAACGCAAGTCAGTCTTATAGCCCAATGTTCATACCAGACGTGAAACATCTTTCCTTCTATGATGATCATGTTCATGCTCATGCTCTCAACTTCAACACAATGTGCCTTCCTTCCTTATTTACTTGCAACTTCAGTCGAATATTTGTATCCTCCTCTCTTTCATTGACATTGAGTTTGACATTCTAGATATTAACTTCGAGTGGTGGCCTGCCTCCTCGATGGTGTATTATGCTCGTTCATAGTCATAGTCTTCAAATGCGGCTCTTGCCCTATGGTATTCCTGATCCCATCTCGGGAGCGAGCGAAGCGAGCGACCTTACTTCTCTCTATAATCAATATATGAACCAATATCAGATAAAGTGGTATTACTATATTACCGGGAGCGAGCGAAGCGAGCGACCTTACTTCTCTCTATAATCAATATATGAACCAATATCAGATAAAGTGGTATTACTATATTACCGAAGCGTGGATGACTACGCTTTCGAATTAACTTCTTCAGCGGATAGCAATAGTAATAGTGAGGATAGGCGGCTTTGTCGATGCAAAGTTGCGAGTCATTTAGCTCTCCCTCGTTGACACGAGTTTTCTCCTTAAATGGATACGTGTCTCTGTGGGGTCATTCCTCGTTATCTAAAATAGGTAAGTTTGTACAATTGCTTTCCCTCAGCAAGTGTAGCTGCCGGGTAGGCAGCGGAACAAGCTGAGGGAAAGGAAGGGGAGGACTACGATTCTGTTGTCCTCCCCAGGTAGGTACTTACCTCCTCACCTCTGTTTTGAAAGAGGGAGGTTTGAGAGACAATATCTCCAATGTTTTTTGCTCTCTTATAGCATACTACCATCTTTTCGATTCCGATTGTGTCGCGTAGGGTGGTAGAAAGCTCCTCCTCATATATCTGTTGACAGGTTCGACTAGGGATGTAATGAGGGTGGAATCGACCGAGTTTCAAATAGATGTTTTTGTCATTATCTGAGGTGGTAGATTCTGAGATGGCTTGGGGCAGTGGAGGTGGGTTGCAGACTTTGTAGTTTGCATTTACGAACATTCGTTTCAGTTGGTCGAAGTCCCATCCTCTGTCGAGCAAGCGTTGGAAGAATAGTCTTGCTACCTCGACATAGTCTTTTTTATCGGTGCACTGCCAATAGTATCTCTTGAGTTCGCCAAATATTACCCCTTTCATCGTGTTCCTCTGATGAGCAGAAGATGGCAGTAGGTAGAGGTAGAGGTTCATTGGCTTTTGGTATGTCTTAGTTGAGACAATACCTTCTGGCGAAATGGAAATGATTAAGTCTAAGAAGATTCCTTTGTCGGCAGGTTCTTCAACCTTCCAACGGAGGATTCCAAAGTCGTTGATGTCTTGCTTGAGGTCGTGAAAGCGCCTAAGGCTTCCAAGCCATAGGACAGATAGGTCATCGACGAAACGTGCAAGGTCTTGGATTTCTTCCGAATAGCCAGGGAGGAGTCTAATTTTCTCATGCCAGCCATAGTAAAGGCCAGCGTACATGACTGCGACTGATGTACCCATCGCAGTGCCACATAGTTGTTTGAAAAAGCAGTCTCCAAATTGGGTAATGTTGTTCTTCATAATAAAGCTCAGAGCTTCCAGAATAAGTTTGATGTCCGGGAAGTCGTCTGGAAGTTGGTTGTTTTCTTTCAGATGGTTGAGCCATACTCCGATGATTTCGATGCCATGATTGATAGTGATATTGTCGTACATGGCGGTAGCATCAGCAGTAATAATCTTCGTCCCTGCTGGCCATTGTTTGTTAGTCAGTCGGGCGTGATATTCTTTGCTGTCTTTGATGTTCGACGGAATAAATTGAACAAGTTTTTGCAACTCGTAGTCTAGCCACTTGCTAATACTCTCAGGTCCAGTTCCACATTTAGCGTTAACTGGTCGGAGGGCGGTAGGTGTTTTATGGACTTTTGCGGTTGCTCTGAATCTTCCTTGCCTGCTACCAGCGGCTTCATAGCACTTGTTGATGTAAATCTTGATGTGCTCTGGGATCGCTGCTGAGTTCTTGATACTGCCTACTTTATATGCCATCAAATTGAGTTGCCTCCGAAGTGCAATTCGATTGAGGTACTCATATTGGCTCTCCTTCCCAAGGAAAGCTTTGAGGCACCATCGAATGTATACAGAACGTTCGATAATGACAGGCCCTAAATTTTTGTCTGCGAAGATAATGATCAGATTGGGGTTGTTCTTGAGGCTATATAGTACTGAGAACTCTTGTTTAGAAAGATTCGGTTGAGACCATTTACTGGCGAATTTGGCGTGCTCTTGTCTAAGTCGATCTGAGAAACGTTTGATGCCTGCTTCCACTTCTGCATTAGCTAGGGGTGGGTCGTATCGTTCTTCTCGACTTTTCTTAAAATGTAACTTAGGGATATATGGATGTTGCGGTTTGGTTGGATCGTCTACATGAATATTCTTCCAGTAGTTTCGATTTCTGATATCCCATCCAAAGTCACCGATGATCTCTTCAATGTTATTAGTTGGATATGGTGCGAGGATGCCGAAGTTAAGTCCTCTGCCCAGCACCTTTCTAGTTCCGATAGGGAGTTTGGTTGTTGGTTTACACAGATTGTGAAGAGTGAGATTCTTTGCCGGATTTAGCGCATGTTCCAATGGTAGATGTTCCAGATAATTGATAAGGGATTCACTTCTGCTTCCTCCATCGTAGCATCGGCTGTATCGGGAGGGGGTTGGGTCAGGGGAGGTTCCTCCTCCGTCCCACCAGCTGTATTTGTGGGAGGTGGTTCGTCCTCCTTAGGCACGGGGACGTGGTGGAGTTCAGCGTAGGCGGCAGCAAAGGCTTCAGCTGATTTGAACTGGTATTTTGCAGCATCTTCATCCATCATATTGGTGGCAATGTATTCCATCGCCGCAGTATTTCCCAATTGTACATCAGTAACGTCGGCGGGGACGCATTTCAGTTCAAGTAGTTCAACTCTCACACGTTCATTATTAGCTATGTCAATAGCTAGCTCATGAATTGCAGTAAGTTGGAGTGTCTTATGTTCTTCCTTACACAACTCTAGGATCCGACTAGCTGTCTTGCGGATGAGATCGGACTTATCTTCCTCAAGCTTAGCCAGTACTTTATCATCGTCCTCTTGGATTTGTTTTATCTCCTTGTCATCTTGAAATCGCTTTGGGGCGGTGATTGGACAGTGTTTGCGCTTATCAACTTTTGCTGATTTCACAATTATATGTGCACCATCATGATCTTGAGCGGAGATCTTGTTGAGTGCCAGCTGTCTCTGTAGCATTTCTGCAAAAGACTGCTGCATCGCATTTGCGTTTTTTGCGATGTTCGTTATAACTTTATCTGGTAGCGACAACTTTGCCATTTTAGAGTCAAGCTTGCTGCTTGCTTCACTCTTGGGAGTAGTGTTGTTATCTCCATCAACAGGATTAGACGGAGAGTCATTACTTGTACGAGATCGCTTGGAGGACGATCTGTGATGTGTTTTAGCCATGTCGCGGGATCAGTGATATTTACGTGTTCAACCGGGAGCGAGCGAAGCGAGCGACCTTACTTCTCTCTATAATCAATATATGAACCAATATCAGATAAAGTGGTATTACTATATTACCGAAGCGTGGATGACTACGCTTTCGAATTAACTTCTTCAGCGGATAGCAATAGTAATAGTGAGGATAGGCGGCTTTGTCGATGCAAAGTTGCGAGTCATTTAGCTGGGAGCGAGCGAAGCGAGCGACCTTACTTCTCTCTATAATCAATATATGAACCAATATCAGATAAAGTGGTATTACTATACAAGGACAGCAATCAAATTCGCAGCAGCAGAAGAATGCCGAATCATCCTCCAACAACAACAACAACACCAACTCCCATGCAGGAAGGGGAAGAGGAAGTGGAAGAGGAAGAAACCATCGAGGAGGAGGCGGCAGAGGGAGAGGAAGAGGAGGCAGAAGGAACTAAGATATACTGCCTCAAGAGACCGATATTACAATAACCTAGCCCAACAAAAACTTGACATCATAATGCATAATATCCATAGAAGAGACGGCTTCCTAGCAGATCCATCGCTCCCACCACACACAAATCTTATCAATTATCTGGAACATCTACCATTGGAACATGCGCTAAATCCGGCAAAGAATCTCACTCTTCACAATCTGTGTAAACCAACAACCAAACTCCCTATCGGAACTAGAAAGGTGCTGGGCAGAGGACTTAACTTCGGCATCCTCGCACCATATCCAACTAATAACATTGAAGAGATCATCGGTGACTTTGGATGGGATATCAGAAATCGAAACTACTGGAAGAATATTCATGTAGACGATCCAACCAAACCGCAACATCCATATATCCCTAAGTTACATTTTAAGAAAAGTCGAGAAGAACGATACGACCCACCCCTAGCTAATGCAGAAGTGGAAGCAGGCATCAAACGTTTCTCAGATCGACTTAGACAAGAGCACGCCAAATTCGCCAGTAAATGGTCTCAACCGAATCTTTCTAAACAAGAGTTCTCAGTACTATATAGCCTCAAGAACAACCCCAATCTGATCATTATCTTCGCAGACAAAAATTTAGGGCCTGTCATTATCGAACGTTCTGTATACATTCGATGGTGCCTCAAAGCTTTCCTTGGGAAGGAGAGCCAATATGAGTACCTCAATCGAATTGCACTTCGGAGGCAACTCAATTTGATGGCATATAAAGTAGGCAGTATCAAGAACTCAGCAGCGATCCCAGAGCACATCAAGATTTACATCAACAAGTGCTATGAAGCCGCTGGTAGCAGGCAAGGAAGATTCAGAGCAACCGCAAAAGTCCATAAAACACCTACCGCCCTCCGACCAGTTAACGCTAAATGTGGAACTGGACCTGAGAGTATTAGCAAGTGGCTAGACTACGAGTTGCAAAAACTTGTTCAATTTATTCCGTCGAACATCAAAGACAGCAAAGAATATCACGCCCGACTGACTAACAAACAATGGCCAGCAGGGACGAAGATTATTACTGCTGATGCTACCGCCATGTACGACAATATCACTATCAATCATGGCACCGAAATCATCGGAGTATGGCTCAACCATCTGAAAGAAAACAACCAACTTCCAGACGACTTCCCGGACATCAAACTTATTCTGGAAGCTCTGAGCTTTATTATGAAGAACAACATTACCCAATTTGGAGACTGCTTTTTCAAACAACTATGTGGCACTGCGATGGGTACATCAGTCGCAGTCATGTACGCTGGCCTTTACTATGGCTGGCATGAGAAAATTAGACTCCTCCCTGGCTATTCGGAAGAAATCCAAGACCTTGCACGTTTCGTCGATGACCTATCTGTCCTATGGCTTGGAAGCCTTAGGCGCTTTCACGACCTCAAGCAAGACATCAACGACTTTGGAATCCTCCGTTGGAAGGTTGAAGAACCTGCCGACAAAGGAATCTTCTTAGACTTAATCATTTCCATTTCGCCAGAAGGTATTGTCTCAACTAAGACATACCAAAAGCCAATGAACCTCTACCTCTACCTACTGCCATCTTCTGCTCATCAGAGGAACACGATGAAAGGGGTAATATTTGGCGAACTCAAGAGATACTATTGGCAGTGCACCGATAAAAAAGACTATGTCGAGGTAGCAAGACTATTCTTCCAACGCTTGCTCGACAGAGGATGGGACTTCGACCAACTGAAACGAATGTTCGTAAATGCAAACTACAAAGTCTGCAACCCACCTCCACTGCCCCAAGCCATCTCAGAATCTACCACCTCAGATAATGACAAAAACATCTATTTGAAACTCGGTCGATTCCACCCTCATTACATCCCTAGTCGAACCTGTCAACAGATATATGAGGAGGAGCTTTCTACCACCCTACGCGACACAATCGGAATCGAAAAGATGGTAGTATGCTATAAGAGAGCAAAAAACATTGGAGATATTGTCTCTCAAACCTCCCTCTTTCAAAACAGAGGTGAGGAGGTAAGTACCTACCTGGGGAGGACAACAGAATCGTAGTCCTCCCCTTCCTTTCCCTCAGCTTGTTCCGCTGCCTACCCGGCAGCTACACTTGCTGAGGGAAAGCAATTGTACAAACTTACCTATTTTAGATAACGAGGAATGACCCCACAGAGACACGTATCCATTTAAGGAGAAAACTCGTGTCAACGAGGGAGAGCTAAATGACTCGCAACTTTGCATCGACAAAGCCGCCTATCCTCACTATTACTATTGCTATCCGCTGAAGAAGTTAATTCGAAAGCGTAGTCATCCACGCTTCGGTAATATAGTAATACCACTTTATCTGATATTGGTTCATATATTGATTATAGAGAGAAGTAAGGTCGCTCGCTTCGCTCGCTCCCGGTAGACTTGGAAGACTTGGTAGACTTGATGGACGGAGACCTGGGAGGCTTGGGAGAATTGATGGAATTGAAGTTATCGAGTACCTCACTGCCCAATGTTACCTCACTGCCCAATGTTACCTCACTGCCCAATGTTACCTCACTGCCCAATGTTAGGGTACCCAACTGTGAAGTTGCCTCCTTGGGTGCCTTGCTCTCCTTGGGTGCCTTGCTCTCCTTGGGTGCGTTGGTGTCTTTAGGTGCTTTGCTTTCCTTGGGTGCCTTGCTCTCCTATTTGAGACATTCAGTATCAACAACTGTGGAGAGTGGAGATCGTTGAAAAGAAGAACCATATTGTTGGCTGCTGACGACACAATCATCGAAATTAGTAGGTAATCTCAAAATATATTCGTTACATTAATCGATCAACATTTGCTTAATACTTTTACATTAACATTCAAAATCCTATCTACCCAAGTCGCTCATCTGATTGATAATTATGATAAGTTCTCGAAAATTCGCTGATTCATTTGCTACACTTGGTGAAGCGTGCTTTAGCTTTAGAATTCTCGAGCGACTTGTAAAGTTGAGGGCGATTTAGATTAAGGTGTTTTGCTTGAGTGTCTTGAGGATAATAATAACTGTCTTTGTCTTGGTCGTGGCGGCGGGTGCCTTTGTTTGATACGGGAAATGGCTTGGGTGCAACTTATTTCCGCGGCTCTCAACCTATCGATGGCGTGTGGGCGACAAGGGATATTGAAGTTTTGAATGCATGTGTAATGCCTATGGTTTCATCGGATAATTTGCCCTTGATGGCGTGATATTCCCACTACTTTAGAGTTGAAACGTGCTGGAAGGAAGATAAATCTTAGCACTATATGCAATTAAATGCTTAAAATAGTGAACTGCATACATTGCACTGTGCCTTTTTGTATTTGATATAATTGTGGTCGATTCGATGGGCGATTATGAAATATGATAATCAAATGGGCGTTGTTTCAGCGCATTGAATAATTTTCACATTTATCCCCCACCAGTAGATATCATTCAGTATACACTCCACTGTCCATGATGAAGGGGTACTTCCCACACAGTACTTCCCACTCCCCCTCAGTTTGCACTATTTTCGCCACAATCCAATATTTAAACATGAAATAACACTAATCTTCTCCGTGTTTGCAGAAATAATATGCGCATTTGTGAGTTGCCCTTCTGAAGACGACGTATTGACTCATCATAACAGCGATATTTGTGTCCATTCCACAAGCCCAGAGCATCCATAATACTTTATTGTTCAATTTGGCTGCCCTCACTATCGTGTGCTGGTCATCTAAATCATTTCATTTGTCGATGATAGATGTTTATTATTGTGGCCGGAAAATAATACCGAGCGGCGATTATCGAATTCAGCATGAATACAAGCCCAAACCGAAGGAATATTGGCACCGCAACGTTCCCATGTATATGAAGTATCATCGCGTGATGAAGGGGAGACGAGACGGACGTTTATGGTTGACGTAACCATCACCACAACTGCTTGACGACGACCGAAAAAGATGATGGCCGGTGCCATGTGATGAGGCCACACCACAACCCCACACACACCACCGCGGCCCAAACCAACGGTCAACATTGATCATATTGGTCCAGTTGATGATCCCTGCGCAAGGGTTAGGCGGTCGACGGCGTCAATGGCATCCATTAGCGGCACAGCGCTAACCCAGGTCTATCTGGTTAAGACTCCTAAACCAGGTCTAGACCCTGGTTAACCAGAAGATGCCCACACCCCGGATCCACCCCGGGTGGCGTCTTTACCACGTAACTATGTCAATAATAGGTCGATTCATTTGGTTCAAAGACCAACAACCTTCCATTTAGTTAGTTTAGAACGCCTCTGCAACGTGGCATGGTGGTATTCCGACCATTCTCCAAGATATTGTGGGTACTAATTCAGTAGCACTGGCATCGTCGGCCCGGGGTGCTCGGCCATCACGCATCACACACTAACAAAAAACATCTCCTCCATGACGAATCCGACGGCAAACCATGGTACTATTGGGCCAACATTCCCAAAATCAACATAAACAATATAGTGCCTAAACCCATTTTTTATGTAGATTCCGATTCTGTAAGCGGTGGCGGCCGAATCGGCGTCGTTGTGATGGTATACGGCTCTAACCGCCAGAGACATAAAATCTGCACATGCCGGGCAACATCATGACATACTCATGTTTAATAGATTTCGGTTATTTAATTGCCATGGTGCATTGCAGACACCTTCTGAATACTATGATGATTGATTATTATTATCAGTTTTATTGATTACATTCCAATTAGACGTAATAATTGAGTAGTAGGTCAAATCATCCGCTGTTGCTTTGATCCCATCGGGTAGGAATGGTGCTGTTAGGAGTCATATGATACCCTGAAACCACTGTATAATGCTCGCAACAGATGGCTATTGGTGTTGTGTGGTGAAAGGGTCCCCAACTTGCAGGATGAATACACTCAATATCACTTCAAATACTCGTGTATGTGATTGCATTCGCTCTTCATTTTCCACCAAAATATGCTACATTTCAACCAGTCCAATAATGTCGCAGCCGCAATGAAATAGAGATATCTACACCAACCACGTTGATTGTTATATTATAGTCATCACCTCACAGACTTTTGGCACCCTCTCATTTCATTTCCTGTCAGATATATGCATTCTCCTTTTTGATGTATTTTGTGGAAATTATCAATTTTCAACTACTGTATTCACCATGCCACTACATGCGCCATAGAACGCCCCGACACACTCTAGAGGGGACTGATCGCCGCTTAATAGTATATAGATGGCGTCTGCAAACCAGTTCAGTGGCAGAGCAGCTTCAACTATTCATCTGAAGACCATATTGGAAGTGCATCATCACACCGATGTCAAAGCGCAATTTTCCGGCACCTCTACTTTGGTGTCATAATAAGTAGCGATGGCGTGGATTGATGTCCATCTGAGGACACCACTTCATAGAAAGGCTATTGGAGAGGGAGTTGCTGCAGTTGGGCTGTCTAATTTTATGTGTAGCTAGTGTTGTTGATGTCGGCACGTACGGGGTCGAGGTGCGCCATGGTGATCGCTGGTGATTTTTTTCATTATCCCCTGGGCATCTTCTGGTTAACCTCCCGTAGGGATGTAGCATGTGGCGGGCGGCTCGCTCGTGGCGGGCATTTTAGGCGATGATGAGACGGACATCTGAAACGCTGTCGCATGTCGCATCAAAAACACATCAACTCAAGATGCACCAGGAACCAGGAGCCGTATATCTTTTGATATCTTGCCTACTATGGCCAATGACGACGATAAGTGTCGTTTTGGAAAGCTCTCATCGAGATCTATCGATGAGGCGTGTATTGGGCCTGATCGGACGACTTTGATTCAATCGACACGGTCAAAAACGGGTCAAGCGTCGTAGATAGATGGCTGGCTGTATCTGATGATCGGACATAACTACTACCGCTAGTGATTCTATTATCGATGGATTAGATCAGTCTTTGACACGATCTATCCAGCGATTCAACGCATCTTTGATGTCCTCCGGAAGTGCACGTGCAGAAGTCTACTAAGTATTGCTTGACGCTTTCACTTCCTTTCACTTCTTCATTTGAGTGTCTTTTTGGGGACAATACCACAAAATACACTTCTTACTTTGATGAGATACTGTTCATAATCATTCATGATGATGCTCTCCATTACCTTATCCCTGCTCCTGACAGCATTGCGCTCTGTCGAAGCGGTGCGCAGGCTCCCCCACCAAGAACATGAGCTTATTGACGGACGTCGGCTCTTCTCAATTAAGGACCACAATCATGATCCTCAGCAGCAATCCTCTACACGACAACAATTATTATCATCACAACATCGGCGAGAAGAGATTACAAATCCCGACGACCATCTCGTAACATCACTCCCCCTCCTCGCAGATGGTGCTCTCAAAACACGTCATTGGGCAGGTCATCTCCCCGCATCGAAGGATCCAGATGATAAAAAGATTTTCTACTGGCTTTTCGAGCCAGGTAATACGGACAATAATGTCCCACCTGAAAGTATTCCTCTCATTGTGTGGATAAGTGGAGGGCCAGGATGCAGCGCCATGGACGGATTATGGTTGCAAAATGGACCTCTAAGATTGAAAAATGATGGAAACAGTTGGATTGTCGATGTCAATGAGCATGGTTGGAACAATGCCCCTGCTTGGACTATGTATGTTGATCAGCCTGTAGGAACTGGTCTAAGCTTTACCAAAAAGAATCGTACTGCAAGAATGACTTTGAAGTGAATCGGGACTTTCATTACTTTCTAGAGGAATTCTTTTTGTTACACGCGGATAATTTTTTATCAGATGGCAACATAAATGGTGCAAGAATGTTGCGACGCTCATTTTACTTCGCTGGAGAATCACATGCGGGGCACTACATACCAAGTATGATGGACTTCATTCTACAGAGAAATGATGGCAAACTTGTACCAGACCAAAAGAATGGGCTGGGACCGCTACGTGTAAATATACCAATTCATGGTGCTGCGATTGGTAATGGATGGGTGGATCCGTTTCATCAGTATGCCGCAGCGGATGCTGCATATGGTATGGGGATCATCGGGACTGCACAAAGAGCCAATCTTGAAAATATGGAACGTACCTGCCAAGCCAAGTTAAAGTCGGGCAATTTAAATGCAGAAGTTTGTTTTCATTGTGGATGACATCATAGATCAGTCTCATGGGGCAAATGGAAAGACTATTGTCAATCAATATGATACACGAACGTGGTTGATGAAGGGGCTCCGTCTTACCCTCCTGGTCCAAGGAAGTAGAAAAGAAACTTACCTTGGCGGGAAGAAATCATATAGCGAGCCACCTCTGTTGTTGACTTTCATGCTGTGTTGAAATCTATCCATGCAATGGAGTTACTGGAAAGCAGGTCTCACTTTATGAGGAATGCTCTGACCGGTATACCTTGCATTAGTGCACCAAGATGGTTTGGGTGTAGTTGATGAAGTAGTCCGAATCCTAGATCATGAGTTCGAAGCCTCACATGATGTTTTTCAATGGAATAAATGATTGGTCTTCGCAATCATGTGGGTAACGAACGCCTTTTGGACCTTTTGCCGTGGAGCAAAGCATCTGAATATATAAAACAACCAAGGTATGCTGGGACGCACCTGTCGATCCTTCGCTGAAAAACAATTATAAGGAAGGTCGTACCAGATGGGTATGTCAAGACATTTGAGAATTGACGTACCTGAAAACTCTCGAGGGCCGGTCATGGCGCTACGATGGATCAACCTGGTGTTTGTCTTTCCATGATGCAAATACTCATATCTGGTCAGGTGGCATCAGGATTCTCCATTCTAGACAAATGATAGACAGCGCAGATTCAAACCAGGAAAAGAGTTGCTCGTTAACGGAGTGTCCAAATTGCGTACCTGAACATACATTCACTCCATCGGTCATCCATGACAACTCGTCACTCTCATACAGTGATCTGGTGTTGTACTAGCGGCCTTTGTTTGGGCATGTTACTTCATTAACCTGTCGTTTTTTAGATGCCAAAATAATAGCAGAGGAAAGAGAAAGTTGCTTGTCACAGCGACCGAGGAAGCTCACGATTTAGTATCATATCAAAGAGGTACAATCAAGCAGGAGGCTCAAGCTCAGCAGCCAGCAGCTGAATGGTGGAAAGACGAATTTTGAAAGAATTGACGAGACGGGCATCTGGAACGTTAGTTGTCGCATCAAAAACATATCAAATAATTCAAGAGCACGCACAGCTTTATGATGCACCATGGAGCCGTATCTTTTGATATCTTGTCTCCTAGACAGTTAACGGAAATCTTAAAGTACGTCATGGTTGGCCCTCCAGGGGCGAAATTATCTACAATTATCTAGAGCAATGTCACAAGTACTACCCTTCGAGTGTAATTAAGCAAATAAACCAACAGTTTTTCCATCACCCCGGAATGTAGCGAAGAGGCAGTGATATGAAACTTTTATTCCAAACCAAGTAATGGTCTTTTTCCAGATCGCACTCCGAGCCGCGA
>JAWZXG010000064.1:0-44642 GCA_037178625.1 Skeletonema tropicum
GGTGGCACGTCGGCAGGGTGTGACATGCCGCCGAGACCTAGCGACAAAAGGAGCTTGTATGGCAGGATGGCAGGAGATAATATATCTACAATGGTTGATGGACACTATATCTTTGATTTGCCTCTCTACAGTAATCTAGCATTCAGCTTAACGGTTGAAAGGGCGAAATATTTGGAGACGGAGCGTGTAGATGCTAATTCGGTTGCACAGTCCATCGTCAAAAGTGTCGAAAACTACGACTCCGCCAATAGGTAGGCTTGCTGAATTCAAATTGAACCGAGTTGCTGTTGCAAGAGGTGGGAGCACAATCAGGCCCGTTATGATGAGGGAACTTGGGATTCATACTTCCAAGCCCCCGATTTCGACTGGAATATCATCAAGCAGACTGAGCGTCAGTGTATGCTCGTGTTCTGTGACCTATTCTCTACCGGCTATGCCCATTCTGCTCACTTGCCGTCTTCTATCTATTTGGTGGTCTCCGCCGTGACAATGTTAGTGCTCTCAAAGCGCCCTACATCTTCCCCCACTTGAGAAATATGAAAAATGAAAGTGTTGCAACTAGAATGACAAAAATTCTCCGCAATAATATTGAGCACGAGCTCCGTCGGAAAACGTTGTTCACGTCACGATCGATTGAGAAAGGGCAGCATGACCGAGTTCCGGTTACACCGCCCGAGATCTATCTTACGAGGAGGAACTTGCTCGCAGTGGGCATACAATTCTACCCGCCAACACCTTTGGAGAAGACAATGCTTCTATGGGCATCAGAAGAGCATCCACCAAGAAGCAGAAGGCCACGGCAAGTACCCCTCCAGAATCAGAGACAGCCAATGCAGGTACCACCTAACAATCAGCCTACAATACCGTTGTGGCTAATGCCATCAAATCTACAGGGAACAATAAGACTGGTGGTGTTACTGTCCTGACTGAGTTGGAGAGGTTTGTGGAAGTTGGCACCATTAGTAAAAAACAAAAGGATTTTCTTAGTGCCGGCAGTGTGGGGCTTGTTTCAAAGTCCATCCTCAATGAGATATATGAAGAATGATTTGATTATTGGACTCCCTGATTATAATTCCCTGGGGTCTGAAGGGGCTAGGTATTGCAGGGGAGTGACTGCTACTGCCATGGTCATCACTGCCGAGCAGTGGAAGGAGTTGTGCAATTTGGAGCCGACCGATCTCGATAATGATATCAATCGCAGGTTGTCGACCTTGAAGTGCAAGCACAGCTTCATCAAAGCGACAAAAGAAGCAAGGCAACATCAAGTATTCACAGTCTTGCCGAGAGAATTCAAAAGTTATGAAGAAACGGAAAGACGATGGTATGAGTGATTTAGAGACTAAGAACAAAATTCTTCGTGAGATTTTGGAATTCAAAGTGGACAGCAATCACTCCGTGATGTATTTTCTCGGAGAAGTTCTAGTACGTAGTTAATTGTTACTCCTATGTAATAGTTCAAAGTGGACAGCAATCACTCTGTGATATTGCTTGCTGGACCTGGCCTGTGGCACGTGTATTATTGCTCTAGTAATAATAGGATGGATATCTACGAGTACTTGAATTTACTTTACTTTGACTTCTAAGTACTCCCCCTCCATGCATGCCATTCATTTCTATTCATTTCCCACTTGGGAAGTTTGGCAATCTCCGCTGCCGAGGGGCCAGTGGAACGGACAGCCTTGGCTTCAGTAACGGCATTCATTGAAAGACTTTACACTTCTGAAAATGCAGCCAATGATGCATTGACGAGTGAATATACGAATCATGATTCAGTCATGACCATGGCGCATAAACTAACAAAGTCACACCAGAACTGCCAAGAGGAATTACTTGCAAACTCAACCAGGATGACCAATCACCTAGGCCTCTCCTTGATGCTGCTGCCCAATTTCGATAGCTACATTTCCATCCTCTGCACCCACTACACCACTTCCAACGACACAAACTGAAAGTAACACTGGTTGATCGCATCCACGATAATCCAAGCGCTTGCAGTCGCCACCTTCCACCTTCCGTATCGAGTCGGATTCTACTGGTAATCCTGCAGAACAACGGTATTGTCATGTCGAGAGAGTCCCAATGCAAGTTGACCAATTGTTATTTTGGAAAATATGAATCCCAATTTGTTGCCCACTAGATAACTAGCCATAATGACTTGGCCACTTCCTTCTGCGGTAAGAAGATCAAAGATAAACTAGTCACAGCATTTATTGAATGTCCCAAAACGCTTCCTTGAGTTCATTGGCGCTTCCACATAATGCAGATCTTTCCATCCTTACTATACAGCCCGTCACGTAAATCGATGCTTGGGATGGCAGTTACGTTATGAGTTATGAGGCAAGACGGATGATAAAATTGCAGTGTTGATGAGGATGACGGATGTAATGTGTATTTGCCCCGCCCGCCTGGTTCTGGTTGAATCTCCAGCCCTCCTCCTCCATTGTTGAATTCATTCCATCAGCACTCTGTTTTTTGAGAGTCATTGCTATCAGCGGCAGAATGAATGTCCACCGTCCACCCTCAGTTGCCTCTCTTATGAGACAATGATACAACGTTGTGTGATGCTACATCGCTCGGTGCTCGGTGCTCGGTGCCTATGGTACCTGTGCTGCTGTGTTTCCATATTCCCGTTTCTGCCCAAACTTGTCCCGTTTCTGCCCAAACTTGTCCCGTTTCTGCCCAAACTTGTCCCAGGTTGATATCTCATGCACGCTCATGATGATTTAATAGGTTGAAGATCCAAGCGACGCATTCTTTCGCAGTCCATGGCAGGTAGTCGCTCGATTTATTGGCCTGTAGAAGTAATTGGGCGTCATAATAGTACTGGAAATCACGTGTGGTGTGGGTGGCACGTCGGCAGGGTGTGACATGCCGCCGAGACCTAGCGACAAAAGGAGCTTGTATGGCAGGATGGCAGGAGATAATATATCTACAATGGTTGATGGACACTATATCTTTGATTTGCCTCTCTACAGTAATCTAGCATTCAGCTTAACGGTTGAAAGGGCGAAATATTTGGAGACGGAGCGTGTAGATGCTAATTCGGTTGCACAGTCCATCGTCAAAAGTGTCGAAAACTACGACTCCGCCAATAGGTAGGCTTGCTGAATTCAACTTGAACCGAGTTGCTGTTGCAAGAGGTGGGGAGCACAATCAGGCCCGTTATGATGAGGGAACTTGGGATTCATACTTCCAAGCCCCCGATTTCGACTGGAATATCATCAAGCAGACTGAGCGTCAGTGTATGCTCGTGTTCTGTGACCTATTCTCTACCGGCTATGCCCATTCTGCTCACTTGCCGTCTTCTATCTATTTGGTGGTCTCCGCCGTGACAATGTTAGTGCTCTCAAAGCGCCCTACATCTTCCCCCACTTGAGAAATATGAAAAATGAAAGTGTTACAACTAGAATGACAAAAATTCTCCGCAATAATATTGAGCACGAGCTCCGTCGGAAAACGTTGTTCACGTCACATCGATGAGAAAGGGCAGCATGACCGAGTTCCGGTTACACCGCCCGAGATCTATCTTACGAGGAGGAACTTGCTCGCAGTGGGCATACAATTCTACCCGCCAACACCTTTGGAGAAGACAATGCTTCTATGGGCATCAGAAGAGCATCATCCCACCAAGAAGCAGAAGGCCACGGCAAGTACCCCTCCAGAATCAGAGACAGCCAATGCAGGTACCACCTAACAATCAGCCTACAATACCGTTGTGGCTAATGCCATCAAATCTACAGGGAACAATAAGACTGGTGGTGTTACTGTCCTGACTGAGTTGGAGAGGTTTGTGGAAGTTGGCACCATTAGTAAAAAAACAAAAGGATTTTCTTAGTGCCGGCAGTGTGGGGCTTGTTTCAAAGTCCATCCTCAATGATATATGAAGAATGATTTGATTATTGGACTCCCTGATTATAATTCCCTGGGGTCTGAAGGGGCTAGGTATTGCAGGGGAGTGACTGCTACTGCCATGGTCATCACTGCCGAGCAGTGGAAGGAGTTGTGCAATTTGGAGCCGACCGATCTCGATAATGATATCAATCGCAGGTTGTCGACCTTGAAGTGCAAGCACAGCTTCATCAAAGCGACAAAAGAAAAGAAGCAAGGCAACATCAAGTATTCACAGTCTTGCCGAGAGAATTCAAAAGTTATGAAGAAACGGAAAGACGATGGTATGAGTGATTTAGAGACTAAGAACAAAATTCTTCGTGAGATTGGAATTCAAAGTGGACAGCAATCACTCCGTGATGTATTTTCTCGGAGAAGTTCTAGTACGTAGTTAATTGTTACTCCTATGTAATAGTTCAAAGTGGACAGCAATCACTCTGTGATATTGCTTGCTGGACCTGGCTGTGGCACGTGTATTATTGCTCTAGTAATAGGATGGATATCTACGAGTACTTGAATTTACTTTACTTTGACTTCTAAGTACTCCCCCTCCATGCATGCATTCATTTCTATTCATTTCCCACTTGGGAAGTTTGGCAATCTCCGCTGCCGAGGGGCCAGTGGAACGGACAGCCTTGGCTTCAGTAACGGCATCATTGAAAGACTTTACACTTCTGAAAATGCAGCCAATGATGCATGACGAGTGAATATACGAATCATGATTCAGTCATGACCATGGCGCATAAACTAACAAAGTCACCAGAACTGCCAAGAGGAATTACTTGCAAACTCAACCAGGATGACCAATCACCTAGGCCTCTCCTTGATGCTGCTGCCCAATTTCGATAACTACATTTCCATCCTCTGCACCCAGCCCACTACACCACTTCCAACGACACAAACTGAAAGTAACACTGGTTGATCGCATCCACGATAATCCAAGCGCTTGCAGTCGCCACCTTCCACCTTCCGTATCGAGTCGGATTCTACTGGTAATCCTGCAGAACAACGGTATTGTCATGTCGAGAGAGTCCCAATGCAAGTTGACCAATTGTTATTTTGGAAAATATGAATCCCAATTTGTTGCCCACTAGATAACTAGCCATAATGACTTGGCACTTCCTTCTGCGGTAAGAAGATCAAAGATAAACTAGTCACAGCATTTATTGAATGTCCCAAAACGCTTCCTTGAGTTCATTGGCGCTTCCACATAATGCAGATCTTTCCATCCTTACTATACAGCCCGTCACGTAAATCGATGCTTGGGATGGCAGTTACGTTATGAGTTATGAGGCAAGACGATGATAAAATTGCAGTGTTGATGAGGATGACGGATGTAATGTGTATTTGCCCCGCCCGCCTGGTTCTGGTTGAATCTCCAGCCCTCCTCCTCCATTGTTGATTCATTCCATCAGCACTCTGTTTTTGAGAGTCATTGCTATCAGCGGCAGAATGAATGTCCACCGTCCACCCTCAGTTGCCTCTCTTATGAGACAATGATACAACGTTGTGTGATGCTACATCGCTCGGTGCTCGGTGCCTATGGTACCTGTGCTGCTGTGTTTCCATATTCCGTTTCTGCCCAAACTTGTCCCATTTCTGCCCAAACTTGTCCCGTTTCTGCCCAAACTTGTCCCAGGTTGATCTGGCCCTCGGGGCCCCAGGTCGGTGTAGCGTAGCAAATCTGGCCGGGCCACGGAGGTGCCCTCCTTACCCTGTCAGTCAAATTACCCAAAATTACCCAAGCCATTTCTACAGGGAAACACGTAGGAATTAGTATCTAAGGATTTAGGAGATTTAAATCTGGTCCGGGACGTAGGGCTTTTAATTCCCACAGTAGAGCATACTGGCGGCTACAGGATACCGCTGCGCAGGAACTCAGTACCACCCTAATCTTGTGTACACGAGTTTTATTACGCACACCGTTCTAGCCAATTGGTTTCTTGTTTACAAGAAACGAGTGTCATTTACAAGAAAGAATAAAATTTTTCCCCGGTCAAAATTTTCTCAACCAACATTGCATACCGGTACAGCCCAATAGCCTTACCCATCGAAGTAATTTTTGGGTAGTAGTACCCATCCTGACTTCTTCTCCGACCACGTGCTGTTAGGGAATTTGATCATGGTGCCAATTCTTTTCATGAGTTCCTCCCTATCTGGAATGAGATTTTCTTCCATGGCAGTCTTGTATGTTGTGTTGAAGGATTTTGTCCACCATTTCTTCGTTGAATGTTTGGTGCTGTATGCTCAGCTCTCTTGTGAAGGTGTTCTACCCACCTCTGCCGTTTGATCACTGCTTCACATAAATCGCCGCTCTTCTTCCTGGCGCAGTACTTTATCCTATCTTCTGAAATGCCTGTTCCGGTCCAGTGTATTGCGCTGTCCTGTGGGTGATTGCCGCACTCACCACCCCTGCCTTCCAAGAGTCTTCCCCCTGCTAGTCGCAACATAAAGCGTTCCGCAGCAGTTCTTGATCTCCCACATGATGTCGGATGGGTCCATGACCATTCGTTGTCCATCGATCGCCTTTCTTGAAACCAGCTTCTAACCCCTGGCAGCGATGGATTGTGATCGCAAAAGCCAGTTTCATTGGCATGAAAGTGGCAGTGCAACAGCCCCTATCGCATCTCATTGCAAATGGGGTTCTTATAAATCGCCACTCTTCTATTCGATGACATCACCCTGCTGAAGGAAGGTGTTAAGTGTGTTGTTGTTGTTGCTGTCATAGTTGCGCCGGATGGCTTCGTGTCTGATACCATTGGTGTCACCTATGTATGTGAATGTGAGAAGGAGAGAGTGAGAGTGGGAGTGTGAGAATGAGAGATTGAACACAAGTAATGACATTCAGTTTAAAGAGTAAGGGTGGCGGGATCTTCCCGCTCAGTTGCTGCTGGCTTTGAATAAAATCAGTTGTTGATTGGCTTGGTTGAATGAATCTGCACTTACCTTTCTGAACCTGCTTGTGTTTTTTGTCTCCATCAGACATCTGATTCCTTTATTACCCTGGACCTTAGTTGATTGTTAGTTCCCATGATTGTAGAGCACTCATCTCTTCGGGAATGAGAACGTGTCCACAGCGGTCTGGTTGCTGTGACTTGTGGATCATCTCAGTTCAGTGACATCTTTACCAGTGTGTCCACAAAACTGATACCATCGAAGCAGGAGAGCTTCACTGAAAAAAATTTGACCAGGGGAAAAAAATTAACAGTGGGCATGCCCGCTTACCCCCAAAATAATTTTCTCACCCTGGAAACCACGTGTGTAGCAAATAAACATAAGACCCCATCGCTTGCCTTGAGAGGCCGGCCAGAAAAATCAAATAGCCTCCTCCAAACACATCTATTTACCACTATGAGAACAAGATCTTACACTAATGGTATTCATATCTCTGCGACGACATAGGCACTGCAGAATAAAAGAATGAACTCACCAGTGCTATCATATGCCAAAGGTTTGTTGCGGACATTCATCAATTCATCACGCAACAAGACCAGACCGATCCGCTTCTGTCAGAGGAGTGATCGAAGCAAGCTAAGTTTTGACTCACGTTCTATTTCAGACGTGTTTCGCTGATATGTATCCGTTGGTTGTTGCATGCCATTCAAGTTGTCTGCATTTGTTGCTGCTTGTTTTTATTTCGTGTACGGAAGTGCATAGATATCATGATGTTGTTTTGTGCACCACATCTGTGAAGTTTGTTTGCCTCTATCCCACTGCTGAGCTTCCCGTTCCAGTTCCATCCTCTTGGCCGGCACTAGCATCGGCATCTGTAGCATTCAAAGGAGGACTTTGATTCGGCGTGGTAACGTAATGTGGATGCGGATACCACCGTCTCATTTGATTGTTTGCGCCATCAGTACGACACAAAAAGTGACAAGATTATTGATGAATTGCTGAATACGGTTGGAAGTGCCAATTATTATGAAGATTTATTTGTTGTGGTGTTGTCGCATATCGTTGTCCCAGCTGCTGCGTCCTATATTGTCACAATGATTATGTTGTCTGACTCTCGACCCGGCTGAAATGTCGATGTTGTGCGATGTGCCGAGACGGTAAAAAGATCTTTTTATGCGCTGATCGAGTAGATTGCCGCAGCAGATGGCAAGTTTTGTGCGGCCGTGTGCATATCACTGGCGAGGCTAATACATGGCGTTCAAGGTGGGCATGCTGCTTGTTGTTCGTTTATGTCAGCAGCAAGATATGGCCAGCCGAAGAACACCTTGATTTGAGTGCAACACCTACCACGCATCTTGAGGCGGTGGCCGCCCGGAGGCCGGACAAGAAAAGTTGTGCAATTTCCCGTCTTTTGCGCGCCCTCGCTCCTTCGCATTTGTGTTTTGTGGTAGATGGTAATGGAACAGTTCGAACTTCAACCTTTTAACAAAAGAGCAGTCCCACTACCTGGTAGAGACAAGTAATTGTAAAAATAGGACTTTTTTAGTGTTGCATTGAAGTTGGAAAACTGCACAGAGCGTCGGCTGTTAGGTACTTTTTGCATAACATCACTTTAAAAAAAATGTGGTGAGAACCCCTGGTATATTGATACATATCTCATGCACGCTCATGATGATTTAAAGGTTACGGGGTCGCTTGTTTTTAAGGGCTAGTACGCTCTAAAATAATGTGAGGGAGCCCTTACAGGTACTTAGTCTTTTTTGTAGTGGTACAGTATGAGGCGTTTCACATCACCACCGATCAACCATCAAACCATGGCACAAAGTTAGCGCTCTCCACCCCATACGGCACGTGTGTACTACGCCAAAATCACTGGGGTCGGTGAAATAACTACGACGGTAAATCATTACTAATACCATTAGCCGCCATTATTCGCTGGAATTCTATCACTGGAACCTTTCGAATTTTTTAATTAATACACCCACCGTCGTCATTGCATCCGACGGTACATGCACCACTCGACACAACAGCATCCTCCCCTACACATCGTTGCGGCGCTCTTACTACACAAAAATTGTCACGGGCGCTTCACCTATCAATATACCATCGACCGCCGTCGGAATTGTCTCACTGGCCACCGCATAATTTGAAAACAACAGCGCTCCTATTGTAATTTGAAAATAATAATATTTATTCACAGCATGAGTGAGGAGGGCGAGGAAAGACAACCAAAGAGGAGTAAGGGGGATTCAATTCAAGAGAAGAAAGAGGATAAAATGAAGGCCGAGGATATGTGGACACACATTGAGAACAATAAAAACTTGCTCAATCATATCAAGGCCAACAAAGATGAATGGAAACAGGAACACTTCGCATATATTCGTGAATTTTGTTCCCATGTGCAGATGCACAAGAAAGACTTCCCCCTTGTTATGGGAGATAAATACCCTGATTATGAGAGCCCCCCGGCAACTGAGGGGAGTGGAATTGAGCTTACAATGGGATACATCACAAAGGTTGCGCGGAGGGAGGATACATCTTCCATCACCGATGAACCGATCTTACAGGTTGTGGAACGAGAGACCAAGTATCGAGGATCTTCTACTGTCACTCAAGTACAATTTACTCATCTCACGTTGTGCGACGGTGACGGCAACATTATTGTCGGACGTGTTGTTACTCACCTCACACACGAAGCAAGGAAGCTGGAAAGGGGGGACATAATCAAGTTACCAGTGTTCACAGAGCTGACACACAGAATTGGCAACAGCAACCCAATGCCAGCTTTATTCATTGTCGAGTTTCGAAAGATTGGCTATGCTATAATCCCAGAGAATGTGAAGCAACAGCAACTATCGTGCGACCTGTCGAACTCATCCGACAAGTCTAATGATACTCCATCTGCGAATGATAATGATACTGCGGGCGGCAACCTGCAGAAAGATGTCTCCAATGCAAAGTGTGAATTTCCAAACCGTCTATGTTCCATCAACGGCATTCAAATGATTGTCTGCATCTGTAAATCACAGCCAGTTCATAGGTTGAACTTGAATACAATCCGAGAGGATTGTTACTTTGCAACAGAAGAAGTGGATAAAATGACAAACAGCCAGAAGAGATGCATGGTATATTGGTGGTATGCAACAAACGTCTATTCAATTTGTGGGAAGGGCAAGAGAATGATGCTTCCGGATTGCCTTGTGAATGCTGTACGAAACACATTCCCAGAAGAAGATGGGAAGTACACGGGATACTGCTATGTATGTTCTTAAATACTTAGTTTACCATTCAATCAGTTTTATTGCTTTTCGGGGTTTCTTTGGTGTGGGGGCATTCACATTCCACTCGATCGGATTCTTTAACCTCTTCGTACTTCTGGGCAAGGTACATTGCGGAGCTGTATGACCAGGTTGTCGACAAATGCCACACTTCCTGACTGTAGTTGACTTCTTCTTCTTTACTGAACTCTTCGCTGACTCACCCAATGGCACTTGGGCTCTGCGATAGCTCGTCTTCTTTGCAGCTTCCTTGCCCATTACTGACGCTCTCATCAAAGATGTTCTCATGCGTTGTTTCTTTGCATCTTCACCATTCAGTCTCTTGCGATCTTCTTCACACCTCTTCGCCTGCTTCAGCATGCTTTCAATCTCAGCCGAAGTCAATTCTATACCAAGAAGTTCCGACAATTGCCGATGTGTCTTCTCCTTATTGCCCTTGCCAGTGACACAGACTGCCAACTCAGCCATTGCCTTCCATGCATCAGTCTGGTCCAAATTAAGTCGCTTTCCTTCAGAGTACATTGCTATTGTCCCGAACATTGCTTCGGACGCGTTGCTGCATCCATTGGATGCAATGCGTTCAATACTTTTCTCATTGAACATCGCCTTCACCACATCTTCAAGAATCGTCCGTGCCTTCAAACCAATGGACATATAGTGCCCATGGCGCTTGGTCCGATTGAGCGCCTCTGTCTCCAGTTGCTCTTCTGTCCAAGACGGATTCTCATTCTTCACTTGTAGATAACTGCAATACTTTGGCTGGAAACATTGCGAATGATCTCCGGAGTGATGTGGAACGGTAGCATACATCTGCTTTAAGCATTCTGTATGATTTGAAAGTGATGATACAATATTTTTCAACTTAGATTAGGACGTTAATTACTTGAACGAGTAGAGTAATGAACTCGTTTCGGTTAGACCTTCATCGGCAAGTGTCAACGTGAGACAGCCCCAGGAGCGGGCTGTTCTAATGAATCTTTTGTATAGTGGTGAACGGAGAAAAATGAAATGAACGGAGAAGTGAACGTCTTTTTCAGACGCGGTTCAATGTCTTTTCAGACAGGAGAAGCTTTTGCTCTCCCGAGCTGAGCTGCCGGAAGGCAGCTCCTCGGGAGAGTAAAAGGAGGGGAGCTCGATCAGTCAGGATCGGGCTCCCCATCAAAATACTTACTGGCCTCTTTGCCGGGTTCTTGTATCAGTTTTGCTTTCGTCACAGCTGATCGTATCGTTGGGGCTCCATGATAGGCAATAATAAACTTCTGAATTCGTAGATCTTGTTCGAAGACTTCTTTGCAGTGGGTGTCGTAGAGACACCGAAGTAGTTTACGAGGGATATCATTTGGATGGAATGTCCAGTGGAGGATGGCCAATTCTTTGTTGGTAAGAGTAGGCTCTGTTGGTTGTTGTATTGCATTTGCATTTGATTCGATAGATCGTAGGCGTGCATCTGCTTGTAGGATGTACTGCTTGATGACGTGTGAGTCCCAGCCGCGTTGTACTAGTCTTTTGAAGAGTAATTTAGATTGATTGATGTAGTCAGATTCAAGGGAGTTTTGGCGCTTGTACTGACGCAATAGACTGTAGGTGACACCTTTCATAATTTGTGGAGAGTGTGCTGAATGCGGCGGGAGATATTGGTAGAGATTGCAGGCTTTTTGGAATGTACGTGTTTGAATTTGTTGCGATGGTCCAATGGTGATAGTGAGATCGAGGAAGTTAACAGATGTTGATAGGGGCTCAAAGTCCCATCGTAGGGATCCGAAGTTATCAGTATCATATTGAAATTGTGCATATCGTAGGTTGGTACCAATCCATATTCCTTTCATATCGTCGATGAAACGCTTGTAGAGGAGGAGATCATTGGAATATTTATTAAGGAGGAATTCTTCATGGATTGCAAAGTAGATTGTAGCCCACATACATGCTGCACTAGTTCCCATTGCTGTACCAGTTAGTTGTTTGAAGTACATATCACCAAATTCGAAGATGTTGTTTTTCATGACTAGCGAAAGAGCTTCTTTGATTGCGGCAATAGGAAAGGAGGAGAGTCCATTGCTTGCTAGTTTACCGGAGGAGGCTAATTCGTCGAGCCAGTTGCTGATGACTTGGAGCGCATGATCTGTGTCGATGTTAGTATACATAGATTGCGCATCTGCTGTAAATAGTCTTGCATTGAAGGGAAGGCGGTGGAATGACTGGAGACTGTCGAGTAGGCTGCCACTATCTTTGAGGTACGATGGGATGAATTGTTTCAGTTGTTGGAGATGGTAGTCGACCCACTTGCTAAGGCAGTTCATGAATGTACCTGCGCAGCATACAATTGGACAGAACTTGTAGGGCTTCTTTTTATGCACTTTCAGCGTCATACGGAATCGAGCAAACTTGTTTGTTGGGAACAGTTTCTCAGATTGCGAGCGCTTAAGGTAGTCATGCTCGGCTTTAGACATTGACATCTTGTGTTTTTGACAGAAGAGGGCAATTTTATAGCGGAGGATATTATTCATTTGCATTGCTTCTCGACGGCTGATTCGTTGGTACACATTCGTATTACTGAGGTGATCAGTACAGGCGCTCTTGTTGTAGAAGCCTCTTCGCAGAAGACACGCACTGTATGATTTGAAAGTGATGATACAATATTTTTCAACTTAGATTAGGACGTTAATTACTTGAACGAGTAGAGTAATGAACTCGTTTCGGTTAGACCTTCATCGGCAAGTGTCAACGTGAGACAGCCCCAGGAGCGGGCTGTTCTAATGAATCTTTTGTATGGTGAACGGAGAAAAATGAAATGAACGGAGAAGTGAACGTCTTTTTCAGACGCGGTTCAATGTCTTTTCAGACAGGAGAAGCTTTTGCTCTCCCGAGCTGAGCTGCCGGAAGGCAGCTCCTCGGGAGAGTAAAAGGAGGGGAGCTCGATCAGTCAGGATCGGGCTCCCCATCAAAATACTTACTGGCCTCTTTGCCGGGTTCTTGTATCAGTTTTGCTTTCGTCTGTGATGCTACATCGCTCGGTGCTCGGTGCCTATGGTACCTGTGCTGATGCTGTGTTTCCATATTCCCGTTTCTGCCCAAACTTGTCCCGTTTCTGCCCAAACTTGTCCCGTTTCTGCCCAAACTTGTCCCAGGTTGATATCTCATGCACGCTCATGATGATTTAATAGGTTGAAGATCCAAGCGACGCATTCTTTCGCAGTCCATGGCAGGTAGTCGCTCGATTTATTGGCCTGTAGAAGTAATTGGGCGTCATAATAGTACTGGAAATCACGTGTGGTGTGGGTGGCACGTCGGCAGGGTGTGACATGCCGCCGAGACCTAGCGACAAAAGGAGCTTGTATGGCAGGATGGCAGGAGATAATATATCTACAATGGTTGATGGACACTATATCTTTGATTTGCCTCTCTACAGTAATCTAGCATTCAGCTTAACGGTTGAAAGGGCGAAATATTTGGAGACGGAGCGTGTAGATGCTAATTCGGTTGCACAGTCCATCGTCAAAAGTGTCGAAAACTACGACTCCGCCAATAGGTAGGCTTGCTGAATTCAACTTGAACCGAGTTGCTGTTGCAAGAGGTGGGGAGCACAATCAGGCCCGTTATGATGAGGGAACTTGGGATTCATACTTCCAAGCCCCCGATTTCGACTGGAATATCATCAAGCAGACTGAGCGTCAGTGTATGCTCGTGTTCTGTGACCTATTCTCTACCGGCTATGCCCATTCTGCTCACTTGCCGTCTTCTATCTATTTGGTGGTCTCCGCCGTGACAATGTTAGTGCTCTCAAAGCGCCCTACATCTTCCCCCACTTGAGAAATATGAAAAATGAAAGTGTTACAACTAGAATGACAAAAATTCTCCGCAATAATATTGAGCACGAGCTCCGTCGGAAAACGTTGTTCACGTCACGATCGATGAGAAAGGGCAGCATGACCGAGTTCCGGTTACACCGCCCGAGATCTATCTTACGAGGAGGAACTTGCTCGCAGTGGGCATACAATTCTACCCGCCAACACCTTTGGAGAAGACAATGCTTCTATGGGCATCAGAAGAGCATCCCACCAAGAAGCAGAAGGCCACGGCAAGTACCCCTCCAGAATCAGAGACAGCCAATGCAGGTACCACCTAACAATCAGCCTACAATACCGTTGTGGCTAATGCCATCAAATCTACAGGGAACAATAAGACTGGTGGTGTTACTGTCCTGACTGAGTTGGAGAGGTTTGTGGAAGTTGGCACCATTAGTAAAAAACAAAAGGATTTTCTTAGTGCCGGCAGTGTGGGGCTTGTTTCAAAGTCCATCCTCAATGATATATGAAGAATGATTTGATTATTGGACTCCCTGATTATAATTCCCTGGGGTCTGAAGGGGCTAGGTATTGCAGGGGAGTGACTGCTACTGCCATGGTCATCACTGCCGAGCAGTGGAAGGAGTTGTGCAATTTGGAGCCGACCGATCTCGATAATGATATCAATCGCAGGTTGTCGACCTTGAAGTGCAAGCACAGCTTCATCAAAGCGACAAAAGAAAAGAAGCAAGGCAACATCAAGTATTCACAGTCTTGCCGAGAGAATTCAAAAGTTATGAAGAAACGGAAAGACGATGGTATGAGTGATTTAGAGACTAAGAACAAAATTCTTCGTGAGATTGGAATTCAAAGTGGACAGCAATCACTCCGTGATGTATTTTCTCGGAGAAGTTCTAGTACGTAGTTAATTGTTACTCCTATGTAATAGTTCAAAGTGGACAGCAATCACTCTGTGATATTGCTTGCTGGACCTGGCTGTGGCACGTGTATTATTGCTCTAGTAATAGGATGGATATCTACGAGTACTTGAATTTACTTTACTTTGACTTCTAAGTACTCCCCCTCCATGCATGCATTCATTTCTATTCATTTCCCACTTGGGAAGTTTGGCAATCTCCGCTGCCGAGGGGCCAGTGGAACGGACAGCCTTGGCTTCAGTAACGGCATCATTGAAAGACTTTACACTTCTGAAAATGCAGCCAATGATGCATGACGAGTGAATATACGAATCATGATTCAGTCATGACCATGGCGCATAAACTAACAAAGTCACCAGAACTGCCAAGAGGAATTACTTGCAAACTCAACCAGGATGACCAATCACCTAGGCCTCTCCTTGATGCTGCTGCCCAATTTCGATAGCTACATTTCCATCCTCTGCACCCACTACACCACTTCCAACGACACAAACTGAAAGTAACACTGGTTGATCGCATCCACGATAATCCAAGCGCTTGCAGTCGCCACCTTCCACCTTCCGTATCGAGTCGGATTCTACTGGTAATCCTGCAGAACAACGGTATTGTCATGTCGAGAGAGTCCCAATGCAAGTTGACCAATTGTTATTTTGGAAAATATGAATCCCAATTTGTTGCCCACTAGATAACTAGCCATAATGACTTGGCACTTCCTTCTGCGGTAAGAAGATCAAAGATAAACTAGTCACAGCATTTATTGAATGTCCCAAAACGCTTCCTTGAGTTCATTGGCGCTTCCACATAATGCAGATCTTTCCATCCTTACTATACAGCCCGTCACGTAAATCGATGCTTGGGATGGCAGTTACGTTATGAGTTATGAGGCAAGACGATGATAAAATTGCAGTGTTGATGAGGATGACGGATGTAATGTGTATTTGCCCCGCCCGCCTGGTTCTGGTTGAATCTCCAGCCCTCCTCCTCCATTGTTGATTCATTCCATCAGCACTCTGTTTTTGAGAGTCATTGCTATCAGCGGCAGAATGAATGTCCACCGTCCACCCTCAGTTGCCTCTCTTATGAGACAATGATACAACGTTGTGTGATGCTACATCGCTCGGTGCTCGGTGCCTATGGTACCTGTGCTGCTGTGTTTCCATATTCCCGTTTCTGCCCAAACTTGTCCCGTTTCTGCCCAAACTTGTCCCGTTTCTGCCCAAACTTGTCCCAGGTTGATATCTCATGCACGCTCATGATGATTTAATAGGTTGAAGATCCAAGCGACGCATTCTTTCGCAGTCCATGGCAGGTAGTCGCTCGATTTATTGGCCTGTAGAAGTAATTGGGCGTCATAATAGTACTGGAAATCACGTGTGGTGTGGGTGGCACGTCGGCAGGGTGTGACATGCCGCCGAGACCTAGCGACAAAAGGAGCTTGTATGGCAGGATGGCAGGAGATAATATATCTACAATGGTTGATGGACACTATATCTTTGATTTGCCTCTCTACAGTAATCTAGCATTCAGCTTAACGGTTGAAAGGGCGAAATATTTGGAGACGGAGCGTGTAGATGCTAATTCGGTTGCACAGTCCATCGTCAAAAGTGTCGAAAACTACGACTCCGCCAATAGGTAGGCTTGCTGAATTCAACTTGAACCGAGTTGCTGTTGCAAGAGGTGGGGAGCACAATCAGGCCCGTTATGATGAGGGAACTTGGGATTCATACTTCCAAGCCCCCGATTTCGACTGGAATATCATCAAGCAGACTGAGCGTCAGTGTATGCTCGTGTTCTGTGACCTATTCTCTACCGGCTATGCCCATTCTGCTCACTTGCCGTCTTCTATCTATTTGGTGGTCTCCGCCGTGACAATGTTAGTGCTCTCAAAGCGCCCTACATCTTCCCCCACTTGAGAAATATGAAAAATGAAAGTGTTGCAACTAGAATGACAAAAATTCTCCGCAATAATATTGAGCACGAGCTCCGTCGGAAAACGTTGTTCACGTCACGATCGATGAGAAAGGGCAGCATGACCGAGTTCCGGTTACACCGCCCGAGATCTATCTTACGAGGAGGAACTTGCTCGCAGTGGGCATACAATTCTACCCGCCAACACCTTTGGAGAAGACAATGCTTCTATGGGCATCAGAAGAGCATCCCACCAAGAAGCAGAAGGCCAAACCCCCGAAACAATTCATTGCAATTGCAATTAATTGCAATTAATTGCAATTGCCAATTAATTTTTAGTGTTTTTCAGCTCGATAATTGTGAAGTATTTGTACAATTTTTGTCTTGATCGGTGTTGTCAGAGTCTTGTTAGGTCTTGTTCCTCATCATTTCTTTCAGCTTCCAGCGCATCAGGTGTGTGACGTGTTTTTTGCCACGCACAGCACCCACCCCAGCCCCACCGCACAGGAGTAATGAAGATTCAGAAGGGTGTCAAGTTCGAACAGACAATGTCTGAAGCGGAGAAGAAGGCATGCAAAGGTCTGTTGAAGGATCCTGCTGCTGCTGCTGCTGATGATGATGATTCGTCATCTTCAGATGAGGACTCAGACTCAGACGATGAGAGTTTGGAGAGAGGTTACAAAAGAGCGAAGGTAGAAGAATATGATCGAGTTATGGGAGAGAGTAAGTATATCAATTGTAGATTCATTCTGGGATCTGCTGCGGTTGTAGAGAGTCTGTGGAGTGAAGAAGATGCATTGATGAGCAAGAGGCGTCATGGTATGAACCCTATTACCAATGAAGCCATCCTCTTTCTGAAAAAGAATAAGGACCTGTGGGATGTTGTAGATGTTAATGAGGCGAATGAGGACAGGAAAGCTGTAAAGAGGGATGAGCGTCTGGCAAAGAAATTGAGGGAACAGCAGGAGCTGGAGACATTGCTTCAGAAGATCACTGAAGAGGAAGAGATTGTGGAAGAGGAAGAGAAAGAAGGCTCTGACTAAATAATATTAGGTTGCATAGTAATAATTGTGATAATTGAAATTAATTGCAATTAATTGTAATTGTCAATTAATTTTCAGGACCTCGCAGATGACAATCAATTAAAATTTAATTTTTCTGGGGTTTGCAGAAGGCCACGGCAAGTACCCCTCCAGAATCAGAGACAGCCAATGCAGGTACCACCTAACAATCAGCCTACAATACCGTTGTGGCTAATGCCATCAAATCTACAGGGAACAATAAGACTGGTGGTGTTACTGTCCTGACTGAGTTGGAGAGGTTTGTGGAAGTTGGCACCATTAGTAAAAAACAAAAGGATTTTCTTAGTGCCGGCAGTGTGGGGCTTGTTTCAAAGTCCATCCTCAATGATATATGAAGAATGATTTGATTATTGGACTCCCTGATTATAATTCCCTGGGGTCTGAAGGGGCTAGGTATTGCAGGGGAGTGACTGCTACTGCCATGGTCATCACTGCCGAGCAGTGGAAGGAGTTGTGCAATTTGGAGCCGACCGATCTCGATAATGATATCAATCGCAGGTTGTCGACCTTGAAGTGCAAGCACAGCTTCATCAAAGCGACAAAAGAAGCAAGGCAACATCAAGTATTCACAGTCTTGCCGAGAGAATTCAAAAGTTATGAAGAAACGGAAAGACGATGGTATGAGTGATTTAGAGACTAAGAACAAAATTCTTCGTGAGATTGGAATTCAAAGTGGACAGCAATCACTCCGTGATGTATTTTCTCGGAGAAGTTCTAGTACGTAGTTAATTGTTACTCCTATGTAATAGTTCAAAGTGGACAGCAATCACTCTGTGATATTGCTTGCTGGACCTGGCTGTGGCACGTGTATTATTGCTCTAGTAATAGGATGGATATCTACGAGTACTTGAATTTACTTTACTTTGACTTCTAAGTACTCCCCCTCCATGCATGCATTCATTTCTATTCATTTCCCACTTGGGAAGTTTGGCAATCTCCGCTGCCGAGGGGCCAGTGGAACGGACAGCCTTGGCTTCAGTAACGGCATCATTGAAAGACTTTACACTTCTGAAAATGCAGCCAATGATGCATGACGAGTGAATATACGAATCATGATTCAGTCATGACCATGGCGCATAAACTAACAAAGTCACCAGAACTGCCAAGAGGAATTACTTGCAAACTCAACCAGGATGACCAATCACCTAGGCCTCTCCTTGATGCTGCTGCCCAATTTCGATAGCTACATTTCCATCCTCTGCACCCAGCCCACTACACCACTTCCAACGACACAAACTGAAAGTAACACTGGTTGATCGCATCCACGATAATAATTTCCGCGTGGAATTATCGAACGTGTGGCCTTAGGATGGAAATAACAAAATAACAAAAAATATCAGATTCTACGTAGGAATTAGTAGTTCAGGGACATCGACCTCGCGCTGACGATGGCGTTGAGATCTGCTATGGATTCCGTTTTTCAGCTCCAAGATGCTCTATTGACAGTGGGAGAACCAACCCCCTATCGTCTATATCGCCTTGTCTTGGTGTGGAGATCATCGTACAAATTTGAACTAAGCAATTATATCGCCGACAGCCGGAGGCGTGCCAAATTCAAATTTTGTCTTGTGCAATTGAAAAGCAAACAATCTATCACATCACAATTGATCCCAACAGAGCAATTGCTCTTTCTACTTTGGTGTAAATCATCTAAAACAGTCATCATATCAGCTGGAAGCTTCCTTTCCCGTATTTTCGACAAATGTGATTACAATGAATATGACCACGCTTCGGGTAATCGTCCTGGCCAAGATCCTCCTCCAGCCTTCGTGTCTGCGATGGATCGAAGTCGGACGACTACATAATGAGCGTCAGTTCTGCGGCCTCTAGTATGAGTGTCTCTAGTGGTGAACGCAGTGACTTACACTCAGTTCCGTCAGGGTCTCCTCGGTATCATTCCCAATCCCGGGCAGGCGTGTGGCGGAACAAAAAGAAGCGATTTCTAGCAAAAGCACAACCCACCTATAAGGAACTCTTTTGGGCATCTAGAAAAGGAGGACAGAAAGAACATTCAAGTCCCCCTCTCCCATCGATTAATACTCGGAAGGCAGCAAAACGAGATGTTGACGATCAAGTGGACTACTTGGAAGAAATGTTAGCGACACAAGATCGAGAGTCACATGGCCTTCCTCCTCCTCCGAAAACACATGATACCCTGCGTATCATTTTAAATAATGTTAATGGCCTGCAACTGTTCACTAAAGGAAGAGGAAATGAGAAGATAGGCAGGATAGAAACCACTCGGAAAAAGTTTCAGTCAGATATTTATTGCAGCGTTGAAAACTGTGTTCAATGGGACATGTCAACATCAGATCAGCAGTTTGATGACGTCTTTGGTATTGGGGAAGAACGCTATTGCAGTGTAGCCTACAATCGGAACGATAGGCTGTCTGGCTCCGATGGTAGAACTCAACCTGGGGGGACCTCAATTCTAGCTACTGGCAGAACTTCCGGCTTTGCTTCTAAGAAAGGAATGGACGATGATTCGTTAGGACAATGGTGCTATATGCGTCTTGGTACCGAAGCACACGCCACTTGGCTGATTTGTGCCTATAATCCTCCCTCTTCATCGAGATATGGTCGTCGAAACCAACGTCACCGCAACTACACCGTATACAGCCAACGACAGCGATACCTTCGGGGTAGAGGTTGTTTCACAGATCCATGCAAATACTTCATTCAACAATTGGTCAAACAGCTATTATTATGGAAAAAGAAGGGTGACAATATCATTCTAGTTGGTGACTTCAATGAAGACGTATATCGAGACGGTCTAGCAACGCGTCTGCAGGAGGAGGATTTGCAGATGTCATGTCAATTTCAACGTATCAATGGAGAACACCTACCGAACTCTCATGAATCTGGACGTAAACCTCTGATGACAATGTTTGCTACCGAGGGGATTCTGTGTACAAATGCATATGCAGCTGCTCACGGCGCCCACGTTGGGGACCATCGTCTGTTGGTGTTTGATTTCCATGCTCCATCGGTTTTAGGCACCCATCTTCCTCATATGCCACGCCCACAAGGGCGTGGGGTTCGGAGTAAAGTTCCCCGTCTACGGACGGCGTACAACAAGAGATTGAATGAACTGAATGAGCGGCACAATATGAGGCAACGACTGGATACTATTGCAAATTCCACAGCTCTCACCAAAGAAGAGAAACTCGTCCTCCTCAATCGATGGGATGTGCAGGAAACGGAACATCAACGTTGTGCTGAACGGGAGTGTAATAGAGGTGGGAATCGGAATATTGACTTTTGTGAAGAAGTTTCTGTCGTTCTTCGGAAGCTACGATGTCTAAATAGAGTTATTCGCTTCAAGCAAGGGAAGGTACCTGACGGTCGGAATCTATTCAAACTATGCCGAGCGATAGACGTTCCTGAACCTCGGGACATCACCATTGCCGAAGCACAGACGGAACGCTTCGCTTGCATAGAACTTCTTGAAGCCCTACGTGATGATGCGCCCATGCTGAGAAATCGTATGCTGCAAAAGAGATTGGCAGCAGCAAAGAAACGAGGGGATGACGAAGCAGCGGACGAAGTCAAGCGGATTTTGAAGAAGGAGGCGAGACAGTAGAAATTCAAAACTCTGAAGTTGAAGATGGGGAAACCTCGGGCTTCACCGTTATGTGAAGTTATAGTGCCAGATGAAGATTTTCCGGAATTCTCCCCGCGGTACACAACACGTGGGGATGTTGAAACTGAAACTGGCAATCGTATTCGTGAGAGATACCAACTTGGGCATCGATCTATTCTTGCCTCAGAGCCTTTCCTGTCTGACATCGGCCACCTTGGAGATGGTCCAGCAGTTCAACAAATCCTTCATGGTACGTATGAGTTTCCTCCTGATACTCCTCCGGAAGTGGCGGCCTTGTTCCAAGAAGCAGCCTCCCTGTATCAAAAGACACAACATCTCGGCTTGGATCCTTACATAGAGGAAGAGGAGTTTCAATATTGGTGGAAGCATTGTCGAATCGACACTCAATCGTCGTACTCCAATATACATTACGACCATTACGTCTGTGCAGCTTTCGACAAGGAACTCACCTCCCTCCAAGTAGCAAAACTGAATACTGCGATTCGTCTTGGTTGGCCACTTAAACGATGGTTACATACAGTGATAGTTTTACTGCAGAAAGAAATGGGTACTGTCTTCATCAATAAACTTCGAGCCATCTGTCTTTTTGAGGCTGATTTCAATTACGTCCTGAAGGTTATCTTTGCTCAACGTATGATGAGGAATCTGAATCGTGAGAATCTACTACCTTTGGAACAACATGCGAAAGCCTTCTCTGGAGCCAAGAATGCTACCATGAACCGAATACTTTATCAGGATATTCATCGCACCCTGCATTGGCCTTATGCAGTGGCTTCAGTAGATCTTGGGGACTGTTATGATGCGCTGTACCACGGGTGGTCATCCATTTCACTGCTAGCAGCGGGAGTGCCAAACTCTCAGGTCAAAATGATGCTGGTCGCTCTGCAATGTATGGGATGGCATTTGAGGACAGGATTCGGTTTGTCTGACTCTCCCTTTCAAGGTTCTGATGATAAGCCAATGATGGGAATGGGACAAGGTAGTAGTGCTGCGGCGCCATCATTTTCCGTCACATCACTGTTACAGACGAATGCATACCGTCGAATGGGACATTGTCAGCCGATTTATTCCTCTTGGACAGGTCTTCTTCTCATGCTGGCTGCCATCATTTATGTAGACGACACTGATCTCCTCGTTAGATCCAAACGTCGTCGACTATCAGATACTGAGTTCTTCAATCAAATTCAAGCAGCGATCACATGTTGGGGTTTTATCATCATGGCAACGGGTGGACATTGCAAACAAGCAAAATGTAAAGTGTCGGTAGTTTCATATGGATACAAGAATGGACGTGCATACATCAAACCTCACCGAGATCTCCCCCAAACGGCATTGGTAATTCCACAACATAATGGCCCATCGCTTCCCATTGCACACATCCCGCCCGATCAAGCTTGTGAAGCCCTAGGAACCTTCGTCGCAGCGGATGGAAATCAAAGGACACAATTGGACGAAATGAAAAAGAAAGGTCTTTCTTGGGCAGATCAACTATCCTCGGCGCATCTCCCTCCAGCTGACGGATTTCTCAGTCTCAATATCCATCTCAAACCTCGTCTCTGTTGGAATCTAGTCACTGTATGTGAATCTCCGAAGGTTGTCGATAAAGCACTGTCAAAAGTATTCTTCCAAGCACTTCCATATCTACGAGTGAATCGAAACATTCGTACTGAATTTCGGCACCTCCCAGTGAAATATCAAGGTCTGGGTATCTTTGATGTTAATGTTGAGCGCCTTGGCTTGAAAATCTTTTGGATTCAACGATACTGGGGTGACTCAGGTTTAGAAGGCCAACTCCTGCTCTATTCTTTTGAAGCGTTTAGCATTGATCTGGGCCTCGACGGGAATCCCTTCCAGTACTCCTTTGAACGTTATGGCTATCTTGTTGAATCATCATCTTGGTGGAAGGATCTGTGGGAATTGCTGGCACATTTCGGAATTCGTCTTGATTTGGACAAAACTATCACCTTTCAACCATTTCGATTGGGTGACAAATCTGTGATGCGATGGTTCATAGAATCCAACCACTTTTCGAAACAGCAACTCGTCCGCCTCAATCGAGTTCGGAAGAGAAAATGCATCTTTTTTCTCTCCGAATTACTTCTTTGTGATGGGCAAAAGGTGAACGTTCTACTTCTTGATGGATCGGAAGGCTTCTCCAGAAAGAAAACGTATCCATTTGAGAAACCTACTGGAGCCGATGTCACTCTGTGGAGAACTGCAATTCGAACATTAACTTCACCTACATATCGCCTTCCTACCAGCCTTGGTTTTCTACGTTGCCTGGACCCCAATATTGATTGGTTTTGGAACGAGCAGGATAATCTCATTGTGAGGTACAATTGGAACGAAGATGGAAATATACGTGCGTATGATCATTTTATTCCGTCGGATGGGGGTACAGCACGACGTCCTCAGTACATTTGGCATTATAGCTCCCACCTCCGACCCAACAATCTTACTCACGCAGCGAGTGTGCGTATCGTGGATGAGACTACGGTTAGCCTTATTTGCTCTACTTATCTTCCACCACCTCCTCCGACTCCATCTTCCATCTTGGCCGTATTGCAGTCATGGGGAAACAACAGTCTATGGGAAGATCTGCAAATAGACGGTGATGGCTCATGGCTAATAGAGGCACTCATGCAAGGCACCGTGGAAGGTGCCGCAGACGGTTCATTCATGAAGGATATCAGCACTGACGTTTGCTCTGCGGCCTTTATGTTAATATGCACTGTTTCTAACCGGAAAATGGTTGGCACGTGGGCAGAGGAATCTCCATTCGCAGGAAACTATCGGGGAGAAATCTTTGGGGGAATGGCACTAGCATTGCTCCTTCGGGCTGCTTCTACGTTGCTTCCAGCAAATAGCGAAATAGTATCTCCAGTGAAGCTTTGGTTTGACAACTCCGGCGTCATTCATCATGGTAATAAACCGCATTTGGATCTTGTGGAAAATCAGACTCAAACAGATGTCCTCTCTCTCTCTTCAAGAAATATCTCCGAGGAATTCCATTCCCCATCTCCTTTGAAAAAGTGGAATCTCACGTGGATGACTATCGGCATGTTTCGACCTACACACGTCAAGAGATCTGGAATATCGAGATGGATAGACTTGCAAAGCAAGCCTTGCTTCACGCCTTGGAAACCAACACTTTCATTACATCCCCCTTTCCATTTGAGCATGTTCGGGCATATAATGGGTTTGGAAAAATTAGTGGCTCTCCGATAGCAGCAATTTACGACTGGCACGGATATACCTCCGCTAAACATCTCTTTGAATCCCGAGATATAGTGTCATCCCAACATTTTGATCTGATTTTCTGGGAAGGTATGGACAAAGCAGTGAAGAATTTCCCTTCCATGTTTACTGGCTGGATAGCGAAACATGTATCACACTTTTGTGGTACCAACAGACAACTCTCGAAGATGGATAGCTCTGTTCAGAATATCTGCCCCAGCTGTGGCCGTCTCAATGAAAGTACCTCACACATTACAAGATGTAGTGATCCGGGTCGTCTAGCGAGCCTTCGAGCAGCAGTGGAGGACCTCAGCGACTGGATGGAAGATAACGATACGGATCCTTACTTACAACATTTTATTGAAGAGTATCTCCTTGGACACGGTGAATTGGACATGTACGATGTTATCGATGGACACCCTGAGCATATTGAATTTGCAGAAATACACGACACCCTTGGATGGGATAATTTTGTGGAGGGTCGCATCAGTAGGCGTCTGGTTCACCTACAAGCACAGTATCTATCCACAATTCATACTTTCGTTCAACCTTCGACTTGGGCCAGTGGACTTATGCGACAGCTTCTCCTTCTGACACATCAACAATGGATTTATCGTAATTGTACAGTGCATTACAAAGCAGATGGTAGATCCCTTCCTCAACACAAACAAATTCTTCAGAAAGTCACCCAACTACTCAACACCGATGAAGATGAGCTCCTGCCTGAGGATAGGAGTCTATTGCACATTGACTTTGCTCAATTGGCTGACGGACCAACTATAGATCAGGAAAGATGGATCGCTGGTATGGAAGCAGCTATTGTCGCTCGTAGGGTACATCGTGCTAGACGAAGTCGGCGTGCACGGCTCCCCAACTTGCGAATCAGACGGCGGTCAAATACTTCTGCTTCAGACGCCTATTCCACCAATGCAGACGAAACAGATATCGATGTTGGATCGGATGACAACGGTGATGATAATGATGATGGAGATGGCTCCTCCTCTCGAGTAGAGTCCGATAGCAGTCGTGAGGAATCTTCTCCAGCTCCAGTGCTTCGATCTCGACACTATATCACATCATACTTTCCACCTCGCAGGGACTCAGAAGGTAGTATTCGTTTTCGACGTAGACGACGACGATCATAATATGATTGAATGAGTTGTGTCAAAAATGACCAAATTCCCCAGGAAGCCTCACTGAGGCTTCTTGGATGATGGTATGACTACCATTGCGGTTTCCAGGAGCCTAAGAAACACAAAAGTGATGTGTACTTGTCTAGATTATAGAGAGTAATTTTCTAACAAAGCTTTAAGCTTTGATCGCATCCACGATAATCCAAGCGCTTGCAGTCGCCACCTTCCACCTTCCGTATCGAGTCGGATTCTACTGGTAATCCTGCAGAACAACGGTATTGTCATGTCGAGAGAGTCCCAATGCAAGTTGACCAATTGTTATTTTGGAAAATATGAATCCCAATTTGTTGCCCACTAGATAACTAGCCATAATGACTTGGCACTTCCTTCTGCGGTAAGAAGATCAAAGATAAACTAGTCACAGCATTTATTGAATGTCCCAAAACGCTTCCTTGAGTTCATTGGCGCTTCCACATAATGCAGATCTTTCCATCCTTACTATACAGCCCGTCACGTAAATCGATGCTTGGGATGGCAGTTACGTTATGAGTTATGAGGCAAGACGATGATAAAATTGCAGTGTTGATGAGGATGACGGATGTAATGTGTATTTGCCCCGCCCGCCTGGTTCTGGTTGAATCTCCAGCCCTCCTCCTCCATTGTTGATTCATTCCATCAGCACTCTGTTTTTGAGAGTCATTGCTATCAGCGGCAGAATGAATGTCCACCGTCCACCCTCAGTTGCCTCTCTTATGAGACAATGATACAACGTTGTGTGATGCTACATCGCTCGGTGCTCGGTGCCTATGGTACCTGTGCTGCTGTGTTTCCATATTCCCGTTTCTGCCCAAACTTGTCCCGTTTCTGCCCAAACTTGTCCCGTTTCTGCCCAAACTTGTCCCAGGTTGATATCTCATGCACGCTCATGATGATTTAATAGGTTGAAGATCCAAGCGACGCATTCTTTCGCAGTCCATGGCAGGTAGTCGCTCGATTTATTGGCCTGTAGAAGTAATTGGGCGTCATAATAGTACTGGAAATCACGTGTGGTGTGGGTGGCACGTCGGCAGGGTGTGACATGCCGCCGAGACCTAGCGACAAAAGGAGCTTGTATGGCAGGATGGCAGGAGATAATATATCTACAATGGTTGATGGACACTATATCTTTGATTTGCCTCTCTACAGTAATCTAGCATTCAGCTTAACGGTTGAAAGGGCGAAATATTTGGAGACGGAGCGTGTAGATGCTAATTCGGTTGCACAGTCCATCGTCAAAAGTGTCGAAAACTACGACTCCGCCAATAGGTAGGCTTGCTGAATTCAACTTGAACCGAGTTGCTGTTGCAAGAGGTGGGGAGCACAATCAGGCCCGTTATGATGAGGGAACTTGGGATTCATACTTCCAAGCCCCCGATTTCGACTGGAATATCATCAAGCAGACTGAGCGTCAGTGTATGCTCGTGTTCTGTGACCTATTCTCTACCGGCTATGCCCATTCTGCTCACTTGCCGTCTTCTATCTATTTGGTGGTCTCCGCCGTGACAATGTTAGTGCTCTCAAAGCGCCCTACATCTTCCCCCACTTGAGAAATATGAAAAATGAAAGTGTTGCAACTAGAATGACAAAAATTCTCCGCAATAATATTGAGCACGAGCTCCGTCGGAAAACGTTGTTCACGTCACGATCGATGAGAAAGGGCAGCATGACCGAGTTCCGGTTACACCGCCCGAGATCTATCTCACGAGGAGGAACTTGCTCGCAGTGGGCATACAATTCTACCCGCCAACACCTTTGGAGAAGACAATGCTTCTATGGGCATCAGAAGAGCATCCCACCAAGAAGCAGAAGGCCACGGCAAGTACCCCTCCAGAATCAGAGACAGCCAATGCAGGTACCACCTAACAATCAGCCTACAATACCGTTGTGGCTAATGCCATCAAATCTACAGGGAACAATAAGACTGGTGGTGTTACTGTCCTGACTGAGTTGGAGAGGTTTGTGGAAGTTGGCACCATTAGTAAAAAACAAAAGGATTTTCTTAGTGCCGGCAGTGTGGGGCTTGTTTCAAAGTCCATCCTCAATGATATATGAAGAATGATTTGATTATTGGACTCCCTGATTATAATTCCCTGGGGTCTGAAGGGGCTAGGTATTGCAGGGGAGTGACTGCTACTGCCATGGTCATCACTGCCGAGCAGTGGAAGGAGTTGTGCAATTTGGAGCCGACCGATCTCGATAATGATATCAATCGCAGGTTGTCGACCTTGAAGTGCAAGCACAGCTTCATCAAAGCGACAAAAGAAGCAAGGCAACATCAAGTATTCACAGTCTTGCCGAGAGAATTCAAAAGTTATGAAGAAACGGAAAGACGATGGTATGGGTGATTTAGAGACTAAGAACAAAATTCTTCGTGAGATTGGAATTCAAAGTGGACAGCAATCACTCCGTGATGTATTTTCTCGGAGAAGTTCTAAGCTTAAAGCTTTGTTAGAAAATTACTCTCTATACTCTAGACAAGTACACATCACTTTTGTGTTTCTTAGGCTCCTGGAAACCGCAATGGTAGTCATACCATCATCCAAGAAGCCTCAGTGAGGCTTCCTGGGGAATTTGGTCATTTTTGACACAACTCATTCAATCATATTATGATCGTCGTCGTCTACGTCGAAAACGAATACTACCTTCTGAGTCCCTGCGAGGTGGAAAGTATGATGTGATATAGTGTCGAGATCGAAGCACTGGAGCTGGAGAAGATTCCTCACGACTGCTATCGGACTCTACTCGAGAGGAGGAGCCATCTCCATCATCATTATCATCACCGTTGTCATCCGATCCAACATCGATATCTGTTTCGTCTGCATTGGTGGAATAGGCGTCTGAAGCAGAAGTATTTGACCGCCGTCTGATTCGCAAGTTGGGGAGCCGTGCACGCCGACTTCGTCTAGCACGATGTACCCTACGAGCGACAATAGCTGCTTCCATACCAGCGATCCATCTTTCCTGATCTATAGTTGGTCCGTCAGCCAATTGAGCAAAGTCAATGTGCAATAGACTCCTATCCTCAGGCAGGAGCTCATCTTCATCGGTGTTGAGTAGTTGGGTGACTTTCTGAAGAATTTGTTTGTGTTGAGGAAGGGATCTACCATCTGCTTTGTAATGCACTGTACAATTACGATAAATCCATTGTTGATGTGTCAGAAGGAGAAGCTGTCGCATAAGTCCACTGGCCCAAGTCGAAGGTTGAACGAAAGTATGAATTGTGGATAGATACTGTGCTTGTAGGTGAACCAGACGCCTACTGATGCGACCCTCCACAAAATTATCCCATCCAAGGGTGTCGTGTATTTCTGCAAATTCAATATGCTCAGGGTGTCCATCGATAACATCGTACATGTCCAATTCACCGTGTCCAAGGAGATACTCTTCAATAAAATGTTGTAAGTAAGGATCCGTATCGTTATCTTCCATCCAGTCGCTGAGGTCCTCCACTGCTGCTCGAAGGCTCGCTAGACGACCCGGATCACTACATCTTGTAATGTGTGAGGTACTTTCATTGAGACGGCCACAGCTGGGGCAGATATTCTGAACAGAGCTATCCATCTTCGAGAGTTGTCTGTTGGTACCACAAAAGTGTGATACATGTTTCGCTATCCAGCCAGTAAACATGGAAGGGAAATTCTTCACTGCTTTGTCCATACCTTCCCAGAAAATCAGATCAAAATGTTGGGATGACACTATATCTCGGGATTCAAAGAGATGTTTAGCGGAGGTATATCCGTGCCAGTCGTAAATTGCTGCTATCGGAGAGCCACTAATTTTTCCAAACCCATTATATGCCCGAACATGCTCAAATGGAAAGGGGGATGTAATGAAAGTGTTGGTTTCCAAGGCGTGAAGCAAGGCTTGCTTTGCAAGTCTATCCATCTCGATATTCCAGATCTCTTGACGTGTGTAGGTCGAAACATGCCGATAGTCATCCACGTGAGATTCCACTTTTTCAAAGGAGATGGGGAATGGAATTCCTCGGAGATATTTCTTGAAGAGAGAGAGGACATCTGTTTGAGTCTGATTTTCCACAAGATCCAAATGCGGTTTATTACCATGATGAATGACGCCGGAGTTGTCAAACCAAAGCTTCACTGGAGATACTATTTCGCTATTTGCTGGAAGCAACGTAGAAGCAGCCCGAAGGAGCAATGCTAGTGCCATTCCCCCAAAGATTTCTCCCCGATAGTTTCCTGCGAATGGAGATTCCTCTGCCCACGTGCCAACCATTTTCCGGTTAGAAACAGTGCATATTAACATAAAGGCCGCAGAGCAAACGTCAGTGCTGATATCCTTCATGAATGAACCGTCTGCGGCACCTTCCACGGTGCCTTGCATGAGTGCCTCTATTAGCCATGAGCCATCACCGTCTATTTGCAGATCTTCCCATAGACTGTTGTTTCCCCATGACTGCAATACGGCCAAGATGGAAGATGGAGTCGGAGGAGGTGGTGGAAGATAAGTAGAGCAAATAAGGCTAACCGTAGTCTCATCCACGATACGCACACTCGCTGCGTGAGTAAGATTGTTGGGTCGGAGGTGGGAGCTATAATGCCAAATGTACTGAGGACGTCGTGCTGTACCCCCATCCGACGGAATAAAATGATCATACGCACGTATATTTCCATCTTCGTTCCAATTGTACCTCACAATGAGATTATCCTGCTCGTTCCAAAACCAATCAATATTGGGGTCCAGGCAACGTAGAAAACCAAGGCTGGTAGGAAGGCGATATGTAGGTGAAGTTAATGTTCGAATTGCAGTTCTCCACAGAGTGACATCGGCTCCAGTAGGTTTCTCAAATGGATACGTTTTCTTTCTGGAGAAGCCTTCCGATCCATCAAGAAGTAGAACGTTCACCTTTTGCCCATCACAAAGAAGTAATTCGGAGAGAAAAAAGATGCATTTTCTCTTCCGAACTCGATTGAGGCGGACGAGTTGCTGTTTCGAAAAGTGGTTGGATTCTATGAACCATCGCATCACAGATTTGTCACCCAATCGAAATGGTTGAAAGGTGATAGTTTTGTCCAAATCAAGACGAATTCCGAAATGTGCCAGCAATTCCCACAGATCCTTCCACCAAGATGATGATTCAACAAGATAGCCATAACGTTCAAAGGAGTACTGGAAGGGATTCCCATCGAGGCCCAGATCAATGCTAAACGCTTCAAAAGAATAGAGCAGGAGTTGGCCTTCTAAACCTGAGTCACCCCAGTATCGTTGAATCCAAAAGATTTTCAAGCCAAGGCGCTCAACATTAACATCAAAGATACCCAGACCTTGATATTTCACTGGGAGGTGCCGAAATTCAGTACGAATGTTTCGATTCACTCGTAGATATGGAAGTGCTTGGAAGAATACTTTTGACAGTGCTTTATCGACAACCTTCGGAGATTCACATACAGTGACTAGATTCCAACAGAGACGAGGTTTGAGATGGATATTGAGACTGAGAAATCCGTCAGCTGGAGGGAGATGCGCCGAGGATAGTTGATCTGCCCAAGAAAGACCTTTCTTTTTCATTTCGTCCAATTGTGTCCTTTGATTTCCATCCGCTGCGACGAAGGTTCCTAGGGCTTCACAAGCTTGATCGGGCGGGATGTGTGCAATGGGAAGCGATGGGCCATTATGTTGTGGAATTACCAATGCCGTTTGGGGGAGATCTCGGTGAGGTTTGATGTATGCACGTCCATTCTTGTATCCATATGAAACTACCGACACTTTACATTTTGCTTGTTTGCAATGTCCACCCGTTGCCATGATGATAAAACCCCAACATGTGATCGCTGCTTGAATTTGATTGAAGAACTCAGTATCTGATAGTCGACGACGTTTGGATCTAACGAGGAGATCAGTGTCGTCTACATAAATGATGGCAGCCAGCATGAGAAGAAGACCTGTCCAAGAGGAATAAATCGGCTGACAATGTCCCATTCGACGGTATGCATTCGTCTGTAACAGTGATGTGACGGAAAATGATGGCGCCGCAGCACTACTACCTTGTCCCATTCCCATCATTGGCTTATCATCAGAACCTTGAAAGGGAGAGTCAGACAAACCGAATCCTGTCCTCAAATGCCATCCCATACATTGCAGAGCGACCAGCATCATTTTGACCTGAGAGTTTGGCACTCCCGCTGCTAGCAGTGAAATGGATGACCACCCGTGGTACAGCGCATCATAACAGTCCCCAAGATCTACTGAAGCCACTGCATAAGGCCAATGCAGGGTGCGATGAATATCCTGATAAAGTATTCGGTTCATGGTAGCATTCTTGGCTCCAGAGAAGGCTTTCGCATGTTGTTCCAAAGGTAGTAGATTCTCACGATTCAGATTCCTCATCATACGTTGAGCAAAGATAACCTTCAGGACGTAATTGAAATCAGCCTCAAAAAGACAGATGGCTCGAAGTTTATTGATGAAGACAGTACCCATTTCTTTCTGCAGTAAAACTATCACTGTATGTAACCATCGTTTAAGTGGCCAACCAAGACGAATCGCAGTATTCAGTTTTGCTACTTGGAGGGAGGTGAGTTCCTTGTCGAAAGCTGCACAGACGTAATGGTCGTAATGTATATTGGAGTACGACGATTGAGTGTCGATTCGACAATGCTTCCACCAATATTGAAACTCCTCTTCCTCTATGTAAGGATCCAAGCCGAGATGTTGTGTCTTTTGATACAGGGAGGCTGCTTCTTGGAACAAGGCCGCCACTTCCGGAGGAGTATCAGGAGGAAACTCATACGTACCATGAAGGATTTGTTGAACTGCTGGACCATCTCCAAGGTGGCCGATGTCAGACAGGAAAGGCTCTGAGGCAAGAATAGATCGATGCCCAAGTTGGTATCTCTCACGAATACGATTGCCAGTTTCAGTTTCAACATCCCCACGTGTTGTGTACCGCGGGGAGAATTCCGGAAAATCTTCATCTGGCACTATAACTTCACATAACGGTGAAGCCCGAGGTTTCCCCATCTTCAACTTCAGAGTTTTGAATTTCTACTGTCTCGCCTCCTTCTTCAAAATCCGCTTGACTTCGTCCGCTGCTTCGTCATCCCCTCGTTTCTTTGCTGCTGCCAATCTCTTTTGCAGCATACGATTTCTCAGCATGGGCGCATCATCACGTAGGGCTTCAAGAAGTTCTATGCAAGCGAAGCGTTCCGTCTGTGCTTCGGCAATGGTGATGTCCCGAGGTTCAGGAACGTCTATCGCTCGGCATAGTTTGAATAGATTCCGACCGTCAGGTACCTTCCCTTGCTTGAAGCGAATAACTCTATTTAGACATCGTAGCTTCCGAAGAACGACAGAAACTTCTTCACAAAAGTCAATATTCCGATTCCCACCTCTATTACACTCCCGTTCAGCACAACGTTGATGTTCCGTTTCCTGCACATCCCATCGATTGAGGAGGACGAGTTTCTCTTCTTTGGTGAGAGCTGTGGAATTTGCAATAGTATCCAGTCGTTGCCTCATATTGTGCCGCTCATTCAGTTCATTCAATCTCTTGTTGTACGCCGTCCGTAGACGGGGAACTTTACTCCGAACCCCACGCCCTTGTGGGCGTGGCATATGAGGAAGATGGGTGCCTAAAACCGATGGAGCATGGAAATCAAACACCAACAGACGATGGTCCCCAACGTGGGCGCCGTGAGCAGCTGCATATGCATTTGTACACAGAATCCCCTCGGTAGCAAACATTGTCATCAGAGGTTTACGTCCAGATTCATGAGAGTTCGGTAGGTGTTCTCCATTGATACGTTGAAATTGACATGACATCTGCAAATCCTCCTCCTGCAGACGCGTTGCTAGACCGTCTCGATATACGTCTTCATTGAAGTCACCAACTAGAATGATATTGTCACCCTTCTTTTTCCATAATAATAGCTGTTTGACCAATTGTTGAATGAAGTATTTGCATGGATCTGTGAAACAACCTCTACCCCGAAGGTATCGCTGTCGTTGGCTGTATACGGTGTAGTTGCGGTGACGTTGGTTTCGACGACCATATCTCGATGAAGAGGGAGGATTATAGGCACAAATCAGCCAAGTGGCGTGTGCTTCGGTACCAAGACGCATATAGCACCATTGTCCTAACGAATCATCGTCCATTCCTTTCTTAGAAGCAAAGCCGGAAGTTCTGCCAGTAGCTAGAATTGAGGTCCCCCCAGGTTGAGTTCTACCATCGGAGCCAGACAGCCTATCGTTCCGATTGTAGGCTACACTGCAATAGCGTTCTTCCCCAATACCAAAGACGTCATCAAACTGCTGATCTGATGTTGACATGTCCCATTGAACACAGTTTTCAACGCTGCAATAAATATCTGACTGAAACTTTTTCCGAGTGGTTTCTATCCTGCCTATCTTCTCATTTCCTCTTCCTTTAGTGAACAGTTGCAGGCCATTAACATTATTTAAAATGATACGCAGGGTATCATGTGTTTTCGGAGGAGGAGGAAGGCCATGTGACTCTCGATCTTGTGTCGCTAACATTTCTTCCAAGTAGTCCACTTGATCGTCAACATCTCGTTTTGCTGCCTTCCGAGTATTAATCGATGGGAGAGGGGGACTTGAATGTTCTTTCTGTCCTCCTTTTCTAGATGCCCAAAAGAGTTCCTTATAGGTGGGTTGTGCTTTTGCTAGAAATCGCTTCTTTTTGTTCCGCCACACGCCTGCCCGGGATTGGGAATGATACCGAGGAGACCCTGACGGAACTGAGTGTAAGTCACTGCGTTCACCACTAGAGACACTCATACTAGAGGCCGCAGAACTGACGCTCATTATGTAGTCGTCCGACTTCGATCCATCGCAGACACGAAGGCTGGAGGAGGATCTTGGCCAGGACGATTACCCGAAGCGTGGTCATATTCATTGTAATCACATTTGTCGAAAATACGGGAAAGGAAGCTTCCAGCTGATATGATGACTGTTTTAGATGATTTACACCAAAGTAGAAAGAGCAATTGCTCTGTTGGGATCAATTGTGATGTGATAGATTGTTTGCTTTTCAATTGCACAAGACAAAATTTGAATTTGGCACGCCTCCGGCTGTCGGCGATATAATTGCTTAGTTCAAATTTGTACGATGATCTCCACACCAAGACAAGGCGATATAGACGATAGGGGGTTGGTTCTCCCACTGTCAATAGAGCATCTTGGAGCTGAAAAACGGAATCCATAGCAGATCTCAACGCCATCGTCAGCGCGAGGTCGATGTCCCTGAACTACTAATTCCTACGTAGAATCTGATATTTTTTGTTATTTTGTTATTTCCATCGTCATCACTGCCGAGCAGTGGAAGGAGTTGTGCAATTTGGAGCCGACCGATCTCGATAATGATATCAATCGCAGGTTGTCGACCTTGAAGTGCAAGCACAGCTTCATCAAAGCGACAAAAGAAGCAAGGCAACATCAAGTATTCACAGTCTTGCCGAGAGAATTCAAAAGTTATGAAGAAACGGAAAGACGATGGTATGAGTGATTTAGAGACTAAGAACAAAATTCTTCGTGAGATTGGAATTCAAAGTGGACAGCAATCACTCCGTGATGTATTTTCTCGGAGAAGTCTAGTACGTAGTTAATTGTTACTCCTATGTAATAGTTCAAAGTGGACAGCAATCACTCTGTGATATATTGCTTGCTGGACCTGGCTGTGGCACGTGTATTATTGCTCTAGTAATAGGATGGATATCTACGAGTACTTGAATTTACTTTACTTTGACTTCTAAGTACCCCCCCTCCATGCATGCATTCATTTCTATTCATTTCCCACTTGGGAAGTTTGGCAATCTCCGCTGCCGAGGGGCCAGTGGAACGGACAGCCTTGGCTTCAGTAACGGCATCATTGAAAGACTTTACACTTCTGAAAATGCAGCCAATGATGCATGACGAGTGAATATACGAATCATGATTCAGTCATGACCATGGCGCATAAACTAACAAAGTCACCAGAACTGCCAAGAGGAATTACTTGCAAACTCAACCAGGATGACCAATCACCTAGGCCTCTCCTTGATGCTGCTGCCCAATTTCGATAGCTACATTTCCATCCTCTGCACCCACTACACCACTTCCAACGACACAAACTGAAAGTAACACTGGTTGATCGCATCCACGATAATCCAAGCGCTTGCAGTCGCCACCTTCCACCTTCCGTATCGAGTCGGATTCTACTGGTAATCCTGCAGAACAACGGTATTGTCATGTCGAGAGAGTCCCAATGCAAGTTGACCAATTGTTATTTTGGAAAATATGAATCCCAATTTGTTGCCCACTAGATAACTAGCCATAATGACTTGGCACTTCCTTCTGCGGTAAGAAGATCAAAGATAAACTAGTCACAGCATTTATTGAATGTCCCAAAACGCTTCCTTGAGTTCATTGGCGCTTCCACATAATGCAGATCTTTCCATCCTTACTATACAGCCCGTCACGTAAATCGATGCTTGGGATGGCAGTTACGTTATGAGTTATGAGGCAAGACGATGATAAAATTGCAGTGTTGATGAGGATGACGGATGTAATGTGTATTTGCCCCGCCCGCCTGGTTCTGGTTGAATCTCCAGCCCTCCTCCTCCATTGTTGATTCATTCCATCAGCACTCTGTTTTTGAGAGTCATTGCTATCAGCGGCAGAATGAATGTCCACCGTCCACCCTCAGTTGCCTCTCTTATGAGACAATGATACAACGTTGTGTGATGCTACATCGCTCGGTGCTCGGTGCTCGGTGCCTATGGTACCTGTGCTGCTGTGTTTCCATATTCCCGTTTCTGCCCAAACTTGTCCCGTTTCTGCCCAAACTTGTCCCGTTTCTGCCCAAACTTGTCCCGTTTCTGCCCAAACTTGTCCCAGGTTGATATCTCATGCACGCTCATGATGATTTAATAGGTTGAAGATCCAAGCGACGCATTCTTTCGCAGTCCATGGCAGGTAGTCGCTCGATTTATTGGCCTGTAGAAGTAATTGGGCGTCATAATAGTACTGGAAATCACGTGTGGTGTGGGTGGCACGTCGGCAGGGTGTGACATGCCGCCGAGACCTAGCGACAAAAGGAGCTTGTATGGCAGGATGGCAGGAGATAATATATCTACAATGGTTGATGGACACTATATCTTTGATTTGCCTCTCTACAGTAATCTAGCATTCAGCTTAACGGTTGAAAGGGCGAAATATTTGGAGACGGAGCGTGTAGATGCTAATTCGGTTGCACAGTCCATCGTCAAAAGTGTCGAAAACTACGACTCCGCCAATAGGTAGGCTTGCTGAATTCAACTTGAACCGAGTTGCTGTTGCAAGAGGTGGGGAGCACAATCAGGCCCGTTATGATGAGGGAACTTGGGATTCATACTTCCAAGCCCCCGATTTCGACTGGAATATCATCAAGCAGACTGAGCGTCAGTGTATGCTCGTGTTCTGTGACCTATTCTCTACCGGCTATGCCCATTCTGCTCACTTGCCGTCTTCTATCTATTTGGTGGTCTCCGCCGTGACAATGTTAGTGCTCTCAAAGCGCCCTACATCTTCCCCCACTTGAGAAATATGAAAAATGAAAGTGTTGCAACTAGAATGACAAAAATTCTCCGCAATAATATTGAGCACGAGCTCCGTCGGAAAACGTTGTTCACGTCACGATCGATGAGAAAGGGCAGCATGACCGAGTTCCGGTTACACCGCCCGAGATCTATCTTACGAGGAGGAACTTGCTCGCAGTGGGCATACAATTCTACCCGCCAACACCTTTGGAGAAGACAATGCTTCTATGGGCATCAGAAGAGCATCCCACCAAGAAGCAGAAGGCCACGGCAAGTACCCCTCCAGAATCAGAGACAGCCAATGCAGGTACCACCTAACAATCAGCCTACAATACCGTTGTGGCTAATGCCATCAAATCTACAGGGAACAATAAGACTGGTGGTGTTACTGTCCTGACTGAGTTGGAGAGGTTTGTGGAAGTTGGCACCATTAGTAAAAAACAAAAGGATTTTCTTAGTGCCGGCAGTGTGGGGCTTGTTTCAAAGTCCATCCTCAATGATATATGAAGAATGATTTGATTATTGGACTCCCTGATTATAATTCCCTGGGGTCTGAAGGGGCTAGGTATTGCAGGGGAGTGACTGCTACTGCCATGGTCATCACTGCCGAGCAGTGGAAGGAGTTGTGCAATTTGGAGCCGACCGATCTCGATAATGATATCAATCGCAGGTTGTCGACCTTGAAGTGCAAGCACAGCTTCATCAAAGCGACAAAAGAAGCAAGGCAACATCAAGTATTCACAGTCTTGCCGAGAGAATTCAAAAGTTATGAAGAAACGGAAAGACGATGGTATGAGTGATTTAGAGACTAAGAACAAAATTCTTCGTGAGATTGGAATTCAAAGTGGACAGCAATCACTCCGTGATGTATTTTCTCGGAGAAGTTCTAGTACGTAGTTAATTGTTACTCCTATGTAATAGTTCAAAGTGGACAGCAATCACTCTGTGATATTGCTTGCTGGACCTGGCTGTGGCACGTGTATTATTGCTCTAGTAATAGGATGGATATCTACGAGTACTTGAATTTACTTTACTTTGACTTCTAAGTACCCCCCCTCCATGCATGCATTCATTTCTATTCATTTCCCACTTGGGAAGTTTGGCAATCTCCGCTGCCGAGGGGCCAGTGGAACGGACAGCCTTGGCTTCAGTAACGGCATCATTGAAAGACTTTACACTTCTGAAAATGCAGCCAATGATGCATGACGAGTGAATATACGAATCATGATTCAGTCATGACCATGGCGCATAAACTAACAAAGTCACCAGAACTGCCAAGAGGAATTACTTGCAAACTCAACCAGGATGACCAATCACCTAGGCCTCTCCTTGATGCTGCTGCCCAATTTCGATAGCTACATTTCCATCCTCTGCACCCAGCCCACTACACCACTTCCAACGACACAAACTGAAAGTAACACTGGTTGATCGCATCCACGATAATCCAAGCGCTTGCAGTCGCCACCTTCCACCTTCCGTATCGAGTCGGATTCTACTGGTAATCCTGCAGAACAACGGTATTGTCATGTCGAGAGAGTCCCAATGCAAGTTGACCAATTGTTATTTTGGAAAATATGAATCCCAATTTGTTGCCCACTAGATAACTAGCCATAATGACTTGGCACTTCCTTCTGCGGTAAGAAGATCAAAGATAAACTAGTCACAGCATTTATTGAATGTCCCAAAACGCTTCCTTGAGTTCATTGGCGCTTCCACATAATGCAGATCTTTCCATCCTTACTATACAGCCCGTCACGTAAATCGATGCTTGGGATGGCAGTTACGTTATGAGTTATGAGGCAAGACGATGATAAAATTGCAGTGTTGATGAGGATGACGGATGTAATGTGTATTTGCCCCGCCCGCCTGGTTCTGGTTGAATCTCCAGCCCTCCTCCTCCATTGTTGATTCATTCCATCAGCACTCTGTTTTTGAGAGTCATTGCTATCAGCGGCAGAATGAATGTCCACCGTCCACCCTCAGTTGCCTCTCTTATGAGACAATGATACAACGTTGTGTGATGCTACATCGCTCGGTGCTCGGTGCCTATGGTACCTGTGCTGCTGTGTTTCCATATTCCCGTTTCTGCCCAAACTTGTCCCGTTTCTGCCCAAACTTGTCCCGTTTCTGCCCAAACTTGTCCCAGGTTGATATCTCATGCACGCTCATGATGATTTAATAGGTTGAAGATCCAAGCGACGCATTCTTTCGCAGTCCATGGCAGGTAGTCGCTCGATTTATTGGCCTGTAGAAGTAATTGGGCGTCATAATAGTACTGGAAATCACGTGTGGTGTGGGTGGCACGTCGGCAGGGTGTGACATGCCGCCGAGACCTAGCGACAAAAGGAGCTTGTATGGCAGGATGGCAGGAGATAATATATCTACAATGGTTGATGGACACTATATCTTTGATTTGCCTCTCTACAGTAATCTAGCATTCAGCTTAACGGTTGAAAGGGCGAAATATTTGGAGACGGAGCGTGTAGATGCTAATTCGGTTGCACAGTCCATCGTCAAAAGTGTCGAAAACTACGACTCCGCCAATAGGTAGGCTTGCTGAATTCAACTTGAACCGAGTTGCTGTTGCAAGAGGTGGGGAGCACAATCAGGCCCGTTATGATGAGGGAACTTGGGATTCATACTTCCAAGCCCCCGATTTCGACTGGAATATCATCAAGCAGACTGAGCGTCAGTGTATGCTCGTGTTCTGTGACCTATTCTCTACCGGCTATGCCCATTCTGCTCACTTGCCGTCTTCTATCTATTTGGTGGTCTCCGCCGTGACAATGTTAGTGCTCTCAAAGCGCCCTACATCTTCCCCCACTTGAGAAATATGAAAAATGAAAGTGTTGCAACTAGAATGACAAAAATTCTCCGCAATAATATTGAGCACGAGCTCCGTCGGAAAACGTTGTTCACGTCACGATCGATGAGAAAGGGCAGCATGACCGAGTTCCGGTTACACCGCCCGAGATCTATCTTACGAGGAGGAACTTGCTCGCAGTGGGCATACAATTCTACCCGCCAACACCTTTGGAGAAGACAATGCTTCTATGGGCATCAGAAGAGCATCCCACCAAGAAGCAGAAGGCCACGGCAAGTACCCCTCCAGAATCAGAGACAGCCAATGCAGGTACCACCTAACAATCAGCCTACAATACCGTTGTGGCTAATGCCATCAAATCTACAGGGAACAATAAGACTGGTGGTGTTACTGTCCTGACTGAGTTGGAGAGGTTTGTGGAAGTTGGCACCATTAGTAAAAAACAAAAGGATTTTCTTAGTGCCGGCAGTGTGGGGCTTGTTTTAAAGTCCATCCTCAATGATATATGAAGAATGATTTGATTATTGGACTCCCTGATTATAATTCCCTGGGGTCTGAAGGGGCTAGGTATTGCAGGGGAGTGACTGCTACTGCCATGGTCATCACTGCCGAGCAGTGGAAGGAGTTGTGCAATTTGGAGCCGACCGATCTCGATAAAGCTTAAAGCTTATTTAGAAAATTACTCTCTATACTAGAAGAGTACACATCTCTTTTGTGTTTCTTTGGCTCCTTAGAACCGCAATGGTAAACCCATCCTACCATCTTCCGTTAGGTCTGAACATAAGAACAGACTGCTCGGGGATTTGGCCGTGTTCGGCGCAACTTTTAGGGCTTAAGCAGAGTCCATTTTAAGGCAAAATATTTGTTAAGATTCCTGAGTTGATTCGTCATCAGTTGTTGAATGTGCCGGAGGATCTTGGCGAGGGCTGTCTTCTTCAGCATTAGACATATCCATTTGACTGTCACTTGCATTTGTATATCCTTTTGAATTGTCGTCCTTGTCGGATGTAGAAGTAGAGCTGTCGTCGTCAGATGATTCATCGTCGTCGTCACTAGAGGAGTCTGATTCTGCACTATCAACGTCGGAGAGGATGTCGTTCTCATCGTGCTTTCCCACTTGACGTAAAAGCTTGGCAATGAGTTCTTTTGATCCTCTTTTTCTCGATCCTTCGTAGCCAATTCAGCAGTGTTTTCGGCGAGTTTCAACTTGGCAGTAGCGTATTTCTTCTGTGGATTTTCGGTGAATGTATTCGTTTGCTCCGAATTGACTGTCGATGCATCGTACGAGACTCCCGTGCTGCGTGAGTAGGCGGCATGCGTTTGACGGCCGGTAGGAACTTCAGCGTCGGGATGCATTCCTTTCTGTAGCAAAAGTTTGGCTCTTGCAGCAAGACGAGTTTTCATTAGTTCAGAAACATCAAGATGAAGATTTTCTGCCAAATTCTGTTCAAGATCCTGATTCTGAGTTCTAGCAGTCGCAGTAGAAACGGTCCAAGATTCTGAGTTCCAATCGCCGTCTTCGTCAGCCATAATGATGTCGTGATCAGACTCAGTGAAGGACCTTGTCAGCAGAGCAACGACCATGTCATGGTGATATCCACATTTGATGGGCGTAGCTTCCGATTTGACACGTTCCTGACAATCATCCGTACCATGATTCAGTTCAATCAGCGATAATCCCAATGTCATTAGAATTTCGCCCAAATATGATTTGCACCAGAGCAGGTAGGACAATCGATCGGGAGGGAGTAATGGTGTGGTGCAGAGGATGCGATCAGTGGTGTTGATGTTTTTCTTGGGCGTTGTTTTCAATTTGGAACGTCTCCTACAATCAGCGGCATAATTATCCAGTTCAAAATCCCTCGCTGATCCCACTATCGATGAAAAGATGTGCAACCTTTGGTGGCTCGATTTATCGGGAGGAAGAGTTGATGTGTTGGAAATGTGGTCGATGATGTTGTTCTGGAGCACTGTTTTCAATTTTGTCCGTCTCCGGCAATCGGCGACATAGTTACTCGATTCAAAATTCCACGATGATCTCCTCACCAAGACAAATCGATAGAGACGGTGCAGGACATTGTCAGCCACTGTCAATTGAGTATCTTGGAGATAGTTCAGTTGTTTCGTTGGGATCAACAATGAGGTGATGGGGAGTTGAAATTGTGATATTTGTGGCCAGATTTTCAATCGGGTCCGTCTCCGGCAGTCGGCGACATAAATCCACGGTTGAAAATTCCACGATGATCTCCTCACCAAGACGAATCGATAGAGACGGTGTGGAGCATTGTCCCCCACAGTCAAGTGAGTATCTTGGTGCTGAAAAACGGTCTTACTACAAGGCTTCAACTCCATCTTGACAGAGGGACGATGTACCTTTTGTACTAATTCCTACGTAGAACTCTTTTTAGCTTAAGTAAGTGATAGATCCATTTTGAGGCATGAGGCGATAATTCCTCAGAGAAATTATAGAGCCGACCGATCTCGATAATGATATCAATCGCAGGTTGTCGACCTTGAAGTGCAAGCACAGCTTCATCAAAGCGACAAAAGAAGCAAGGCAACATCAAGTATTCACAGTCTTGCCGAGAGAATTCAAAAGTTATGAAGAAACGGAAAGACGATGGTATGAGTGATTTAGAGACTAAGAACAAAATTCTTCGTGAGATTGGAATTCAAAGTGGACAGCAATCACTCCGTGATGTATTTTCTCGGAGAAGTTCTAGTACGTAGTTAATTGTTACTCCTATGTAATAGTTCAAAGTGGACAGCAATCACTCTGTGATATTGCTTGCTGGACCTGGCTGTGGCACGTGTATTATTGCTCTAGTAATAGGATGGATATCTACGAGTACTTGAATTTACTTTACTTTGACTTCTAAGTACTCCCCCTCCATGCATGCATTCATTTCTATTCATTTCCCACTTGGGAAGTTTGGCAATCTCCGCTGCCGAGGGGCCAGTGGAACGGACAGCCTTGGCTTCAGTAACGGCATCATTGAAAGACTTTACACTTCTGAAAATGCAGCCAATGATGCATGACGAGTGAATATACGAATCATGATTCAGTCATGACCATGGCGCATAAACTAACAAAGTCACCAGAACTGCCAAGAGGAATTACTTGCAAACTCAACCAGGATGACCAATCACCTAGGCCTCTCCTTGATGCTGCTGCCCAATTTCGATAGCTACATTTCCATCCTCTGCACCCCACTACACCACTTCCAACGACACAAACTGAAAGTAACACTGGTTGATCGCATCCACGATAATCCAAGCGCTTGCAGTCGCCACCTTCCACCTTCCGTATCGAGTCGGATTCTACTGGTAATCCTGCAGAACAACGGTATTGTCATGTCGAGAGAGTCCCAATGCAAGTTGACCAATTGTTATTTTGGAAAATATGAATCCCAATTTGTTGCCCACTAGATAACTAGCCATAATGACTTGGCACTTCCTTCTGCGGTAAGAAGATCAAAGATAAACTAGTCACAGCATTTATTGAATGTCCCAAAACGCTTCCTTGAGTTCATTGGCGCTTCCACATAATGCAGATCTTTCCATCCTTACTATACAGCCCGTCACGTAAATCGATGCTTGGGATGGCAGTTACGTTATGAGTTATGAGGCAAGACGATGATAAAATTGCAGTGTTGATGAGGATGACGGATGTAATGTGTATTTGCCCCGCCCGCCTGGTTCTGGTTGAATCTCCAGCCCTCCTCCTCCATTGTTGATTCATTCCATCAGCACTCTGTTTTTGAGAGTCATTGCTATCAGCGGCAGAATGAATGTCCACCGTCCACCCTCAGTTGCCTCTCTTATGAGACAATGATACAACGTTGTGTGATGCTACATCGCTCGGTGCTCGGTGCCTATGGTACCTGTGCTGCTGTGTTTCCATATTCCCGTTTCTGCCCAAACTTGTCCCGTTTCTGCCCAAACTTGTCCCGTTTCTGCCCAAACTTGTCCCAGGTTGATATCTCATGCACGCTCATGATGATTTAATAGGTTGAAGATCCAAGCGACGCATTCTTTCGCAGTCCATGGCAGGTAGTCGCTCGATTTATTGGCCTGTAGAAGTAATTGGGCGTCATAATAGTACTGGAAATCACGTGTGGTGTGGGTGGCACGTCGGCAGGGTGTGACATGCCGCCGAGACCTAGCGACAAAAGGAGCTTGTATGGCAGGATGGCAGGAGATAATATATCTACAATGGTTGATGGACACTATATCTTTGATTTGCCTCTCTACAGTAATCTAGCATTCAGCTTAACGGTTGAAAGGGCGAAATATTTGGAGACGGAGCGTGTAGATGCTAATTCGGTTGCACAGTCCATCGTCAAAAGTGTCGAAAACTACGACTCCGCCAATAGGTAGGCTTGCTGAATTCAACTTGAACCGAGTTGCTGTTGCAAGAGGTGGGGAGCACAATCAGGCCCGTTATGATGAGGGAACTTGGGATTCATACTTCCAAGCCCCCGATTTCGACTGGAATAT